>JAVSCE010007103.1:0-344496 GCA_032199065.1 Smutsia gigantea
GTTTGGGAACAAGGCAGAGATGCCCACTCTCTCCATTGTTATTCAGCATAGTACTGGAGGGCCTAGCCATGGCAATCAGACAAAACAAAGACATACAAGGCATCCAGATTGGTAAAGAAGTCAAATTGTCACTATTTGCAGATGACATGATACTGTACATAAAAAACCCTAAAGATTCCATTCCAAAACTACTAGAACTAATATCTGAATTCAGCAAAGTTGCAGGATACAAAATTAACACACAGAAATCTGTTGCTTTCCTATACACTAATGATGAACTAACAGAAGAGAAATCAGAAAAACAATTCCATTCACAATTGCATCAAAAAGAATAAAATACCTACGAATAAACCTAACCAAAGAAGTGAAAGACCTATACCCTGAAAACTACAAGACAATCTTAGAAGAAATTAAAGAGGACACTAACAAATGGAAATTCATCCTATGCTATTGGCTAGGAAGAATAAATACTGTCAAAATGGCTATACTACCTAAAACAATCTACATATTCAACGCAATCCCTATCAAAATACTAACAGCTTTTGTCAATGAGCTGGAACAAATAATTCTAAAATTCATATGGAACCACAAAAGACCCCGAATAGCCAAAGCAATCCTGAGAAGGAGGAATAAAACAGGGGGAATTACGTTCCCTGACTTCAAGCTCTACTACAAAGTCACAGTAATCAAGACAATTTGGTATTGGCACAAAAACAGACCCACCGACCAGCAGAACAGAATAGAAAATCCAAACATTAACACAAACATATACAGTCAATTAATATATGATAAAGGAGCCTTGGATATACAATGGGGAGATGACAGCCTCTTCAGCAGCTGGTGTTGGAAAAACTGGACAGCTACATGGAAGAGAATGAAACTGGAATACTGTCTAATCCCATACACAAAGGTAAACTCAAGGTGGATCAAAGACCTGAATGTAAGTCATGAAACCATAAAACTCTTAGAAAAAAACATAGGCAAAAACTCTTGGACATAAACAAGAGCGACTTCTTCATGAACACATCTCCTTGGGCAAGGGAAACAAAAGCAAAAATGAACAAGTGGGACTATATGAAGCTGAAAAGCTTCTGTACAGCAAAGGATACCATCAGTAGAACAAAAAGACATCCTACAGTATGGGAGAATATATTCATAAATGACGCATCCGATAATGGGTTGAAATCCAAAATACATAGAGAACTCACGCACCTCAACAAACAAAAAGCAAATAATCCAATTAAGAAATGGGCAGAGGACATAAATGGACACTTCCCCAAAGAAGAAATTCAGGTGGCCAACAGCACATGAAAAGATGCTCCACATCGCTAATCATCAGAGTAATGCAAATTAAAGCCACAATGAGATATCACCTCACACCAGTGAGGATGGCCAACATCCAAAACACAAACAACAACAAATGTTGGCGAGGATGTGGAGAAAGGGGAACCCTCCTACACTGCTGGTGGGGATGTAAACTAGTTCAACCATTGTGGAAAGCAGTATGGAGGTTCCTCAAAAAACTCAAAATAGAAATACCATTTGAGCCAGGAATCCCACTCCTAGGAATTTACCCTAAGAATGCAGCAGCCCAGTTTGAAAAAGACAGACGCACCCCTATGTTTATCGCAGCACTGTTTACAATAGCCAAGAAATGGAAGCAACCTAAGTGTCCATCAGTAGATGAATGGATAAAGAAGATGTGGTACATATACACAATGGAATATTATTCAGCCATAAGAAGGAAACAAATTGTACCATTTGCCACAACATGGATGGAGCTAGAGGGTATTATGCTCAGTGAAATAAGCCAAGCCGAAAAAGACAAGTATCAAATGATTTCACTCGTATGTGGAAAATAAGAACAAAGAAAAAAAATGAAGGAACAAAACAGCAGCAAACTCACAGGACTCAAGAACAGACTAATAGTTACCAAAGGGAAAGGAACTGAGGAGGATGGGTGGGAAGAGAGGGAGAAGGGGGGAAAAGGGGCATTACGATTAGCAGATGTAATGTTGGGGGGGCGTGGGGAGGGCTGTACAACTCAGAGAAGACAAGTAGTGATTCTATAGCATCTCACTACACTGATGGACATTGACTGTAATGGAGTTGGTGGGGGGGACCAGATGAAGGGGGTAGTTTAATAACCATAATATTGGACATGTAATTGTAGATTAAGGATAACAGAATAAATTATAAAAAAAAGAAGAAGAGGAGATAGGACAGAAACAAGACACAGACCTAGGACACCAGGCACTACCATGCAAGGACCCAGGGAGAAGGTGGCCATCTGCAAGTCCGAGGACAGAGGCTTCAGGAGAAACCAACCCTCCCGACACCTTAATCTTGGACTTCTCACCTCCAGAACTGTGAGAAAATAAAGTTCTTACCTAGGCAAAAAAGAAAAAAAGAATATTTTCTTACAATTTTTTACAGTGTAAAACTGAGTGCTTCTTAGTGTATTCACAATATTGGGTAACCATCACCACTAACTAATTCCAGAACATTTTCACCACCCTAAAAAGAACCATGTAACTGCAAGCAGCCACTGTCTATTTCCCCCCTCCTCAACTCCCTGGCAATCTCTAATCTACTTTCTGTATCTATGGGTTTGCCTATTCTGGGTATTTCATATAAATGGAATCATACAGTATGTTGCATCTGGTCTTTTCTTATTTAGCATAATGATCGCAGGGTTCATCCATGTTATAACAGGTATCACTACTTCATTCCTTTTTATACCTGAGTAATATTCCATCATGTGCATATACTACGTTTATTTTCCATTATTTAATGGACATTTGAATTGTTTCCATGTCTTGACTATTATGAATAATGATGATATGAACAATTATGTATAAAAGTTTTTGTGTGAACATGTTTTCAATTAGAACCATTAAGAATTAGCTTTCCAGGTGATTCAAGATGGCAGTGTGAGAGGTGACACGGAGAACTCCATCCTAAACCACAAATAGTACAAAAATATAGTTAATTAATACAACTAACCCTAAAAGAGCAACAAGAAAGAAGGCTGAACCAGACTACATACAGACCTCACGAACAGAGCAGACCTCATGAAAACAGGGTAACGTAGGAAAGACTTAATCTGGCGGGACCCAGGCCCTTCCCCCACCCCAGCTCACAGGGTGGGGGGGTGGGGGGGAGGAAGAGAAACAGAGAGGGGTGGGGGTGGAAGGTTGAGACTGCTAAGCGCCTAGCCCTGGAGATCTGCTTTGTGAGCAGAAACCTATATTGTGTGGTGCTCTGGACATTGGGGAGCTCGGACGGTCGGGGTGCTTGGGAGACTGACATTCCGGCCGTTTGTGGAGGAGGGAGCCACATCTGGCTGCTCTGTGTCAGAGGAGGGGCTTGCAGTCTGAGAGGCTTCCTAGCAGCGAGAGGGCTGCTGAAGGGGCGGGGTTTGCACGAAGCTTGCTGCATGGGAGAAGGGAGAGCTGAATAAAGTTGTCTGGGTGGGCTCTGCCCAGCTGGTTGGGAAATTGAAGGAGCTTCAGGTGCTCCATCCCTCTGGATGCGTACTCAGCTCCATGGCCCCCCACTGTGACACACAGCCTGCTGCACCTTCCCCCTAGCCTGCCAACACCAGTTCGCGAACTGGCAGTCACTGTGCTGGCGTCAGGCCAGCCAGAGGGAGGCCATGCCTACAACAGCTAGAGACAGAAAGCACAGAGGCTTACAAGTGTGTGCTTGGCCCACTGGCTCTGACACTGGAGACAGGCACCACAGATGGGAATCAGGAAACAGATATCTCCTCGCCCCAGGCACCAGCTCTGCTCGAGACTGGAGTTTCTGGGCACTAGTGGGTACCACACAGAAATATGAAATGTCAAAAGAATATGGTTCAGACCAAAATCTCACAAACCCCAGAAAGAGGGCCAAATGAAACTGAACTCACCAATCTTCCTGAAAGAGAGTTCAAAATAAAAATTATAAACATGCTTATGGAAGTACAGAAAAATATTCAATAACTCAGGAATGAATTTAAGTTGGAGATTCAATCATTAAGAAATTCCATATCTGATGGAAGCAACCTAAGTGTCCATCAGTAGATGAATGGATAAAGAAGATGTGGTACATATACACAATGGAATACTATTCAACCATAAGAAGGAAACAAATCCTGCCATTTGCAACAACATGGATGGAGCTGAAGGATATTATGCTCAGTGAAATAAGCCAGGAGGAGAAAGACAAGTGCCAAATGATTTCCCTCATTTGTGGAGTATAACAATGAAGCAAAACTGAAGGAACAAAATAGTAGCAGACTCAGAGACTCCAAGAAGAAACTAGTGGTTACCAAAGGGGAGGGGTGTGGAAGGGTGGATGGGGAGGGTGGGAGAAGGGGATTGTGAGGTATTATGTTTAGTACACATGGTGTGGGGAATCATGGAGAAAACAGTGTACCACAGAGAAGGCAAACAGTGAATCTGTGTCATCTTACTACACTGATGGGCAGTGACTGAATTAGGGAATGAGTGGGGACTTGATAATATGGTAAATGTAGTCACCACATTGTTTTTTCATGTGAAACCTTCATAAGAGTGTATATCAATAATACCTTAATAAAAAATAAAAAATAAAGAAATTCCATATCTGAAATGAAACAAACAATGGAGGGATTTAAATGCAGATAAGATGTAGTAGAAGAGATGGTAAATGGAATAGAAATTAGAGAAGAGGAATACAAAAAGCTGAGGCACAGAAAGAAGAAGGATCTATAAGAATAAAAGAATATTGAAAGAACACAGTGACCAAGCCAAACGGAACAATATTTGCATTATAGGAGTACCAGAAGAAAAAGAAAGAGGAAAAGGGATAGAAAGTGTCATTGAGGAGGTAATTGCTGAAAACTTCCCCAGTCTGAAGAAGGAGACAGTCTCTCAAGTCATGGAGGTGCACAGATCTCCTAACAGAAGGGACCCAAGGAAGACAACATCAAGACATATAATAATTAAAATGGCAAAAATCAAGAATAAAGACAGACTTTTAAAAGCAGCTAGAGAGAGAAAAAATACATACAAAGGAAAACCCATCAGGCTATCATCAGACTTCTCAACAGAAACCATTCAGGCCAGAAGGGAGTGGCATGATATATTTAACACAATGAAGCAGAAGGGCCTTGAACCAAGAATATTCTACCTGGCAAGTTTTCATTTAAATTTGAAGGAGTTATTAAACAATTTTCAGATAAGCAAAAGCTGAACAGAATTTACCTCCCACAAACCATCTCTACAGTGCATTTTGGAGGGAATCCTAAAGATGGAAGTATTCCTAAGGTTAAATAGATGTCACCCAAGGGATAGACAAAGAGTAGAGAATATGATTCATAACATACAAAGAATGGAGGAGGAAGAAAAAGGAGGAAAAAAGATAAAAAGAATCTTTAGGTTGTGTTTGTAATAGCATACGAAGTGAGTTAAATTAGACTGCTGTACATTAAGGGAATTACCCTTGAACCTTTGGTAACCATGAATCAAAAGCCTACATTGCCAATAAGTACATACCTATCCATAATCACTTGAATGTAAATGGTCTGAATGCACCAATGAAAAGACATAGAATTACTGAATCGATAAAAAAACAAGACCCATATATATACTGCCTACAGGAGATGCACTTCAAAACCCAAAGACATGCACAAACTTAAAGTAAAGGGATGGAAAAAGAAATTTCATGAAACTAATAGTGAGAAAAAAGCAGGAGTTGCAGTACTTGTATCAGACAAAATAGACTTCAAAACAAAGAAAGTCACAAGAGACAAAGATGGACATTACATAATGATAAAAGGGTCAGTCCAACAAGAGGATATAACTATTATAATTGTCTATACACCCAACACAGGATCACCTACATATGTGAAACAAATACTAACAGAATTAAAGGGGGAAATAGAATGCAATGCATTCATTTTAGGAGACTTAAACACACCACTCACTCGGAAGGAAAAATCAACCAGACAGAAAATAAGTAAAGAGACAGAGGCACTGAACAACATATTAGAACCGATGGACCTAACGGACATCTACAGAACACTCCATCCAAAAGCAACAGGATACACATTCTTCTCAAGTGCACATGGAACATTTTCAAGAATAGATCATATATTAGGCCACAAAAAGAATATCAGTAAATTCAAAAATATTGAAACTGGACCAACCAGCTTCTCAGATCACTAAGGTATAAAACTAGAAATAAGACACACAAAAAAAATAAAAAAGCCCACAAACACATGGAGGCTAAAAACATGCTCCTAAATAATCAATGGATGAATGACCAAATAAAAACAGAGATCAAGCAATATATGGAGACAATTGACAACAATAATTCAACACCACAATATCTGTGGGATGCAGTGAAGGCCGTGCTAAGAGGCAAATATATTGCAATACAGGCCTACCTCAGGAAAGAAGAACAATCCCAAGTGAACAGTCTAAACTCACAATTAATGAAACTAGAAAAGGAAGAACCAATGAGGCCCAATATCCATAGAAGGAGGGACATAATAAAGATTAAAGCAGAAATAAATAAAATTGAGAAGCATAAAACAATAGAAAGAATCAATGAATGCAGGAGCTGGTTCTTGGAGAAAATAAACAAAATAGATAAACCCCTAGCCAGACATATCAAGAAAAAAATAAAATTACAGACCAATATCCCTGATGAACATAGATGCAAAAACTCAACAAAATATTAGCAAACCAAATTCAAAAACACATCAAAAAGATCATCCATCATGATCAAGTGGGATTCATCCCAGGGATGCAAGATGGAACAACATTTGGAAATCCATCAACATCATCTACCACATCAACAAAAAGAAGGACATAAACCACATGATCATTTCCATAGATGCTGAAAAAGCACTTGACAAAATTCAATATCCATTCATGATAAAAACTCTCAACAAAATGGGTATAGAGGGCAAGTACCTCAACATAATAAAGGCCATATATGACAAACCCACAGCCAACATTATACTTAACAGTGAGAAGCTGAAAGCTTTCCCTTTAAGATCGGGAACAAGACAAGGATGCCCATTCTCCCCTCTTTTATTCAACATAGTTCTGGAGGTCCTAGCCATGGCAATCAGACAACACAAAGAAATAAAAGGCATCCAGATAGGCAAGGAAGAAGTCAAACTGTCCCTGTTTGCAGATGACATGGTATTGTACATAAAAAACCCTAAAGAATCCACTCCAAAAGTATTAGATCTAATATCTGAATTCAGAAAAGTTGCAGGATACAAAATTAATACACAGAAATCTGTTGCATTCGTATACACTAACGGTGAACTAGCAGAAAGAGAAATCAGGAAAACAATTCCATTCACAATTGCATCAAAAAGAATAATATACCTAGGAATAAACCTAACCAAGGAGGTGAAAGACCTGTACCCTGAAAACTACAAGACACTCTTAGAAGAAATTAAAGAGGACACTAATAAATTGAAATTCATCCCATGCTCTTGGCTAGGAAGAATTAATATTGTCAAAATGGCCATCCTGCCTAAAGCAATCTACAGATTCAATGCAATCCCTATCAAAATACCTAGTTAATTCTTCAATGAACTAGAGCAAATAGTTCTAAAATTCATATGGAATGACAAAAGACCCCGACTAGCCACACCTATTCTGAGAAGGAAGAATAAAGCAGGGGGAATTATGCTTCCTTACCTCAAGCTCTACTACAAAGCAACAGTAATCAAGACAATTTGGTACTGGCACAAGAACAGACCCATAGACCAGTGGAACAGAATAGAAAGCCCAGATATAAACCCAAGCATATATGGTCAATTAATATAAGATAAAGGAGCCATGGATGTACAATGGGGAAATGACAGCCTCTTCAACAGCTGGTGTTGGCAAAACTGGACAGCTACATGTAAGAGAAATGGATTACTGTCCAACCCCATACACAAAAGTAAACTCAAAATGGATCAAAGACCTGAATGTAAATCATGACACCATAAAAAACATAGACAAAAATCCTTTTGGACATAAACATGACAACTTCTTCATGAACATATCTCCATGGGCAAGGGAAACAAAAGCAAAAATGAACAAATGGGACTATATCAAACTAAAAAACTTCTGTACAGCAAAGAACACCATCAATAGAACAAAAAGACATCCTACACTATGGGAGAATATATTCATAAATGATGTATCCGGTAAGGGGTTGACATCCAAAATATATAAAGAGCTCATGCATGTCAACAAACAAAAAGCAAATAAGCCAATTAAAAAATGGGCAGAGGAACTGAACAGACACTTCTCCAAAGAAGAAATTCAGATGACCAACAGGCACATGAAAAGATGCTCCACATCGCTAATCATCAGAGAAATGCAAATTAAAACCACAATGAGATATCATCTCACACCATTTAGGATGGCCAACATCCAAAACACAAACAACAACAAATGTTGGTGAGGATGTGGAGAAAGGGGAACCCTCCTACACTGCTTTTGGGAATGTAAATTAGTTCAACCATTGTGGAAAGCAGTATGGAGGTTCCTCAAAAACTCAAAATAGAAATACCGTTTGACCCAGGAAATCCACTCCTAGGAATTTACCCTAAGAATGCAGCAGCCCAGTTTGAAAAAGACATATGCACCCCTATGTTTATTGTAGCACTATTTACAATAGCCAAGAAGCAACCTAAGTGTCCATCAGTAGATGAATGGATAAAGAAGATGTGGTACATATACACAATGGAATGTTATTAAGCCATACGAAGAAAACCAATCCTACCATTTGGAACACATGGATGGAGCTAGAGGGTATTATGCTCAGTGAAATAAGCCAGGTGGAGAAAGACAAGTATCAAATGATTTCACTCATCTGTGGAGTATAAGAACAAAGAAAAAACTGAAGGAACAAAGCAGCAGCAGACTCACAGAACTCAAGAATGGACTAACAGATACCAAATGGAAAGGTACTGGGGAGGATGTGTGGGAAGGGAAGGATAAGGGGGGAAAAGGGGCATTACGATTAGCCCACATAATGTAGCCAGGAGGGATACACGGGAACAGCAGTATTTACAGAGAAGACAAGGAATGATTCTATAGCATCTTACTGTGCTGATGGGCAGTGACTGTAATGGGGTATGTGGGGGGGACTTGATAATAGGGGGTCTAGTAACCATAATGTTGTTCAAGTGATTGTACTTTAACGATACCAGAATTAAAAAAGAAATAAAACAAGAGAATTTGCTTTCATATATCACATGCTGAGTAAGTAAAGATTATTGTAATTGTCTGAAGCAGGCATTCAGAGTCACACGGGGGTGTATTAAGTGTCTGTGACTTCAGTAAGTTTGATCCCTTTCCCCCTTTTTGGGGTATATGCCACAATAGATGTGCTGTCATGCTCTTAATCAGTAAACCTTGGTAAATTTCAACTCAACCATTTCATTTTTATAAGAACTATATATCATTATATGGCACACAGACAATCATACCTACACGCACCCCCTAAGCTGTAGTGACTTTTCTAATACAAAATAATTGTGGTCCTGGCTGAATTTTTTAAAGAGTTTTGCATGTGTAGATATCCACTTCCCACCATCTGGGCCCCTTCTGATTCCTTTATCCCCCCTCTCTTCCGTTCCTCCCCCCCCAAGATTCCAGTGCTCTCCTAAGAATGTTTGGCCTCCCACATCTTCAATGAAAAGTTTCATGATTAAATCATTCACTGGTCATTTATGGCTGAACAATGTGCTTCTTTCCCAGAGATAATTCTACATTAGAGGAGAACAGAGAGCAGTAGACAAAGGACAATGCTTAACACAAAAAGTGATTACTAATGATGGTATTTTACAAACCAGAAAGGTATGTAGATCAGGGTCCTTGTTGGTGTTCATAGCTTTTTATCAGGGAGGTGACTATACACTATGCTTTACTGTGTACCACAACTGTGTTTTCAGATATTTTCCCACCTTTTCGTTGCCTTTATCCATTTTGATCATGTCTGATATGGCTTAAGCAAAATTCATGCCATTTTAACCTTTCTACGTTCCTCATTAAAATGTTGACCTTATAGCAGAGGTCCTCAACTCAGCAGGATCATTATCCCCCCCCGTCCTGCTAACACACATACCTTGCTTCAACATTCGGATACACCTAGGCTCAAGTCTTTTGCGTAACCTTGAAAAAGTTATTTAACTTCTCTGAGCCTGTTTCCTCACCTCTAAAACAATCACAGTGATAATGTAAATACTGCAGAATTATTGTGAGGGTTAGAGATGAAAGCATATGGCAGAGTATCTAGCAAATGACTGGTGCTCAGTAAACAGTAACCTTTATTATTGCTGGTATTCCCAGTGAGGGCAAGCCGGAAAGTGGTGTCCAAGGCCCTAGCTGTCCATGGATGGCTCATGTGTCTGGTGTCTGGTGTAGCTTTGCTCAGAGACGGTGTGCCTTCCCCATCCCCAAGCAGCTGTCTCTGTCTGCTTATTTCCCTCTATGGCTTTATCTCCAGACTGAACTGAGTTGAATTTAAAGTAAAGTTGAAATATTAGTAACTTGAAGACGTATGATCTAGGAGCTACACAAAATATGTTAAGGGACTGAGAAGAGCTGGTTTCATGAGTCCAGTCATGGTTTCTATGTAGCAGGTTGCAGGGAATCATAAACCTAAGTTCTAGTCTGGTTCTGCCATTTCCTAAGTACAAGAGTCTGAGAAAGATACTTAAACTCTGATCTTCTGTAGTTAGAAGGAACTAATGGTATTAGCACTAACTACTTCATGTTTTGGGGAAATAAGTGAGATACTTTATATTAATTGTGGGCAAAGGGAGACAACTGTAAAATTAGTGGAAAGATTTTGCTTATCCCAGTGACAGGGGATTTGATTACTGGCTAATTAAGGGTGTAGTAACAGGGACACCCAACACTCTGCAGTGTGGGAGTCCCACGTAACAAACAACTTCCCCATCCAAAATGCCAATAGCATTGCTATTGAGAAAGATTGCACCATATGAATATATTTTGCAAAATCCAACATCTACCATGAAAAAGTCACACTAATGCCCACTGATTAATGCATGGATTTGAGTGGCAGGCAGTGGGTTTCCCCTTCCTTTGTTGTGTGACTCACAAGTCTTGGGCATACTCTTAACCTTTTTATTTTCCCTTAGAAAAATGGGCAAGAAAATATCTTGTTTTTTAATTTCCCATATTCTGCATCTGTGCTAACAAATAATCTTAATGTGAGTAAGTCTCAGGAGTTAACAATAGCAAAGAAACATATGTCAGAAAAATAGTTATTGGAATCATGAAATGAAGCTTCTTAAATGTGTTTTGAGTGCTCGCTTCAGCAGCACACATACTAAAATTGGAACAACACAGAGAAGATTAGCATGGCCCCTGTGCAAGCATACAGGCAAATTCCTGAAGTGTTCCATATTTTGGAGGATAAAGAGATGTAATAGCTCAATTATAATATAAATAAGTCATGGGGATGAAAGTACAGTATATAGAATATAGTCAGTACTGTAACATCTTTCTATGTTGACAGATAATAACTACACTAGTTGGGGTGAGCATTTAATGATTTAGATAACTATTGAGTCACTATGTTGTATACTTGAAATCAGTATTGTATATCAGCTATACCTGAATAAAAATAAATAAATAAATGGACTTATACAGTAGGGAAGAAAATGCATTTTGAGCCCTTTGGAATGAAGGAGTTTCATAAAATACAAGATGGTACTGTTTTTCCCCTGAATAGAGGTGCGTACCCAACTCATACTGTCAGCAGGTCTACATTTTACAGCAGTATGCGAATGGCCCAAGAAGAAACAAAACCATCTGTAAAGTTTCTAGAGTTCTTTTCCAATGAACGTATTTTTCTATTATAAAAAATATTTAAGTTACAGTATAGAAAATTTGGAAAATAGAGAAAAGAACAGAGAAATCATCTATAATCATTCCACTCCCAAAATAACCACTATTAAAATGTTGGTGTTCCTCTTAATGTTTTTTTTTATTGCTATAGTCTCAATTTTTCACCAAGAGTTTTTTCACTGAACATTATATCTAATATTTACATGATTCCTTTTGAAATTAGGGGTTATTCTTTGAAAGATGTCTTTGAGGCTGCAGGCTTTTGAGGGGGGTATTGTAGTTTCTTCCATTTAAATGACTTTGAACTTAACAATGTGTTGCTCCTTGAAGCAAATAATAAAGGAAATTTAATTTCTCAGCATCTAGAATTGTTTGTGTTATACTCCAAAGCCACTTCTTTTTTCCAACCTTTAATCCCCTAGAGTACTTCAAGGAACATAAGTCTGAAAAGCAACATCAAACTGATAGATTTCGTGCAAAGAAATATTGTAGTGCTGGATTCAGATATTTTTGTGAGCAAATAAAAGCTCCAGAGACTTTGTAGCTTAGCGAATAAAGGATTGGCCTCCAACCAAACCCAACTAAATGATTTTGGTGGTCTCAGCTGAGTTTCCAGCAAGTTTTAGCCTGCATTACAAATTCATCATGCACAATTATGTGCAATTTGGCACAATTTCCAATCCCTGCTTAGGAGAGGCCTTCAGTTTGGGGCTGAAGAGAAGAATAAAATACCTCTTAGGCCTAAAGGAAGCAGTTCTCTTAGGTCAAGGTTGTGTTGCATCTGGAAGAGGGTGAGGTAGAAGCATTGTTAAGCACAAAGAATGTAGGGATAAAGGGGTACTGGATGTCCACTGTGCTTACCATTTGAAATTCCTCACTCTAAGAGTCTTCATTCAAACAAAAGATGTTGATAATTCCAACACTGATGGGCACATGGACTTTTCCCACTGATAATTGGCACAGGTGAGTTAAGATCTATGAAAATTTCCTATTCACCTAACACAGGAATGCAATGAAGGATGCAAAATCAGTTTAGAAGGTAGTTGGGAAAAAATTCACAGACTTGATGAGGTGCCTAATAAGTTGGAACAAGTATAGTATGAATCTCCAGAAATCTCAAATATTTCTAGTATTGCAGTAATGCACAATAATTGTTTGATTGAACAGAGGCCAACTCAGGAAATGAAAATTCTAGCAATTAACTTTTTTTCCATGGTGCACTCCTCTAACATTCCATATATTCAATTGGATATGTTTTAATTATTTGGAGAGAGCTATGCTGAACAGCAAAATGTCCCTTACTTTGTGTTCTAGTTCTTAAAGAGTTGGCATTTTACTGGCAAACTCATTATGTCCAAGACTAAATAGTTAGCTTCCTGAACAAATAATCATGATCCATAACCAGAGATTGGCCTGTGCCTGTCTATCCAATGTCATTCATTAGCTGGACCTGAGTGGGGAGATAAACCCAGCCTGGGAGTTGTGCTATTGATAAATTGGTATTTCCTTCTCTGAATGAGGCCTGCATCAGTAGTTAAAGTAACCAAAAACTCAGACTGGAGTTTGTTGATAGTTGGACATAACCTAAAATAATTCCTGTTGATTGCATTATCAGTAATTACAGCTTAAATAATGGAAACCAACAAACTATTGATTAAGATGAGCAAAGAAATCCAACTAAGTAGCCAAAGGAAAATAACTTAAATAAGCATGGCGTTGACATTTCAACTCGTATTCCAAGAAACTCTGGCATGGGTAGCAAACATCTGGTCTTTCTAATTAAGAACTAAAGGACTAACGCTAAACAGGGGGACATAGGTTATTAATGGGACTTCCTCTCCTCAGCTTAATATCTGAAAATGGTATTGGAGACAAATCAGCTGATTATGGGACTCACCCATCAAGAGATCCCAAAGCATTTGGTTGAGTGGGAGCTCCAGCCATCTCACTGAGGAAAGTTCAGTGCCCTTCCTGTCTAGATGAGGTGTTACTGCAGGACTCCCCCACTCCCACCATCTCATTGCTCAGGCATCCTGCCACAAACTGTTGGCAATGGCTACTGCCATTCTTCTGAGGTCTCTCATAAGTAAACGATCATAAACCCAGTTGTGTAGGCAATCTACTCTCTTATTTGCCTGTTCTAAGCTGACATATATGTATGTATATGTGTGTATATATATATATCTATGTATATATATAGGAATTAATTAATTCTTTGGGAAGCATCATAGAAAGATCCTAGGCCTAGAAATCAGATTAACATTCAGTTTCGATTTGCCTCTTCCAAGCTGTGTGATCTTAAATTACTTCAGATTTTGTGGTTTTGCTTATTCATTTATAAAATAGGAATAGATAATGTTTCATGTTTTTAGTAAGGAATGCTTATAAACCACTTAACACTGAACTTGGCTACAGTGTTTACATGACTACAATTATTACAAGTGATCTTTAAAGTCTTGTGGCAGTACTTGTATCAAGTGTGTGTTATAGGTAAGGTAATACATACCAAGCCCCCTGATTAATGAGTGAGGAAGGAGAAAGTCAGAGTTGACAACTCTTCCTTTCTTACAAGTTATACATTCAACTAATACCTAGCTGCATGGATCAAGAGCAAATGAGAAAGGAAAATTAAAGGAAGAAAAGAAAATATTTAAAAAGCAAGATAAAGAGAGTGCAGGATATCCTCAGGAAACCACAGATAGAGAAGAAGCAGAATTAAAACCACTGAAAATAGTGAAAGCACCGTACTTTCTAGCAGCATGGTGGTCTAGACATCTTAGATATGATGGAACACTTGAAGATACTAAAATATTAAAATCACATTTTTACAGCATGTCTGAGCTGGAATTAAAAGAAATCTTTAGAAGCTAAAAATGAAGAAAAAACATGAATCCAGAGAGGAGAGCATGGGCTGGAGTCAACGGCCAAGCCTTGATGGTCATACATTTAGGACAAGAGACAAAACCTCACAGCCAGAGAAGAGCAAGAGATGAGAGTCTAGACTTTATCACAAATCTGGGAACCCGCCACCCACCCAAATGGTAGTACCCTCAGTGGGAAAAACAACTTCACAGGGACATCTTAATTCTCCTTATCTTTACCTTGACTCTGAATAGAATGAGGAAAGAGTTCTTTCTAACATGTCTACTTACAAGCACAAGTATGAGGCCCCAAATAAAACTCCAGTGACAAATTAGGTTAAAGTGGATCTGTGCTGATAATGCCCCAGGAGTCAAGGCAAGCCCAAATTCTTTCTCAAACAATAAAGTGTAATCTCTGACCTTAAAGAATTTCCAGAGAGAAAACTCCAAAGAATTTTGAGTTCATAGTCTAAGCTCGCTAAACTCATGTATGTCTGCATGAAGCATAATAAGCAAAAGCAACAAACTATGTAAACAGACCCTCAAAACCTACAGATACTGGAATTATCAGATACAGAATAACATGCCCATATTTCATAATGTTGGGCACTGACATACACCCCCAGGAGATACGTACAAAAATATTAATTGCAGCAGTTTTCTTAATAGCTCCAAACTGGAATCAATCTAAATTTTCCATCAACAGTAGACTAAATAAGAAAAGTGTGGTATATTTATCCATCAGAGCCCCTAAAATTAATGAATTTTAGATATGCTTATCAACATGTTTATAAATCAAAAACACTGAGGAATAAAGGCAAGTCAAAGTAAATTATCAATTATGTTTCTCTTAATATAAATTTCAAAAACAGCACATTATTTAGAAATGCATTCATCTGTATGTAAAAAAGGCAATGGATTAATACACAGTTCAGTACAGAAAGTCTTGGAGAAGCCTTTAAGCCTGAGATGAAGTACAGAGGTATTCATTTTTAAACTTCATTCATATCACACATGTACATTGTATACATTCCTTGGATGCATGATAATTTCACAAAAATATGCAAATAGCGATTAGAAGAAAGTGTCGAGAGGAACAAAATTTATTTAGGCTGCGTTAGAGGAAGAATTTGAGAGTCTTGAAGTGGAAAAGGAAAATGAGTTTGAGAGAGAAATGGGGGTTGATTTAGTTTTCTAAATTGCTGTGTATTTTGAGTATAATTTCCATTTGGCATTTTTCTTAAGAGATAGTAATAATTATATAATCTACTTTCTATTTCTTGGATGCCAGAGTGAAGTTTCTTTGAATTCAACCAAGCAAGAAACAAGGCAGTTTAAATTTTATATGGGTTGCACCTTTTCTTTTTTCTATTTGTTTGAATAAATTTTTCATGGCAGGAAAATATTGCACCTCCACCAGCTGTTCAGTTATGCATTGCCTGAAGTTATCACAATGCTCCCCCATTCCAACATGTTCCTTTTTTGTTAATCCCATTTCTGTTCTCTCCTCATTAGTCCCATGTACTATAATCCTCATTCATATGTACATTCTAAGTATCATCATGTACTATTTCCTCACTGCTAAGACACACAGGTTTTTCATATTATAGCTCTTCAGAAAGTTGGTGGCATTGCATAATTAGCACACACTTTAATTGCAGTATAGTATTTTATCCTCCAAAAAATCCCTTTCTATTGAAATATAGTTGATATGAAAAATTATATTGGTTTTCTACGTGATTGAACAATTATATGCATTACTAAATGTTCACCATTATAAATGTAGTTACCATCTGTCAACATATGAAGATATTGCAATATTATTGATTATATTCTCTATACTGCACTTTCATCCCCTAATTTATTTTATAAATAAAAGTTTGTACCTCTTTATCCTCCTCACCTATTTCACCCATCCTCCAGTCCCCCCTTTCCTATGGCAGCTATTGTCTGTAAAACCCTCTATTTTTAAATTGATGGTATGTCTCTTAAATCAACCATTTAGAGCGAAAATATCAGAAAATCAATAATTAGTTCTATTTTGTTGTCAATTCAAGTATGGGCAAAGACATTTCCCCTTCCCTGGATTCACCAGGTATTAAAATGTTAGCTTTCTTCATATAAGCAGCCCTTACTGTTTGACATTTTTGCCGTTAACCCTCTGTTCAGTCTACTCAGAAAAATCTATATCGCTTCACCTACCAATGTAATCTACTCATTTAAAGGTTTCTACCAATGTCCAAAGGCAACAAACAAGGGCAACAATCAAAAAAATTGGGATATAATAATTGGGCTGTAACATATAAACATAGGGTTTGGTTTAAAAGAGACATATGTATAGTCCCCAGGAATGCATGAAGTTCAAGATTATCCATTTATAATGAACCATAATGATTTAGTTATTGGAATTAAAGTAATTTGGGTAAATAAATCTTTCAAATATTAGAAGATGAAATTGTTTTTCAGAGAGATGCCATTATAGGATGGAAAGAAATGGAACTTGGCATGAATAAACCTACCTGGGTCCAAGCCCTAGGGTTACCATTTACTAGCTGTGAAACTCTGGGGAGGCTATAGTATCTCAGACTGTTTCTTAATCTCTAATAAGAATATTTTTAAACATTAACAATTTGATGAACAGCTACAAGTTGTTCCAAGTGTTGTTTATGTAAAGTGCTTAAGTAAGCACTTAACTCCTAATCCTCAAAATAACCCTATGAGTTAGGTACTCTTTATTATCCCCAATTTAAACAGAGGCAGAAAACTGAGGCACAAAGAGTGTAACTTCAATTACACAGAGTTGCACATTTAATGTTAGAGCCAGGTTTGGAATCCAGGCAATGATGGGTGGCAGGAAGTAAGGAAGGATTGATGGATAGATGGATGGATTGTTGGATGGGTGGATGGATGGATGGATGGATGGATGGATGGATGGATGGATGGATGGTTGGGTAGATAGATGGGTGGGTAGGTGGGTGGATGGATGGGTGAGTGGGTGGCTGGATGGGTGGGTGAGCAGGCAAGCAGGCATAGAAGGCATAGATATGAAGATAAGACATGAAATGTATTACATGCATTCCTGCAACACAGATACAAGACAACAGTGAATTTTTTATGAAACCACAGGACTGTCCCCATGAGCTCATGCTACAACACAATGCTGTGTCACAGCAGTGCTTCAACAGTAGCAAAATGGGAAGGGCCTTCTGATCCCAGGTTGTCTGCTGTGGTGCTGGAGTGCATCCTTATAGACACCTGCAGTCCACGAACAGGGGAAAGAACAATGGAAGTCATATTTGTTGCATAAGCACAACACATCTGGCAGTGTAACCATTTTTCTCCAAATTTTATTGAGGCAGATTTTATTATCACCATTTTATACAAGAGGAAATTGAAACTCAGAAAATTTAAGAGATTTGCCCAGCGTCCCACAACTCTTAGATGGTCAAGGCAGGATTTGAGTGCAGAATCGGCTGCCTCCAAGGTTTGTCTGTGCTCTTTATGCAGATGTGCTGCCCTCTGTGGTGAGGTTGAGCCGGTGGATGGAAGGTGAAATTCTGGATGGATAAGTGTGTTCGACTCAATTAAAGATCAGTGTAAAAATCCATGCTGTGGTCATTTCAATAACACTCATTTAAAACAGATATAGTAAAATTGTGGACTTCAAGGAGGATAAAAAAAATAATTACTATTGAGACCGTAGTGCACTACTATTTGGTCCAAGATTTTTCTAGGGAAAGCACAAAACAGTTCGCTAATGGTTCACACTGATGGGTATTTTTTTTGTCCTTTGCTCTTGATATTAAGTTTGTTTATACCCAAAACAAGGATTCTATTCTAGAGTTGCTCATCTTTAGTTGGAAAAAAAATGTCTAAATATGACTATGAGAGGATCTGGAGCTCTGTAATATTATAGGATAATTTATAAACTGATTCACTGTAGTTTATACAGAAAAGTGATTTTTGCTAAATTTAGTATTTTTTAAAGGAGGGTTCACATTTTAGGAAAAGTTCATACTCTGTTCACCAGATAATACCTTAAATAAGACTGCCATTTACTATTCATGAGATCTTGTGTAAGATAAGTAGCCTGACTCAACCTTAATTTTCTTATCTGCTAAATGGATATAATAATTGTATCTATGTCATAATGTTGTATCAGATTACATAATTCATATGCCTCATACATGCTAAAGGCTTAGTAAATGATAGTAGCTCATATTCATATTGCTAAGGTTAATAACAAATTGTTATAGCTTTTATTTTATTATCACTAGGTATCTAAGCAATTATTTCCTTTTTTGGGTTTTGTGTGTGTTCCACACATAAATAAAGGTGTGTTATAGAGCATCTTTATTTTAAGAGAACACAGCACTTTCACATTGAATCCAGCAATGCCCACATGAGGTAGGTTCAATTGTCTAACTCACTGAGTGTAGATAGAGACTAAAGACATTGTCCCTGTTTTTTTTTAAGGTAGAGAAACTGAGGTAAAGTAATCTCAGATGATTATGTTAAGTCATGATGTTAACATGTGAGTTGAGGGAAGCATGTAAATGTAAATATTTTAGCTAGAGGCATTTTTAATAGATATTGGCATCTAGTAGAGGTATCCAGGTTGGTACAAGATGCTACATTGAAAACCATTGCTTAAGACAATAAATGCTTTTTATAGGTGTCCCATGTTGACCTTCACATCTAATCCTTTTTTACTGGCTATGTTTGGGCAACAACCTTTCAAAATTTAGAAAATAATTTCTTGCTTTAAACAGTACATTTATCAGGTAGAATAAGATCCTTGGCTTTACAATGTTCTTGAGTTTTTATTCATATTCTGATGCTTTGTATTTTGAGCCATGTATGTGTTTTTGCATTATCCATTCTGACCTTGTTCAAAGATCTTGGTTTAGGTTTGCTTCTTGATATAAAAGTCAGCATAGCTATCATACATTCTATCATTAGAATAATACTTTATGATTATATATCAAATGTCTTTCTTCTGCAGTTGGTATTTTAATAAGGGTGGAGTGCATCTGAAACTTATATCACATTGCAAACTGCATATATTGCCAAACCGTAAAAACACTAGGCACAAGAGGGAGGTTTTTCTTTTTAGTGGAATCTGATATTATCTGAGTTGTTACTCTTAGGTTTACTAGGTATTTTTATTTGCTTTGTAAATATATGTTCACTAAAGCATAATAATTTTATTATTGTGATATGTTTATGTAGTTCTTTCAACATATATTGTTAAACACAAAAAGATAGTAAAGTTATATTAAACAGTGTTTTAGAATCATGAAATACATGACATTATAAAGTTTATCAACTTTTTGGTATGCTGTTGTAAATTTTAGAAAATGTACTTCACAATCACAAATAAATGTGAGCATTAGGGTGTGAGGAGGCAAATCTTATTCCAGTTTAGAATCTCACTCTGGAGCCAGATGCAGTTTGGATGAAAGCCAGAACTTGAAGGGTAGATGTGTTACATAAATGAACTAAGTTCCTCCCCAAAAAGGGCTCACAGCTCAGCTCTGATGTTAGGTCTCTAAACAGCACCACAGTGGAGATGAGGCTCTAGGTAATTCTAAAATAGGCAAAATTATATATACATTACAGACAATGGGAATTTTTAATCAGTAGGTCTGTACAGCAGAGCAACTGAAAAATTAGTAGAGAATCCTTTAACTGCACTTCCCCAGTGATGGATGTAGAAAGCCAAAGCTAGAAGCTTGGAAGTAGCAGAATAAATTTTGTCTGCTATACAGCATCTAAAACAAGAGGGAATGCATAACTAAATAAACTGTAAACTTGAAAATGTCAGTTCTCAGGACTAAGTAATGCCAGCAAGAAAATCACTAAATATCATCGCCAAGGTTTAGAAAAGAGAGAAGAGAATAGGGAAGGATGCTAATGGATAATCAGAAGGATAAATAGCATGCCAGGGCTCAGACTCTTTTGGAATAATAACATTGCGTGTTTGAATAGCATTTGCAGCTCAAAACCCTATAAAATGTCTCTTTTGATTGTCCTGATCACCTTATGCTAAGTAGAGCAGGAATCATCTATATTTTGTAGTTGATAAAAAAACTAAGGGACAAAGAGGGGATACAGGCTGGCCCAAGTTCTTAGAGGTAGACTTGACCTGCAGTCTTCAGACCCCTAGTCCAAGACCCTTTCCATTACCACACATACAAATTCCAAATTTCACAAGTCTCATTTTCCTATATTTAATATGTGTTCCCCAACACTATAAAAACACATAATCATTAAACTCTATCATTAAGATCCTTTGGTTTGGCTCATAATTGAAGGTTTACTCCCATCTATTACAGATACAATGCAATATGGAAGGGTTTGGTTACACATGGGTCTCTCCAAACTATATGCTTTCTGTGCACACAACCACATCCTGATTCCAGATTAAAATACTGGACAAATCATAATAAAATCATAACCATAGGAAAAATTTTAAAAAGACAAAGCAGCAGACTGTGGAAGCATCTCCCTTGCTTATTCACAGTGCTTGCTTGGGAGGGACATCATGAATAAAAGCCCACCCTCCTAAAGTGAGGCCCTTTCTCTTCTAGAACTCACTGCTGTGATTTCCAAGATTATTGGATTCAATTACCCTTTGTTGAGCCTCCCAGGACCAAAACATGTGGTCATTAATCATTATGCCACAAAATGACCTCTGAATTAACTGTCTCAGTGATGCGGGGGTTCTTGTTCACAAAGCCGAAGAATGAGCCTCACAAACACTCAAGGTAGGAGAGCAAGGTACAGGCTTTTATTTAGAGATAATGTGAAAGGACAGAGCTCCCGGCTCACACCAGGAGGGGACAAGAGAGTCCGGGGTGGTGCATTGTCTAGGGGTTTTATAGGCAGATGAGGATTTTTCAAGAACATGAAAAAAAGGCTTAGGGGTGTGGACTTGTACCACCTGCCCTGCCCTCAAGGTGGGCTGGGTTGTTGTCTGTTTGCTAGGGCTGTTTACAGTGAAGTCACGGGTTAAGTTGAGATACCCTTCTTTATCTGTGAAACACTCAAACATTCTAGACCAAGTTGCTTCTGGCCTTTTGACCTTTAACTGATCTCACTGAAGATATCTATATTCTTAGTCTGGTATCTTTACCCTAGAGAATTAGTGTGACCTTGACTTTGAATAATGCTTAACACAGAGTTTCGATAGGGACTTCTTTGCCCATTGTTACTTTGCTCTGACTGTAAATATCCTGCCCTGCTTTTTCTGGAGGCCCTCACCCTACTCTGACTACACCCACAGTCCTTGTCTCATCAGCTGCCATTTATTGAGAATTTACTCTAAGCTGAACACTGGCCAAAGAACTTTTCATTTTCCTGTGGGTTCTGGAATTTAACCTGGTATATACAGGCAAAAAACAAAACAAAACACTGCATCACCTTATAAAATTATTTAATCTTGATAATAAGTCCCTTACTCTGCTGGACAGTTTATGGGGAAATTTATACTTAACCTTATCATGTTCTAGTCACCGTATTTCGGCTGACAACAGTCCTTCTAGATATTCTTCATTCCTTTTCTTCCCAGAATTTCTTGAGTACAGGGTGGTTTAGCTCTGCCTTTGAGGGGGTCAGCAGAGGGGTCAGGAATCTGCAAGCTGATTCTTGGGCTCCTACTGTCCAATATGATAATCTTCTATTAACCACCTCAGCATTGCCAACAGGGGGTCTTCTATAACCAAGGGAGAATTTGGAGGTTTAAATTCAGCCCCCCTCCCAATTCCATACCATAGCCACATGTGATGGACACCCTAGCCATGAATTCCATCCCTGTGCTGGTGAAATGAGGTAAGCAAGATATTCCTTAATACCCTGAAGGCTGCTGGGGTACCCCTGGCAGCATCATGACACTTAGTCTGCATTGTACCCCTTGAGGGGTGCAAGCATGACCCTTCCCTGGGAGAAAGCACCACCTAGCTTCCATTTCTTTCTCTTCTGAATGAAAGAGTGATAGGAGGAGGCAATAAAGATGGGTTTTGTTTACTCCTATCTGTTGGCTCAGCAGTATCTGTGTAAGGCCAAAGCTTAAAGGCGAAGGGGTCTGCTTTTGGTTCTGCCTTTGGCCTGGGGAATAAGTCTTCAACCAAATTAAAATACGAAGACTATTATTTGAGAACTAAGGGAAATACTGTATATGAAGCTCAGGTGTCTGGCATGTAGTAAACACTCAATAAATAGTAACTATTTTGGGCTGTATTTTCAAAAGTATAATGAAAATGAGCAAGTAGAAACTTTGAATAAAGAAATCTTTCAAGTATCTTGGCAAGATAGCCAAAGAGGGACGTGGGATTGAAAGGACCATTAAGACTTTACTTACTGGGTTTTGCTTTTAAGGATGGGGAGATAGAACTTTATTGGAGCCACATCTTACTGACAATTTTCTTGTTTTGTGTCATACTAAAAGAAGCACGATCCAAACACAAAAATGTGTCTTTACTGACATAGTTTCCACGATGCTAAAGCACTATCACATATGTCACTCCCCCTGCTCTGCAGAACAAACCTCTCTCCTACTTTACCTCCAGGCTTAAGACTTTGTCTCCCTCTCCCTTCTCTGCTCTCCACTCCACCCTCGTTCTTTATTATGTATGGTACTTTCAGCTCATAGTCAGTGCTCCTTCCTTCCTCTTCCTCTTGAGCCCTGTCATCCTCTGACTAGACAGCATTGACTTTTTTTTTTCATCACAAAAGCTAGTAGGATCAAGACATGATTGACGAAGCAAAGTTTTGGGAAGGATGGGATTCAGCTTTGGGTTGTGGGACACTTGATCCACTAAGACGAGAGAAGCAACAAGTGAGAGGGGTGGCAGATGCTCCTGAAAGATCAGGAACTTCAAAGAGCTCCTGACCAATACCTTTATTTTTTTCTGTGAATGAAGAGGGGCAGGGTCATCCTCTGAGTTGCAAGGATGGTGGTCACTGAGCTGTGGGGCTTAATGGGGAAGAGTTGGAATAGCAGGACAGCCATGGGCAGCATGGAAGAGGAAGCTGACGGGGCTGCTGAGGAATCTACAGGCTGCCTTGAAAGTTCAGGGATAGGAAAAGGGAAAAATTTACTTATAAGGGATAAGATAAGGACATAGAAAATGATGAATATGGGAGAAAGGCAAGAAAAGAAATAATGTCATGGAACAAAAAAACGACAAGATTATTACAAGGAGGTGTAAAGGTGAATGAGGAAATGAGGAAATGAACAGCATTTTCCATATTTATATTCTTGGGCCATTTCCTTTACTCCATCATCCCATTGGAGATTAAGTGCTTTCATTAAAGTCCCCTTTCCTGTTTTCCCTTTCCAGGGGCGTAAAGAAATAAAGCACATATTGAATGGGATAGCTGAATTTGGGAGTACTCCAAGGCTGTTAAAATAAGAAATATTGGCTATTTCCCCACTTTCTCATTTTCTCCTTCTCTCTTTATCCTTGCTGTATACTTTCCTTTCTATGTTCTTATTTCTTCATCTATTGTATCTGTTTTATTATTTATTTCTGTAACAGCCTTTCCTCCATTTATTCAGCCCCTAAGCATCTCTTTTTCCTTGAATTTGTTAGTATAAGAATTCAGAAAGAAGAATATAGGGGAAGAAAGATTACCAAAAATTATAAGATACTGACTAAATGTGAAATTAGAAGTTTTAGAATGAATACACAATTTATAAAGAAAGAGGATGTACAATAAAATGAACAGAAGATTAAGATAAAAATAAAAAATATTAAGGAAATGAATAAATGAGAGAATTAAGGAATGTGTAGAGTATATGTAGAGATTCCAAAGCCAATTTGGCTTTTGTATCCCTTCCCTCTACCCCCCGTTAATAGCCCTAGTAGTTATTTTGAGTTACAAACAATTTTTTACTTGACTTTACTCTTCTGGTCATCTCTTCTGGGAGAAGAACATTAAAAGTTGCTACTTTTTACATTAGGCAAAGAGCAGTTCAATGAAAAACTCGGGGAGGAAGAAAGTGCACATTTTCCCAAATAAACTTCCAAGTGACTCAGTCAATTTGGAGAGTTCACATTTTATATACTAGCACTTCGTTTTTTTTTTTAAGTTCTCATGTTTTTCTCATTAAGGCAGAATTCACCTCTATTTCTATCCATTCTATTTTCCTCACTTATTAAAGTGCTTCAGGTGAATTCATACCACAAACAAATGCAGTCTGAGCCATTGCAACATGGAGTGAGAAGAGCTGCTCTTCTCACAAAGGAGAACCCTTTATTCTGAAGCACCTCCCAGTCGGACTTGATGCAAAACCCATGCGGATGCATATAGATGCAGCTGGTCCCACTCCTTTGTTCCAGAAGGTGTGCTAGAATATTTAAGTATGTATTGGGGTTTCTCTTATTTTCTCTAGACTATTCACTTCTCCTCCTGGCTGAAATCATGCAAATAGAATGCATTTGAATGGGTGGAAATAATTGGAGTGAAACGATAATGTTCGTATGTTTGAGTTAAATAATGAAAGCTTCCACTGAGCTGAAAGTGCTTAAACTCTCTCAACTGCTTGGCCCTCAGGCTACCGGCTGACCCAGGCAAAGCAGACCTCCTTCATGTAAGTGGTTTTAATATGTGGAAAGGATAGAGAAGGCATTTAGAGTAATCTATAAATTGTTATTTGGGTTTGTCTAGTCATCCTTTCCCTCCATTTAAATATTTATTTTGTTCCTGCACTGAAAAATTAATAGTTCTTTTGTGTGGGGTATTTTTTTTTAAGGTACAATGGAAGTATTTGTAATGGCTCAGAATTGCCGAGTGCCTATTTTGTGCCAGGTGCTGTTTTGAATATTTTATATTTAGTGTTTTGAGCAACTCTCTGAGACAGATAATATGAGCCTTATTTTATAAATTATGAAGCTGTGGCTTGGAAAAGTTAAGGTTCTTACTCAAGGTCTCATACCTGTTTGGAGTAGAGCATATTTGAATCAGCACAGTATGGTTCCTCTACTCCCTGCTGTCTCTCGAGTGGTGTAATCCCACATTGCTGGGTGATCGTGGGAGGACAGGGCTGGAGAAAGAATGTTCTTCACCTGAAGAAGGAAAAATGTTCTTTCACAGAGAATGAGAAGTTTCCTTTACTGAAATGTGTGCAGAAATCTGGAATTTACACTTGATGAAGGGCCATGGTGTCACTGGTTGTGTAAAGAAGCAGGTAAAGGAATTGAGCCCATTTTTAATACTGTGTATCACTGAGAACTTATTTAAAACAGGGGAGGAGAGAACTGGACTTCAATTATTCCATTCTTCTGGTGCAGTAGTTCACCATCATCGGTCAGGATCATTTTAATGACAGCCGAAGGATGAAGGAGAAAGCATCCATGTTGCACCTTTTACTTAAAATGCAGTGGTTTCCTTTTTCCCTTCCACAGCCTGTAAAATACTCTTTCTAGACAGCTCAATGAAATGTTCTCCCTGTACTATATCTTGGCTCCTTTCAGAAGGCTTCTGCTATTCCAATGGCGGGTGGTGTACAAAGGCGATAAACCAGATTCGTGTTGCAGATTCTCAGCCTGCTGCTGGAGAAAGGTGACAGGTGGCAGGTAGCTTGCTCTTCCTTTTGGAGTGGTTTGGAAAATGATTGGCTTTTAAAACTAAGAACTTTCCATGATTATGTATGTTTTCTAGGCTGACACATACAAAAGATTAGCTCATGTTCAGAGATCTGTTAAGTCTTTGAGAAGCTAGTGAAGATGTCTTCCTGGTGTGCACTCCGGGAATGCTCATATTAACCCACTGGTAAGCATCCTGCCTCATATTAGTCTTACGGCATGTGATTTTCTAATTCAGAATTGCTTGGAAATTTTCATTTTGCCAGAATCCTGCCGGGAGAGAGGACTCTAAAACTTGGGTCTAAATTTAGCCACTTTCCCTTTCAACTGTGGTTAAAATGACTTTTTGTTTTTTCTTTTTTTTAATAGCAAGGACTGCTTTAGATTGGAGGAGTGGGAAGAATGTTTTATTTGGAGACCCTTTACAGGCACACAGGCTCTTACAGTACAGAGAGGAAAGCCATGTCGGTATCTCCAAAGAAACAAAGGAGCCATAAAATGCAGAGCCTGTTTAGGTGTATGTTAATGGCAGGAAGGAGACCAGCGCTCCAGAATATATCCTGACTGTGTGTGAAACTGGCTTAGGAGGAACATCACAATGTATTTCTTGTGGTTTCCTCGAAATCACCACCCAGCCCTGCTGCACACCTAGTGGGAAGAGATCCCCCACTAAAAAAAGTCTAAGTGATGATGAATGATTCTCATTATAACAGAGGTCCGCTGGCTGGCCTTCTTATAGGCTGGATTGCCAAAGGATGTCAGAGCCAAATAGAAGGATGGCAAATACACAGAAGGAACAAGTGGAAATTGCAGTGAGCATTCATGGCAGTAGGGCATCAGCGATAGGACAGAGCTGAGGGTGAATGCAGAATAACAACACTGTGCTCTTTCCTTAAATGAGGTAGAAAGAGACAGGCTCGGTTCCATTTCTGGCCCCACCACCTACAAACTGACCCTGAGGGAAGTTAGTCAAATACACTGAGATGAAAGGAGCCTCCCTCACCTGTTAATATGTCTGTTACAGGCTTGCAGGGTTTGTGTGTATGGGTGTGTATTAAAAGTGATAACTTGCACTAAGTTACAAATGCAGTGGATATTTTTTAAATGACAAATGTTCCTGTGCTCCCATCCTGGTCTTGCCCTTACTCTGCAGGCAGCTTGCTGTACAGACTGCCTTCGGCTATACCAGCTGACTCAGAATTATCAGAAAAATTGTAAAAGAGGGAGTTATCTTTAAGCCCCTGAGTCTCGGGGTCACTCATCACTGAGCAATAAATAACAGCTGCAGGACTTTGGAACAGGGGAGCTGCCCTGACTCTCTCATCTGACTGAGGCTGAGTCTTAAATTAGTACAAGACTTGTCCCAGGAACAGTTTTAAACTCAAAGGCTCTGCTGCTCCTGGAAGTCACATGTCAGTAGCCCCTGTTCCCACCAGCCCAGGGAACTTACAGTGAGGCTGAGCTCAGGTATGGAGCCGCAGAGACAATTCACATTCCTGGACTTGTGGATGTCTTTTAATGGAAATTTAAAACAGTGCTCCTCAAACCTTGGTAGCCCTGTGAATCATCTGCCTAAACACACATTCTGCTTCTGTAGGTCTAGATCTCTAGATCAAGCT
Organism: Smutsia gigantea; assembly: GCA_032199065.1. Lineage (NCBI taxonomy): Eukaryota > Metazoa > Chordata > Mammalia > Pholidota > Manidae > Smutsia > Smutsia gigantea. Next base: position 27,942 of record JAVSCE010007103.1, read on the forward strand.
TCAGATTCTGCATATCTAATGAGGTACCAGGTGGTGGGGATCCCACTGCTCTGTGGACCACACTTAGAGTAGCCAGGCTTTACATGACCAGCTGCTTGGTACCTGATCATGGGTGATGATACTTAACAACTGGGAGCTCCTCCCTGCCTCAGTGTCCTCTTCTGTCTCATGTGCCACTCCCCAGGAAGTCTTATATGAAGATACTTGACTCCAGAAATGCCCTCATGTCCATCAGGTCTGTGTTGTCTCCACTACGGTGTCCTGTTTCTTCCTTCCTCCCCTGAAGTCCCTAGTCTCATTAGCACGTCTACCATCCACTACCATCCACGGAACTGCTTGGATCTCTGTTGTTCTTCTGGTCAAACCCAATGGGATTATTTTTTTTCTGATTCACCCTCTCCTTGACATTTCTCCTCTATCGGTCACTACTGGCCACTTCTTTGCTCTTGAAATGGTCTCCTCATTCTGCTTATACATCTCCCAGATGTGCCCATTACTCTTTCCTCACCTACTATCTCCAATTCCCTTCTTACACTCCTTATAAACATTTTACAAAGAACCACTCTGTGTACATCGTCTCAATCCATGCTTTGGGCCTTTATTTCCCAACATTTTTGTCTCCTCAGCAATAAGCATTCATTGACTCCTCCTCTTGTGCCCGATGCACCAGGAATACAGACAAAAATCCTGTCCTGTAGGAGCACACGGTCAAATGGGGATAGGCTGCAGGCACAATTTGGAGGGGCAGGGCATGTAAACGATGCTATTATGGAGTTTCTGGGTTATTTTTCTCTTTTACCCACCATAGAAAATACAAATCCATAACTTTTCCACCTAAGTGCTTCCTTGGAATTGACCTGTTGCTAGCATTTCTTGGACAGTTTCTTGGACCTCTGGCTTTATCATTTACCCAGAGTCCCACATGAGCCTCCAAGATGTAGTGTTGCCAGACATCAGTCGAGGATAGGGATGGTATGACTCACTCCATGGTGAAACGAATCAAGTGTCTCCTCTGTAAGTGATGAGAAATTTACTTTTCTATGTGTTTAAGAGATTTTGCTTTACTTTTATGTTACTCCTTGAATACACTTTGAGTAATACCTTAGTTACAGTGAACTTTTTATAAGTCTTATGTTGATTTACCTTTCATTTGAAGAATGTGTCATAATAAAGAATAAAGCTTCTCTCTCGCCCTTCCTTTTACAATACCTTTTCCATACAAGAGTCCCAAATGCTTTTAGTAATGTTACCTGTAAAATGAATGTTACGTTTGAACTTTAATTATAAAAAGAGTAATTATTCACCTTCAAAACTTCAGCCCTCCTGTTAAAAAGCACAGAATTAATTTTTAAACCCTTGATACATGATGACTTGTGGTTTTCCCTACTCTGGTAGTATTTGGCTGACATTTCACTTTATGCTTGTCACATTTACAGTCTCAAACCAGCAACACATGGTGCAGGAAGGGAGTTATAGGCAGTTGGTGGCAGGATTTGTTTTAAATGATGTGAGAATGTCAGTTACTCATTCTTGTTTCTCAAGCAGCTTTCCCCCACCTACATTCTCTCTATTCCAAGTTGAAATGATAATAATAATTTTATGGCAGCACATAAATGCCAGTAAAGTCAAAGAATGTATAATAAAACAAGTATCTGAAAATCATTAATTCATAATATCTGTGCTTAACTATTATTTTTTTAAATCAGTGAATATTATTTTAGTTCTGCTTTCCTCACTGCTTTAGGAATAGTCTCTTAGGATTCCCTGTCTAAAATGGTTGTTCGATAAAGAGTGCTAAAAATATTGCAAACAGAGTTGAAAATACATTGTTGGTTCACAGAAAATGATCACTAATTCTACCATTGCAAAGTAATAACAAAATGACAAATTTCTGAGTGTTGAACCTTTGATTTGACATGATTTTGCACTTAGCCCTCTGTGATTTCTAACCCCTGACAGTTAGCGGTGAGGTAATGACTGGAGCCATGCATAATTAGGCACCACGTCACATTAAAGAGCCTGCGATACTAGGGTTCTGAATTATTTCCCTTTTCCAAGGTAGTGGAGTGCCTCCCAACAAGTTTGCTGTCAGACTTCATGCAAAATTTTAAAATACTTCTCTCATCTTAGAGAATCTTTATGTTTCCCTTGTTAATAAGGGGCCTCTCTTTTCCTTTTTTCTTCCTTTTTTGTTCTTTCTCTCATTCCTTTTTTTCCTTTCTTTTCTTTCTTTGCTTGATGCATGTTTACCTGAGCTCTTTCAGTAATTTTGCCTATCTGAAATTGCCTTTATTTTGTATATGCTTAATAATCTGATCCAATTCAACATTTCTTCTTCACTTTGTGGCATTTTACTTTGAATTATAGTGTATTCTGCATGTAGTCATTTATTTCCTTTTATATGTATTTCCCTTTTTAACATTTTAGGATGAAATGTTAAGCTGCTTTGACAGGATTTCTTCACTATTTTGCATTTTTTCTCAGTAATCTTCATCACTTATTCTTGAGTACGATTAGCTGAATTTCTTTAAAATAGTGTTTTTTAGTACTCATTTTCCTTTCTTTTAATCCCAAATTCCTTCCATTGCATACTCAAATACTCTATGCTTTCATGGACAAAAATCAAGGTGTCAAGAAGTGCAATTGGTTGGCATGCATCCAAGGTCTCACAGATGATGTGTAGAATGTATACTTATTGAGGTGAAAAGGATGTTCAGGAAATATAGTTACATGAAGAAATAATTTTCTAAAATCAGCATGTACATTGGGATCTCATTTGTATGTATTTATATAAAACATGTGAAATATTTTACATTTTGAGTGTAACATATAAAAGAACACCCTGTAAGGATAGACAACATAGAAGATAATTTTATTGTGAAATATTTTAAACATATAAAATGTTTAGAGAAAGCATAAGATAACTAAAACAGTGTAATGGTCACACACCTGTGTTCCCATTTGCCAAGTTTCTCAGACTAAGTATTTCACCGTATTTTCTGGACACACATTTTAAAAGATATATAGCAGTGATATCATTTAAGTCGCCGGTACAACCTTTCTGTATCTCATTCCCCCTTCCTTCCTCACCTGGGCTGTCACGATCCCGAAGGTAGTGTTGGTCACTTTAATCAGGTTTCTAAGTTATTACTCAACTTTTAGATATGCACAGATCATATATAGTATTGTACATTTTAAATTTTATTTACATTGTTTCACTTAGTACATGACATTACACAACTTGCTTTTTTCCTCTTAAATTCATCTTTTAGATTTATTCATATAGACACTTATAATTCTAGTCCATTTGTTTTCATTGCAGTATAATCTAACATACGAATACATATTAATGATTTAAAATTTTCCTGTTGATATGCGTTTGGCTTGTTTGAAGTATTTTTTGGTTATATACATTGCAAATAAAGCTTTAAAATTCCCATAGGTACTTTATCTTTTCATTATGAGTTTTTTATTTAATTACATTATGACCAGAGAACATTATCTGAATGATAATGATTCTTTAGATTTTCTTTGAGTCCTATTCCATGGTCACTTTTATGACTGTTCAGGATAGGCTTGAAAAGGGTCTATTCACAGACTAGAAGTTAGGTGAGGAATATGAAATGGATGTTCATGTTTTTTCTCTTATAATATTTTTGTTTTATCTATCAGCTAATGACACGTTTTCATTTTTTCCCCTAAATTTCTCGATTTCTTCTTCTAATTCTGGAAATTTTTGCTTTATGTATTTTGAAGCACTATTATTAGGTTCATAAATATCCAGAATTGCTATGCTTTTCTGATGAAGAGCTTGTGCTTTTTTTTCATATGCTATAATCTTTGTCATGCCTACTATGCTTTTTGCTTCAAGTGTATTAATATAAATAGCCCTGTTTTATTTTGGATAATATTTGCCAGCTAGTTTTTCATCTCTATACTTTCAATCTTTCTTCACCCTTGAGTTTCACATATGTTTCTTATAAACAGATATTGGAAATTTGCTATTTTTTAATTAATAATAACTGTGTATTTAATAAAAAGTCTAGTCTGTTTACAATTATTTTTAGTAATGAATTATTTGTATCTATTTTTACATTCTTAATTTGTGCTTTATATTTAATAGATTTTTCTTTGCCTTTTTTTTTTGTTTGCTTCCTTTCTAACATTTTCTTTTTCTGTATTTTCACTATTTTCCTTTTTTTTTCCCCTCTACTGGCTTGGAACTTAAATATTCTATTTCAGTTTTTTGCTGAGTAATATGAAACTTTAACTCCTGTATTTGATTTCAGTAAAATTAACCAATATTTCTACACTTTCCCCAAGCAACACAAAGAACTTGGAATTCTTTTTACCCCAATCACCTCTACTTTTCTTTTTTTTAAGAAATTGAGCAGAGTTTCAAATTCTTTGCTTAATTACTGAAGTATAAAGACCTCCTCAGGGCTATATATAGGTCATGTCAATAAATTATTCGAAGGATTGCTTTCTGTGTTTCTTGTAGAAGATGTAAACTGGTTAATATATATAACCCAACTTCAATCCAGTCACCAAATTAAAAATTTGTATTGAACATCAAGTATATTTCTAGAATTGAAGCAAGTATGCTGAGGTATGTAAGGAGGTGCCCCTCTAGTTGTATCTTCTATCAAAATAGCTATTTTATATCCTAATGACTGAAATCATTTCACCCAGACTTGGTTCAGCCAATGACATTGTAATTCTTGTTAGGAACATTGAGCTCCACACTTCTCATGGCTCCACCTACGTCCTAGATCCTAAGTGTGAGAGGTTCATATGCAATATGTAGAGATAAAACTTAGACAACCCCACTCATAGAAAAAGATATTTCAAATTATACATTCTCATCAATATATTAACTTCTGTACAGTGGAATTAGTGTTTACTAAGTACTTTACAAATACAGATATGAATGAGCATGTTATTAGAATAGAAAGTAAATGCCGTGAGGAGAAAAAATTAAAATTGTAATCTTATATTAAATAGTTTTTAAGAGCATTTATTTAGAGACAAAAGTAGTTGAAGACTCCCACAGAAAGGCACAGATTGCTTCTTCAGAGCAAGAGCGCTAATCTTACAGTCATGTGTAGGTTACATTGTTCCAGAAAGGGATTTTAAAAAAGAATATAAAGGAAAATAGGCAGTGAGATAAAATAAATTATGAATAAGTACTAAGTAATGAAGCTTGGGTAAGTTAAAGATTGAAATAAGAATATTTAAGCCAGAATTTAGCAAAATACCTGCTACAATGTCCTCTATATTTCTTAGAGGTGGGATACAAATGTGGCTCTAGCAGCTAATGCGAAGGGGAGGGATCATTGTATAATCCATAGTGTCCATGAGATTAAAAAACATTGTTCAGGTAAAACTTACCATTTCTGGCACAGAGACTAGAAAGTAATGTTTTCCTCTGGGTAATCATAAAGCACTGAAATATAGCACACAATAACCTGGACAACTAGCACAGTGAATCTACCACGAGATGCACAGGCATTTTCAATGTAGACAAATGGTTGTGCAAATCAACAAAGGCAGTTTGTGGTATTGAGTTCTAAAGTCATCTGAATTTGTTGAACTATTCTGCAGGCACCCTAACCTTCCTTTCTCTCAGGTAGCCTTGGCTTATGATGTGCACGGCAGTCAGCATGAGATTCTTTACCCCACCGTGAGCTTCTGGAATGCAGCTAGTCATCCAGGTTAATGATCGCGCAGAACCGCAGGCTGTAACAATCAGCAGCACAGGGGCTGGCCAACATCCTCTCAGAAGTGTTGACAAACTCCCAACAAGAACCCCTAAGGGGACGTCTTCCTCACTTCCCCATGGAAGAAAACCAAAATACCTGTATTCAGGACCAGCGTTTTCTCAGGATGCAAGTTGGGGCTCACTTTAGCACACAGATAAATATATAAAAACCTCAAAAAATTTGCAGTGAATAACCCATAGAACTTTAACCTTTACTAATATATGCAAGCCTGTTCAAGAGAGCTCTCCAAGATAAACAGGGTTGCATAATATATGCTGAGATAGCTGGAGGTGTTAATTTATGTTTGTTAACTATAGGCTAGATGTTGGAGTCATCTAGTGGAAGTGACTGCTTTGGCTGTAAAATGCATAACCTATATGACCCTTCCTTCCTGGAATTCATGAGTGACTTGGATCCCTGTTACTCCACATCTTTTCTAAGTAATAACAGCAAAACCATGCCCTATAGGTGAGGATCTCATTGATTTTGTTGGATCTGAAACATGGTGCATACTTCTGATATTTAGACTCTTCTTTCTTTATCCGTTTTCCCTGTCAAAACTGATATTTTAAAATCTACTTACTTTGCCATTTCAAATTTAAAAAAACCTTTTTGATAAAATTCTTATCAAAATTCTCAGAGGAAAAGAAAATATTTATTGGACATAACATACTTGTTACCCCAGTTTGCTAAATTTTGTAAACTGTATTGTATTGTATTTAATTACTCTGGAATTCCGTTGTTAAACTTGTAAGTACTGAACAAGATGTTAGAGTGTAGTTGGTCGGTCTTTTTTTTTCTGCAGAGATCCTGAGTATAGTTTTCTTAACTCCCTATGAGAGAGCATTTATGCATGATTCAGTGTTAACATTTCATTTACACTTGGATGAAGAAAATGTTTTACTGGGGTACCTCTAACAAGATATTCCTTTCACATATCACGGTAATGATTAATGATCCCTCAATGGAGGTACCCCACAAGGCAAATGGAAAGCCCTTCACTGTGTGCATGCTGGAACTGGCCGCTGAAAACTTCCATCACACCAGTTTTACTAGAAACTTTGATTTCATGGCCCTTTTTAGAGAAGCACATAATCTCTTCAAGAAAGTTTGAAACTTCAGCTCTATTTTTCTTTAGCAAAAGTATAACTGTTGTCTTAAAATATTTTAATTCCTCCCCAAACTTAAATACCAACATGACTTTACTCAAATTTCCAGAAAGAAAAGCCATCCCTGGATGGCGTGGATGAGAGTGTTTGGAAATGTGCTATGAGGCAACCGTATTAACAAGTCAGATATAAATACCTGAAGAATGGGCTTCTCCGGCCATCATATTTATTGGCATGGCAATGACTCACATGCTTAATACTTAATGCCTCTTCCAAAATCAACGTTTGGGAGTACATTTCTGTCCTAAAGACCAATTTTCTAAAGTTCTTAAGAAGAACCTTTGATGAGAAAGGGAGTATGGTGTGGTTCAGTGAAACAGACAGTGACTGGAGACTCCTCAGATGATCATGGTTCAAGTCCTAGATCAACTACCTTCTAGCTTATTTTGGACAAGTCACCTAAATGATCTGAGTTTTAGTTTCTTTATCTGTTAAAAATATAATTACTAATACTGGTCTCACTATCTTGCAGTATTGTGAGGACAAAAGCGATGTCATGTGTGTGAAAACATTGAAGCCACCCATGCCGTCAACATGTTACTTCAGTTGCAGTAGAGTTTGTCAAGTGGCACTCTACTAGCCCAGCTTTGTGGGAGTGGAAAAAAGAACACTGTAGTAGGTATTTAGAAAACTTTCTGTGCTCTGGGACTTAGCATACAAACAATGCCATCTTAGCTCTGACTTTCAAACAAGTATTGCTTCACTTAACCCTATACCTGGATGTGGTCTAGCTTGCCCTGCTAAAACGCGACTCACCTCACTTCCTTGATTTTGCTGGGTATGCTGACAAGTTTTCTGTGCTGATGGCCCTTATCTTCATCTCTGCTTTTCACTAGCTTTTTTGAAACTTCTGTCACTGTCCCTGCATTCTGAGCTTCCATTCCAGGCTCCCTGTGTTCACATGTTAAAACAAAGTTACAACATAGCCTCAATAAAAAATATTAGACCAATTGAATTAAGCAATCATGTAACTTGTAGAATGATGAAAAAATATCACTTTTACATTTTTTTATCTTTAAAGGATACTGTAAATTTATATAATAAATAAATAATCCTGTGCCTGACATTATGGGTCAAATATCAGCCTTCTTTCTTTTTTTCACTTATCTGCCCCTCAGTGCCTGAATTCTTCCTTTTTTCCAGTAGAAAATGAGTAAGAAAATAAAACCTGTCTCTTCCAGTCTTAGCTTTTACCAGAGCTGGTTCACATGCTACCCAAGGCAAAAATATCTTTTCCCTTTATCTACATGTGACTACTCAATTCAGGACAATATTTACTGAGCCCTTGCCATATTCCATGCATAATGCTATTTGCAAGGGTCACTTACATTCCCTCAAAGAGTACTTGCAGAAAGGGTTTTTGCTTTAAGTGTTACCCTCTGTTGAATGAAAGAAAGAAAGAGTGGGAGATTAAGCAAGGAATCTTCAAAGTTTACTGCCACTCACAGTCTATGAGTCTGTGATGCACATACATGATATAATTATTGCAGATTACACACACATATAATGTGCTTTTTATTTTTTACTAGAACTCTAAGGTGGACACTTTTAAAAGTGCTGTTGGTTTTACATTCTACTTACTTGCCTGTGAATGTATTACTTCCTCTGCTAGTTCAGGAGGGGTCACGATGGCTTGAACCTGGGTAGGGATTAAAGGGCAGGCAGAGTAGTAGTAGGGTGACCACCCATCCCAGTTTGCCTGGGACTCAGCCAGTTTTAGCACTAAAAGTCCCACATCTTGGGAAACTCCTCAGTTCTGGGCAAACTGGGATGATCGATCCCTGTATATAATCATCTGGATCCTATTTCTCCTTGTATCTTGCATCATTCAAATTTAGTAAAGATATTAAAGAAGACAGTGTGGTAGCCACCGAGGTTGACTCCCAACCCAACATCCATTTCACCTCAGTAATCTCTCACCTTTTTTGCCAATGTCAGTTTAGGGATGGGAATGTCTAAACAAATTTGGGTCAAGGAGATATTAAGAGAAGTTTGCTAGGGGGCTTCTGGAAATGGCAATTTCTTACTTTTAAGAGAGAAACATAGAAAGAGAGTCTCTCTCTCTCTCTCTCTCTCTCTCTCCTGTTAAATGTCCTGGTGTTCATGGCTACCACCTCACAACTTTAAAGGGAACAAGGTTTGGAATCAAGCTAGCAGTGTCAATAGAAAATGAAAGAACTTAGGATCCTTGGTGATATTGTTGAATTGTCAGATAAACCAACTCTGCAGCCCAACCTACCTCTGTCTACCTGTTAGGTAAACAAGTAAATGTCCTAATGTGTAAACCAGCTTAAATCAGATTTCTGGTTTGTTTTTTTCAGCAGAAGGAATTGCAGGTGATGCACATGTGTATGTGAAAGTAATAAAGCCTTTAATTAGTGTCTGTCCTGATGGGGTGAAAAGTTTATCCCATTGTAAGGAGATGATTATGCAGGGGATGCAGAGACATATAAAGGTGATTGCTTCAACTTTAAATGTACAACTAAGAAAGAGAATTTTTTAAAAAAGGAGAGGAGGGTAAAGCAATATAATGAACCACTAAACAATAAAAAGCTCTCAAAGCTTGTATATGTGGAGCTAAGATCCCTGACTCCAATAGCAGACTATCCATGGCAACTTTTTTTGGTCCCTGTGGAGGAAATGGAAGTTCCTATGGCCAGGATCCTCACCTGACCCTACACTGCTAGGCTAATGCTTCCACACTCACAATGAGCTATTACTGACCGAGTCACTGTATAAAGAGCTCTGCCCAGTGCTCTGAGCAGAGGGAGAGATGAGGTGGATTAGGAGCCTGCAGACTGCTCATGGTTCTAGTGCTCGATCTACCACCATGAGAGTAAAGCTGGGTGTAAACCCTTTTACCCCAAGAACGTTCCATTGTCATTTCTCAGTCTCACCAAATCCATAGCGAACTTGCCTGGGGCTGGAACCCTCAGGCAAGACAGACCCACACCTCAGTAAGTCCCTTTTCACTTTTCAGATCTTATTTGTTGACTGGATATAATATCCTTGACATTAGAAATGTAAGACCAGATCAAAAAGGATAGAAATATAAATGAAGAGACTTTTCTCTCTCTTTCTCACACACACACACACACACACACACACACTGAAAGAAAGACATTTATTATAAACAGTTCTGCTTTAAACTTATCACAGAAAGTCCATTTCATATTCTCAAGTTACAAATACAACAGGCTAACATAATGGCCCTGAGTGTAGGTAATAGAAAGTTGATTGTAAATTCAACATGAAGTTAATTATTCATTCTGTATCTCAAGATTACATTTATCACAAAGGCATACCAACTCAAAAAAAATAATTACCAAATCTCCATTTTTAGACAGCATGGGACAATATGAGAACAGTGGGTCTGAAGCAAAAGAAAGCATACTTTGCATTATGCTATTATATGGAACACTTCATCAGCTTTTTTGCCAAGAGAGAACTTCCCATTATGTTAAGTTATAAATAGGGCTGTGGGGAAAGTATCTGCAAACTGAAAGGATATGGACGTGTGTCTGTTGACTTTGGTTGTTTCATGAAGTGTTACAAAGTCAGCATTTGTCAGAAAGAGTAACTCACAAAGATGCTTGGAAACCTTGGTTTTAAGGAATTCTGTTTACCACTTCATCTAAGGTTTGATATGCCATCTTGCTAAATAGTGCATTTTTCAGGGCACTATTTACTGGGCTTCCTCTCCCCTGCCCCCTTCACTCCTGCTTTATCCTTAAGCCATTTCCAGGTGTGTGAGTATGGCAGCTTTCCTGCATTATGTCATGGAAAAGCCAAAGTTAAGGATTTGTAAACTGCATTTCAAAACACTCCTCACAGGAAGCCAGATTGAATTTACTTAGATTTTAAAAACCAAGTATATGTTCAACCAGTAGTGGCTTTAAGTCCTACTTTTTCTACTAGAGGTAAAGAAATGAAAATACATGAGTATTTGTTGTTGCTAAGCCAGATCTTGACCTAAAGTGTATAGCAGTCAGGACAGAATTAAATTCCCATGCTTTATTCAGAAATCTCATCCGTTGAGGAAGGGGATCCTTTAATTACAGGACTGGGGGATTATACCTACTGCTCTCCAAAGGAAGACTTTGGAATTGCACTTTACATGGCATAATGGAAACTGACCCATTTTCTGACAAGGCATTTATCTGGCAAAAATAAATAAGCGGATGGGTGGAGAGTCAATGCAGAATCACTTCTGGAATTTCTGGAGCAGCCCTAGACCAGCTTACATCATGAACTGGGTTCATCTCGACTGACACTTCTTAACTGCAAGTGAGCAGAGTGTGCTGAGTTGAGCTTACCTAGAGCTGAACAATGCTGGGAAGGGTAATTTAACTAGTCCTGATTCAGCCTGGTTTACGGAGGACACAGTTTCCTAGGGTCTGTGACACAGATGCCTGTTGGATGAGTGGTGTGCTAGAAGCTGAACTAAAATTTATAAATGTGCCATTTCTCTGTGGAGGTGATATGTACATCAAAGAGGAAATGCAAGATGCCAATATACTGTCTTCTGCTTTCCAGATGTTCCTGAAATGACTCCCCTTCATACTGGCTTTTCTCTAGAAGGGAACCTCTGATGTTAATCAGCATTCCAATTAGGCTGAGAATTCCTTAGACTGGATTTTGCCTCTGAGGAGGCCTTTCATAACTCATCTACCGTAATCCATGAGGCAGGCAGGATCGTACTCCATCTAATCCTGAAAGCACTCTTGTTCTCTTCATTAAGCTGCTGGACTCCCTCTCAGGTATTTCTGCCTTTGCACAATCCCAGGTGATGTTCAAACAGTTGGTGTTCGTGGCTGGGAAAACTGAGCTCACTAGAAGTATTCCAGAGGTTGGCAGAATCCTGGAATATCAGGATTAGTCCTTAGACTAACCCAACACAAAATTAGATTCTGGCTTAGATAGAGGAAGTTTGCTGTAACTCCTTAAAACTTAAATCTCTTTATGCTTCAGTTTTCAGTTTCACATCAACATTGTTCAGTGCAAATGAATACAAACCTTTACCTAAAAATTGTGCCCCTACACAAGAATATGCCTTTGTTTTGCCATGATGATCTAAATTGGCAACTTTTAATCACTCACATTTTTCCAGCCCTGTTTTAGTTCACTTTGTCATTTTTAAACTGCATCGGAACTCTGCCCATCTCTGAAAAAGTATTCTAAGATGTGCAAGTATTGGTTCTATATGCACCACACCTATTTGTATCTTAATATTGATCTAGCTCTTGTACTTTCTAACAGAATCCCTGATGATAATTTCTATTCTCCACACCACACCATTCACTGTGATCCTGGGATCTCTTGTTTCAACCCATATGCATAAATTAGATATTATCACTGGGTTCAGGTTTGTTTAGATATCTTATCCAGTGTTTACTTCCCTTCTTTCCTTACTCTTGTATTCTTATCCATTAGTGGTGTTCTTGGATGATTTCCCAGTGGTCTACGAAATTAACTTATGAATGTAGCCTGAACTGAGAATGCCTTGCTTCCTTTCCATATGATATTATCATCCCAAAGAGAAATTCTGCCTTTTGGTATTACTCTTTCCGAGAAGAAAAAGGGGCAAATTCTCTGAGCTTCATTAAGTATCATATTTCTTGAATCCATGATGCCTTGATGAAAGATGCACCATTATTATTTTATGTGCAACCCAAAAAGAGAAAAGCTCAAGATAGGGAATCTAGTAAGAATATAGTCTGATAATATAAAAGGATCTAATAATGTAAGAGAGCTTACTGCACATGAGGGCTATATCCTTAACTATGTGAGTAAAGGAAGACAGATAAACAAAACTACCATTGTGGAAATAGTGGAAAACTTGCATTTCTCAGTATTAGCACTGAGTAGAGGGAGTAAAAAAGTCTCCTTGATTATTTGAACCAAAACCCAGTACAAACACAAGTTTGGAGTCTGAATTCACAAAAATGATTGTAAGTTGATACCAGATTTATAAGACATATCTCAATTTCAGAGATGTTTGAAATGTGTGAAAAAAAAGCTTTAGAATTTTTGAAAGGAATGAATTTAAATTATTTAGAGGTTTGTGTTGTTCATATGTTTGCCTGTATATTCTTAACTTGCTAAAAGGTTTGGATAAGCATATCTACCTCATTGTTCTGCTTCAAATGGGATTTCCAGATGTCTTAAGGTCATTTATCACTGGCTAAACCTCTCTGGGTTCAACTTGATGTTTTCTTCCAGGATGGAACAATTTAGAGGCTGATGTCCATAATGAAGTGTCTACATTTTAAAGACCCCTGGAGCAATGCAGTATTGTCTTGCTCAGGGTAGCGCACATCAAGATGCAATTGTCAGATGTAAAATGACACTAAAATTATGCTCAGCCTAATAGCTGACTTTATGGTATTGGTTTTCAACACTTTCCATCAGATACACAATAGACTCTCATTAAATTTGTCCAACTAAGTGGGGTCAGACTTCTTATTCACATTGAATGGTTGATTCTCAAGAAATACCCTGATGCTTCATGTGACATATGTGCAGTTGAATTATTTTACTACTGACCCGTATGTCCTCCCACTGTGACAGAAAAAAATAATGTTGTCCTTCTGATAAAATAGAAGTATGAGATCATATTGAGTTAAAATTTACACTAAGAATGACTTGGATCCTTTTGTATTCATCAGACACTAGAAAAATGCAAATTTTTCTCTACTTTGACCTAGATCAGGGTTCTCTACTCTGGATTAACATTAGTGATTAACAATTAAATTTGGAAAATTCTGCACACTCTGTTACCCTCTTAACACAGTTACCTGTGTCCACAGTTGAGTAGTCAATTCTGTGAGAGGCACTGCAGGCCCTGACAGAATGAAACCTCGTCACCTTTTCCCCTTCACGTTACCATGAACCCATCCAGTCTTTCACATAAAGTTTGTTCTCACTCTGCATTGCACAGTTTAAGATGCTGAGCTAGATCACAATTATTCTTTTGACCTTATTAGCAAGGATGAGAGAGATAAGAAAGGGGCAGCTGGGGTGGGATGTTATGGGCTATTTTAATGGGAAGGCACTGAAGGGTATTAGATAAGGGAGTGATTAATCTGGTATGCCATAGGGATAGAGAAACCAAATCCTCTTCATCAGTAAGGAGTTCATTCCTTCATTTATTCACTCTCAACAAATGTTTAATGAGTGTCTATTCTATGCCAGGCATTGTGTTAGATGCTAAAGAGTGAGGCTCAGATGATAGAGTAGATGGTCAGATGTAACCTTGATGAAGTGATGGTCATCCCCAAGGCTGGAATCTTAAGATAACATGTTGGAAAAATGTCCCCGTTGGGAAATTCAATACAACACACATTCGCTAGAGTACCACTCACCTGCTCTATAGCTATTCCCTTCAGAGATATGGAGGTGGATCCAGTATATTCTGGGCTGCTGGGGACCTTACAAGCTTGTGGATGGAGCCACATCTGTTTGGTGCAATATGTCAGAAACATTTGTAGAGCAAGGACTGAAGAAAGCAGAATAGTCTTTTCTTTGCCCTGAAATAATTCCTAAACTTAAGGATTAAAGGAGACTAGAAATTTCTCTAGCTCCATTATCCAATTGCAGGAATTGATCTAATATTTTTTAAGTCCCCATTTTAGAATATTAGTAGGCCATAGCTTTACAAAATAATGTATTTTTTTAAACAAAGGTTATATAAAATCATAAAAACATTTAAAAATGAACTGTGGAGCTGGCTTGCTCCATGACAGAGAGACCAAGGTTTCCTAGGGTTGTCTGGGTTGCTAACAGATTCCCATTTTTATTCCAGTGCACATAGTTTCTTACAATAAGCTCCCTTATTATAGGAGGTAACTTGGAAAAATGCATTTTTGTGTCATGACACTGGGTAGTGGGAATATTTCTGGAAGCCATTCGTATACCAGGACAGCTAGCAATAAGTGAACTTTAAACAACATAAATGCACTTCACTAAAGACAAACTAAATCTACCCCAATTTCAACTTCCTCTTACCTGGATCTCAAAAATACTCTTGATCACGCCTTTGAAATTTGACCAGATAGAAAATATAATGAAGAGGTAATTGAAGTGGAGAGAGAAAGCAGACTTAACCAGTTGTGGTTTAATTATTTTATTTCTGCAATAATTTGTGAAACTTATGCTCATATGAACACACAGATAGGGCCCCTCCCACGGTCTTGGAAGGGCCTCATGTAGTTGAGTCTGAAGCTTAAAGGTAGGCAGGGGTGTGTCTTCCTACATATAAATCGAACAATAACAGGATTATACACAGCAGTAGTAGTAGTATAACTCCATTTAGGTTCCTGGACCCGATTCCAAATGTGTGTAAGTATGTGGGAGGGGGTCTTCCCACACATAACTCCAAGCAATTCTGGAACACCAACGAGAGGGTTGAGAACTCAACTCAATTCTGACACTATCTGCCCAGAGACAGCACCAGATTCCCCAAGTGAAGGGATCTGTCCTACAAGACTGCCCTCTACCCCCAACTCCAGACGCCAGTTGGAAGCCCCAGGCAATTACCTGTACTCTGACCTACTGGCTACAGGTTCCCACCACCTCCCACTTAGATTCAATTAATTTGTTAGAGCGGCTCACAGAACTCAGGAAAACACTTACATTTACTAATAAAGGATACTGTACAGGATACAAGTGAGCAGCCAGATGAAGAGAGACACAGGGCAAGGTCCCAAATAAAAGAGCTTTTATCCTCGTGGAGCTCGGGGCCTGGCTCGGTGGCACGTGGAGGCGTTCTGATTCCCCGAGCGTAGAAGCTCTCTCTGACTGAGAAGCAGGACCCAGCAAAGCATAGAACAATAAGCTCTTCTCAAGGGTTTTGCGAGGGCTTCATTGCATAGCCATGATTGACTAGAGTATTGGCCATTGGCTGATTCAGCCTCCAGACCCTGCCCTTGGGTGGGGTTCAAAAGTCTCTCATTCACATGACAAAACACCCATTTCACCTTTAAGACTGTAGTGTTTTCAGGAACTGTGGAGGAAGATCGGATATACCTGCGAAATATATATTTGGTCAGATGAGTGGCCAAATATGTATTTCTTATGCCTCATTATATTGCAACTTCATTAGCTTTCATTTTTTTCATTCCCAATTGATTTGGGCCTTTTTCTATTGCATGTCTTCCTCTTACAGTTTCTGTTGACTCCCATGGAGCCCAGTTCCACCTTCTAAATTTTTTTACTGAAGCCTTTCAGCTTAATCTCTCACTGCTGACTTCTTTTCCCACCAGAAGTAGTTGCTTTTGATGTCAGTCCCAATGCTTAGAACAGTTGCTTATGACAGGAGTAGGGGAGAGCAGGGGAAGTATCACAGCCTCAGAACAGGGCTGCCCGAAAGCATCACCAGGTTCTAACATCAAGAACATAGGAAAGCAGGTCAAGAAACTAGCCCAGCTAGGTGGTGAGACCTGCCACTCCTGGGTAATGGTGGAGCGAGCACACTTAAGGGAATACCACCTCTTGATTACTATGTTTCTCAGTTTTTCCATCACAATGAACCCTTTTCATCAGGATATTTTTGATATATTACCTTTAAAATAATAAATATTATACCACTGACCTTGGCTGTGCTTCTGGGGGCTTCTCTTTAATGAAAGTCATGGGATGATAATTCTCACAGACAGGGGCTTGGGGGCAAGCAGAATCCATGACTGGCATTTCTAGTACAAGTAAATATTTAAGTAAATGTGCATATATAATGTAGAATATCTCATTTTGCAGAGTGAGTTATATATAAGTGAAAGCAGAATTACTGCGTGCTACCTGGTAATATGTGAAAGTTCATTGTCTTCTTACTCTTCTTGTTCCTGTGGGTCATCCCCCAGATCTTCGCCTCCATCCAGATCTTCCCCCTCTGAGCTTCCCATGAAACTATCCAGATGACCAATTTCTCTAAAACCATACTTATTCCAGATCTGCTTTTGCTCCGTTATTTATTTTTGCAGTGAATACCACCCATTTTCTTCCACACCAGCTGCCCAAGACGAAAGAGGAGCCCTTTGTACTTGACTGGTATGGTACCCTTTTCGTTGAACTGGTCAATAACAGTTATCAATTCTAAGTTTGAATGTCTCTCAGATCCACCCACTTCTCTCCATCTCACTTCCGCTATCATTAATGTGACCCTCATCATTTCATGATGAATTAAAGCATTTTTAGCCCTCTAAATAGCCACTCTTCCAACCAACTTACCTCCCTCGTTCCTGGCCTAAATCTTTTTAAATTGCCCTCTAAGTTATCTCTATAAACCGCTAATCTCTTCTTGTCCCTTTTCTGCTTAGGGTTTCTCGGGATGAAGTTTAATTTTTAGTATCCCTCTGATACCTTTTACCGACTTCCCCAGCCATTCTTAACCCTTTTCAGTCCATTAAACAGGTCATGCTCTTTCTGGTCCCCAGGTCTTTGCTTCTTTTGTTTACCCCCTCCTGAAACACCCTTCTGGCCTTCATTTCCCAGCTCGGGTGTCACCCCTTTCAGAAAGCCTACCCCGACTGCACACCCCACCCAGCATTCTGAATTAGAGCTTCCCAACCTGCCCGTGCCAACCTGTACCATGACTGTCAGTGGACATTTACAGGATGCTAGTGTCTGTACTTGACACACTCTTTTATTTAATCCTCACAAAGTGTTATAAGGGTGACTTCATTAATTTTCCCATTTTACAGATGACGAAGCTAGAGCTTAGTGAGGTTAATGAACTTTCCCACAATGACATTGTTGAAAAGCAGTAAGTGGCAGAGCTGTGATTTTAGCCTGGATTGATCTAATGGATTCCAAAGATGATACCGTTAGTGTCATCCTAAGTGCTGCCCAAGCATCACAATTTCTTGTAATAATCTATTTTTTTAATTGTATAATAGGCTTTATTTTTTAGAACAGTTTTAGGTTCACAGCAAAATTGAGAGGAAGGTGTAGTGATTTCCCATAAACCCTCTGCCTTCACAGATGTGTAGCCGCCCCATTATCACCACTTCCCACCAAAGTGATACCTTTGTTGCAATAAGTAAACCTACACTGGTGCATCATCGCCCAGATTTCATTCACCATTTAGCTCAGGGCTCACTCTTGGTGTTGTACATTCTGTGGGTTTGGACACATGTCTAGGGATGTATTTACCATTATACTATCACACAGAAAAGTTTCTCTGCCATAAAAATCCTGTGCTCCATCTACCCATTCCTCCCATTCCCTAATCCTGGCTCACACTGATTTTTTTACTGTCTCCACAACTTTGCCTTTTCCAGAATGTCATATAGTTGTGATCAAATAGTACATAGCCTTTTAAGATCAGCTTCTTTCACTTAGTAATATGCATTTACATGTCACTATGTCTTTTCAAGGTTTGACTGCTCATTTCTTTTTAGTACTAAATAATACTCTATTGTCTGGATATACCACAGTTTATCCATTCACCTACTGAAGAACATTTGGGTTGCTTCCAAGTTTTGACAATCATGAATAAAGCTGCTATAAAAACCCATGTCTAGGCTTTTGTGTTGTTATAAGTCTTCGTTTCCTTTAGGTGAATAAATACCAAGGAGCATGACTGCTGGATTGTATGGCAAAGAGTATGTTGACTTTTATAAGAAGTTGCCAAACTGTCTTCCAAAGCAGCTATACCATTTTGCATTCCCACCAGCAATAAATGATAGTTTGTGTTACATATGATGTGAAGCATCTTTTCATATGCTCTTTTGCCTTCTATATATCGTCTTTGGTGAGGTATCTGCTAAGGTTACCCATTTCTTAATTGGATGTTCATTTTCCTATTGAATTTTAAGAGTTCTTTGCTTTGGATAAAGTCCTTTATTAGATATGTCTTTTGCAAATATTTTCTCCCAGTCCATGGCTTGTCTTTTCATTCTCTTGAAGGTATTCAGAGCCGAAGTTTTTAGTTTCAATGAAGTCCAGCTTATCAATTCTTTCTTTGCTGTCATATCTAAAATGTCATCATTAAACCCAACGTCTTCTAGATTTTCTCCTGTTATCTTCTAGGAATTTAATAGTTCAATTTTTGTGAAGGGTCTTGTAACTCCCGGGGAAAATCCTGAGGCAAAATAGCTTTGAAACGAAAATCAGTCAAATGGAGAAATAATGTTTAACAAACCCATTTATTTCTTACAAGCAGTCATCCTGTCTCTCTCTTGACCAGGCTACAACAGAAGAGAGAGCTCCACCCAACCTTTCAGGTCCAGAAACCCTTTCAGGCCCTTGTAATTACCTATTGATATGTAGATGAGCTAATTTTCTCCACCCCTTGGCAATACCTATCGATATGCAGATGCACTAAAGCCAGGCAGGAGATTCTGGAAATATTGCGATTTTACCCACAGGTCTGTGTCTAGATTCCTTTTTTTTGCCCGTGGATATCCAGTTGTTCCATCACCACTTGCTGAAGAAACTATCTTTGCTCCACCTTTGCTCCTTTGTCAGAGGTCAGTTGACTGTGTTTGTGTGGGTCTTTTTCTGAGTTCTTAATCTGTTCCATTGATCTATTTGTTTAAACTTTCACCTATGCCATACTGAGCTTTTGACCTAAATCATGTTCTTTTTCTTTGAAAAGCTTTATAAATTCCCTCAATTTTTGTTTGCCTGAGAAAGTCTTTATTTCTCCTTTATTTTGAAGGGTACAATATTCTAGTTAGTGCCTTTTTCTCTCAAGACTTTTAAGTTTTTTTTGCTCTACTCTCTTCTTGCTTGCATGGTCTGAGGAGAAGTCTGATATAATTCTAATCTTTGCTCCTCTTTAGGTAAGGTATTGTTTTCCTCTGGCTTCTTTCAGGATTTTCCCTTTACCTTTGATTTTCTGCAGTGTAAATGTTATATGCCGAGGTGTAGTTGCTGTGGGTTTTTTAATTTGTTTTATGTTTATCTTGCCTGGTGTTCTCTGAGCTTCCTGGGTCTATGGTTTGGCTTGTGACAATTTGAGGGAAATTATTGGTCATTGTTGCCTCAAATACTACTTCTCTTCCTTTTTCTCCTTCTTCTCCTCGTGGTATTCCTATTATACATGTGTTACATCTTTTGTAGTTCTCCCACATTTAATATTCTCTTCTGGTGTTTTCCCAGTCTTGTTTCTCTTTGCTTTTCAGTGTTGGCAGTTTCTTTTGAGATGTCCTCAAGCTCAATTCTTTTCTCAGCCATAGCTAGTCTGCTAATAAGCTTATCCAAGGCATTGTTCACTTCTGTTTTAGTGTGTTTGATCTTTAGCATTTCTTTCTTATCATTTCTTAGGATTTCCATCTCTCTGCTTACAGTGCCTGTTTCTGTATGCTGATTACTGTATCTATTAGAGATCTTAGCATATTAATCATAGTTGTAAATTCATGGTCTGATAATTCTAGTATTGCTGCCATATCTGGTCTTGTTCTGATATTTACTGTGTCTTTGAACTGCGTTTTATTTTGTTCTTGCCTTTTGTATGCCCTGTAATATTTTTTTAATATAATTTATTTTATTATCATTAATTTACAATTACATGTGCAATATTACAGTTATTAAACTACCCCTTCATCAGGTCCCCCCCACCAACCCCATTACAGTCACTGTCCATCAGCGTAGTGAGATGCTATAGAATCACTACTTGTCTTCTCTGAGTTGTACTGCCCTCCCCGTGCCCCCCCAACATTACATCTGCTAATCGTAATGCCCCTTTTTCCCTCTTATCCCTCCCTTCCCGCCCATTTTCCCCAGTCCCTTTCCTTTTGGTAACTATTAGTCCGTTCTTGGGTTCTGTGAGTCAGCTGCTGTTTTGTTCCTTCAGTATTTTTTCTTTGTTCTTATACTCCACATATGAGTGAAATCATTTGATACTTGTCTTTTTCGGCTTGGCTTATTTCACTGAGCATAATACCCTCTAGCTCCATCCATGTTGTTGCAAATGGTAGGATTTGTTTTCTTCTTATGGCTGAATAATATTCCATTGTGTATATGTACCACTTCTTCTTTATCCATTCATCTACTGATGGACACTTAGGTTGCTTCCATTTCTTGGCTATTGTAAATAGTGCTGCAATAAACATAGGGGTGCATCTGTCCTTTTCAAATTGGGCTGCTGCATTCTTAGGGTAAATTCCTAGGAGTGGAATTCCTGGGTCAAATGGTATTTCTATTTTGAGTTTTTTGAGGAACCTCCATACTGCTTTCCACAATGGTTGAACTAATTTGCAGTCCCACCAGCAGTGTAGGAGGGTTCCCTTTTCTCCACATCCTCGCCAACATTTGTTGTTGTTGTGTTTTGGATGTTGGCCATCCTCACTGGTGTGAGGTGATATCTCATTGTGGTTTTAATCTGCATTTCTCTGATGATTAGCGATGTGGAGCATCTTTTCATGTGCCTGTTGGCCATCTGAATTTCTTCTTTGGAGAAGTGTCTATTCATGTCCTCTGCCCATTTCTTAATTGGATTATTTGCTTTCTGTTTGTTAAGGTGCATGAGTTCTTTATATATTTTGGATGTCAACCCTTTATCAGATACGTTTTTTATGAATATATTCTCCCATACTGTAGGATGTCTTTTTGTTCTACTGATGGTGTCCTTTGCTGTACAGAAGCTTTTCAGCTTGATATAGTCCCACTTGTTCATTTTTGCTTTTGTGTCCCTTGCCCGGGGAGATATGTTCATGAAGAAGTTGCTCATGTTTATGTCCAAGAGATTTTTGCCTATGTTTTTTTCTAAGAGTTTTATGGTTTCATGACTTACATTCAGGTCTTTGATCCACCTTGAGTTTACCTTTGTGTATGGGGCTAGACAGTAGTCCAGTTTCATTCTCTTACATGTAGCTGTCCTGCCCTGTAATATTTTGTTGGAAGATTGGTATGTTATTATGGGTAAAAGGGACTCCTGTAAATAGGCCTTTCAGTAATGTGGTAGTAAGATGCAAGGGAGAGGAAAGATTCAATGGTCCTATGATTATGTCTCAGTCTTTTAGTGGGCCTGTGTCTCTGAACTGTGCACTTCATAAGTGCTTCTTTGTTCTCCCCACTTTGTGGAACAGGATGGTTAGAGTCTGCTGGAATTGAGTATTTCCCTTCTTTCAAGTCAGTTAGGCCTTGATAAAACCCCAGCCTGTGGGGTTCTGGCTAAACAGTTTCTCCAAGGGCAGACCTTGTTAAGAAGAACAGAGTGCTCTGCGATATTTCAAAGTAGCTTCTTTCCCCCACTGGGTGCCAGAAGCATGAGATTTTTCTCTGCTAGTCACTGTGAGAACCTGATTAAGCTTCTTAGAGGTAAAACTCACAAAAGTGTGAGGGCCACCCTGTGACTAGGTCCTCTTGGACTTCTTGACTCTCAAAGTTGTTCACACAAAGCCTCTAGCAATTCATCAATTGCAGGTTAGGTTTTCTTACAGGACACTGGTTCCCATGGATGTTTCTGTTTGTGGATTTCTGCCCCAGTAAGTTGTGATTTTCTGGATCCACCTGTCTTTCTCTTCCATCTAGGGGACAGCAGTTTGCCCTATGACTGCACTTCTCTTACAGATGTAAGAAGAGTTGTGGATTTCTCAGTAGGCTTAGTTTTCCACATGTTAGGTTGGAGAGACAACTTCCAAACACCTTACTCTGAGCTAGTCCCTCAAGGGAAGGGAACTTCCCTAATTTTCTGTGTCTCAGCAGCACCTCCCACAGAGCCCAACACATGGACAGCTGTCACTAGGAATGTGTTTAGTGCCTGAGTGGTAAATAAGTAAATCAATTAAGGACTTCAGCATTCTAATGACATTGATTTATTAGACATAGGGATCTGTATTAGATGCAGTTTTGTCTCTTGTTTACCACACTGTCCCCTCCACCTCAGACTTCTGTGTCCCAGTCAACTGGCACAATCTTGCCATTGAGCTGTTTCTGACACTTTACTGTCTTTACCTGAAGTTTAAGAACAGGTCTTACATTACTGAAAAAGATTTTTAATTAATATTTTTATTTTGCTATTTTGCATGTATTAACTTTGGGTGGTTTTCTTCTGGGGAAGGGATGGTTATAATATATGAGCCTTTCATGTAAAAATAAACTTCCCAGGAATTTCTTAAATGTAGCTCCACATCGAAAGATCAATAGTAAGAAATAAAGATGAGGTTATGGCCTCTCTTCCATCATTTTATGGCTTACAATAAAATAATGCTATATAATTTTCATAAGGGTGAGGTTATTTATTCTGTCTTTTCTCATAGGAACTTCTTTCAAGAATATTACTCTACTCCACCATAGTCCAGTTTCTCTAAATCTAAATCATCAAACTTTTATTTCAAGCAAGTGAGATAGGTTTGTGTTTTTTTTATGGTTGTCATTATTTTACAGAAACTTTTTATCTTTTTGTCTCATTGTTCATTTTTTATTGGTGTGATTAACTCCTGAATACTTCCAAAGCCCTTTCCCCTTTGTACCACCAAACAATGGGATATAATTATAGCAGTTAATAGTTGTGAAGATTTTATGAATATTTGAATCTAAAAATCATCATTCTCCCATAGCTCAAAGAAGGGAGATTTAATGTGTTTTTGGCTGCTTTGAACCCCCAGGAACGCAGGTCTAAATCATCTCCGAGTTTTGTTCACTAGGCTCATGTCAACCTCCCGTTAGTCCTGATTTCTGTTAAAACAGCCAGATGATGAATTCACGTAGGCTTTCCTTTTCAGCTCCATTTCTCTCAAGCCACCTAAGTGTCTTTTAACAAATAGTCTCAGCATCTTAATCAGTTTTTCTCCTCTCTAGTCCCCAATCCTGTCAGGACCCTGGCATTGTGCCGAGTGGAGGAAAAACTAGTAAATTTCCATATAAGCTCATCAGTGGGCTTTCCATTAGATTTCCAGGTGCCGCCGCTGACAGTGGCTAAGTCTCCCATTATGGGAGCTAAACAAAGTAGGTGTTTTCAGCATCCCTGACTCCCTGGCAGGGAAAACCAGTACTCACCTCTTTATTCCACTTCCCCCTTTCGGACTGTCTCCCATTGCTCGTCATACCCTATTCCCCATCTTCTTTGATTCCTGTTGTTCCCTCTCTCCCTCTGGCCCCTGGATTCAGTCTGCCATCAAGTCTGGCCAGCAACTCTCTTGACTAGACTCTCCTGGCTTCTCCCTCCTCCTTTATTTCCAGAGCTCAACTTACTTCCCACCGGGTCCCTAAGTACCTCCAGAATTTCCTCCCTACAGCCTTGTGACGTCGGTCTTAAGGCTCATCTTGCATTGCTGTGTCTCTTTCTCATAGTACCTATCATACAATTCCAACTATATTCAATATTCAAACAGTGACAGAAAAAAATTTTTTTCTAAAGGCAAAGAATTGCTTGACTTTCCAGTCACATCAACTACAGCAAACCCCTTCTATGCACTGCCCTTCAGTGTCTGTTCCTCACCCTCAACACAGCTTCTGTGTTTCCTCCATTTGCATAGACAGGCAGCAACTCGGTTGTCTCCAAACCTCCCAACCTCCTGAGAGGATGGAAATGGATGATGGTGGTGGTGCCACAGGGAGATGAGGCAGCAGATCGCATGGGTACTTTTCTCACCTCTATGAACATCTGCAATTTAAATTCCAGAATTAACTGTGCATATCTGGCCTTGGACCATCCTGTATGTTGGGATTACAGATTCTAGTCCGACCAAGCAGCAGCTGAGTTGAGAGGGGAAGATCCTTCTCAGATCAGGGAGAAAGGTCATGCCACCCTTGTGTTCCTGCAAGTATTCCCTTTGGAGAGAAGAAAGGGAAAACTTGGAAAAATAATAAGATAGGAAAAAAAGTTCCATATGGCTCAATTTTACTTAAAAGTAGCACAATAGTACCAATTACTTTGAAAATCTTCTAGCACTGACTAAAATTTTATAAGACAGTGTACATATTAAGATAAAAGAGAAGTTAAAGCAGGGGTGAGTGCAAAGTCATGTCAATTAATGAAATCTGGCGAGTATTCCTTTTCGCCTGACAGTTTTATGGCTCTGAATAGCTTGGTGTGTCTCTATTTCTTTTTGAAAAGCAACTCTTTTTGGAAAATATTTCACCTTCTCTATAGGATTATAAGCAGAGAAGTTACTCCACTAATTTATCATAAATAAACCTGGTTGTTTAGCTCTTGTTGGGAATGTTAAGTCTTGAACAAATTATATATCCATTATTAAATTGGCAAGACATGCATATTGAAAACAATCCATGTTTTAGATATTCTTCCCAAACACATCTGTTCTTTGCCAACTCATGAAGGTTTAGGTCTAAAGAGCAATCCCATTTTCCATTTCTGAAAGCATGACAAAGAAGTAATGCAGCCTCTGGTGAAGAAAACCCTGTTCAAAATATGATCATCAGAAAAGTAAAATGCATGGCTCATCGTTATAAGGGACTTTTCCTTCCTCGATGGAAAAATACTTATCTGTTTGTATTAATTAATAGTCTCTAACCAATTCAAGGAGTCAAAGTCGCTGACATCCATGCCTGTGTATTCTACTCAAGCTGCTCAGTTGTATTTTGCCACAATATATGTGCCTAGAACCCTGGAGACAGAGAATGAAGGCTTGGGTTTGTGTCCTTAGTTTGCCGTTTAACGAATGTGTACTCGTGGGAAAGGTTCGTTTTCCCTCATTTGTAAAATAGGAATCATAATAGTATTTACTTCTCAGGGAGGCTGTGAGAGTTGAATTTATTAACGAATGTGAATTTATTAACAGCAAAAGATGTATTTATTCACACAACAAATACATTTGACATATTTATTGAGCTCCTACTAAGTATCAAGCTTTATCCTAGATACTGGGACTATAAAAATGGCACTTTGACTATGTAGAGGTCACATTCAAACATTTAAATAAGATATTTAATTAAGGTGTATACAAAGGTCAGAAAGAGCAGATGAAAAAACTCAAACTTTCCTGGGGGAGTGGGAAAGAGCTTCAGAGAGGAGATAAGCATTTGGGCTACCTTGAAGTAGGAGTAAGATTTTGCCAAATGAGCAAGCAGTGGGAACTGATCTAGGAAGAAGAATGAGAATGTGTGCA
Source organism: Smutsia gigantea (assembly GCA_032199065.1). Classification (NCBI taxonomy): domain Eukaryota; kingdom Metazoa; phylum Chordata; class Mammalia; order Pholidota; family Manidae; genus Smutsia; species Smutsia gigantea. The sequence goes on from JAVSCE010007103.1 coordinate 53,886, forward strand.
GACACAAAAACAGGAGGGAATGTGGCCCATATATAATCTGGAGCTGAGGGAAAAGAACTGAGCTGGAAAGATAGATTTAGGTGTTCTTATCATATAGGGAGCAGTTGAATCCTAGACAGAATAAGAGGAAATGAAAGCTAAGGATGGTTTCAGAGGGCAAAAGAAATGTGAAACCCATGATGGAAAATGAGAAGTAGCTGCTAGAGAAGTAGAAGGAAAACCGGAGGAAAGTAATTTAGGAAGTAATGAAGAGATAGATGAGGAAGTATTACTGCAGTGTTGGCAATGGTGTGAATGTCACAAAGGTGTGAAAGGGCAGTCAGAAAATAGAAATAGTAAGTATTTGCTCTCCTTTGGCTGAGAATAGGAAGAGAAGGATAGGTCATTGTCAGAGAAAAGTAACCAAGGTGTCAAGGGTGTTAGGGAACGTCGACTATTTCCAGCAGCGAGACTATGAAAAGAGGGAACTGTGTGGGGTTGTAACTAGGGAAGACAGAGCTGTTGCAGGAGACATTGAAGTTCAAATTGAAAAGACTGAAACATAGTTATATTTTACATATGCATATAGCATATATATGTACATAATTTAGAAAAGTTTATTAAGTTGTTACAGAATACCTCTTTGTGGCTTTACTAAAATATGAGTATGCTTATCATAGGATATGACTGAAAAAAAGTTCTAGAAACAAGAGTAATTTTCTTTAAGTGAAAGCCAGGATGGAAAGCTATACATTCTTTCATTTAAGTAATATATAGAGCATCTACTATGCACCAGTCACTGCAGGAGGTCCTGGTGATAACTTGTGGGCAAAGTAACCATGGTCCCTGCCATGCTAGAACTTAGTCTGATGGAGGGGAGGACACCAAAGAAAAATTATAGAAACAGTTATTAAAACATAATTGTGTTCAATTCTTTCCTAGATATGCTGCCTTGTTTTTCCATCTTTCAGTTTTCTAATATTACAATTATCCCCATTACTATCCACAGACCTTTTAAATTTTATTTTAACAAGCATTTATTGGCATCAAATGTTGTCATGCAATCAGCTGGGCATAAGAGGAAATAAGGATTTGGAAGGCATACAATTCTGCCATGATACAGCTTATAGCTAATTGTGCAAACTGGACCTAAACCTTTCAAGAGTAAATATAATAAAGGATCGCATATAGTAAGTTTAAATAGGGATAAAATTCTTTTCATAGGAGTACTACAGTACACATGAAACATTTTTAATTGCTTTTTTAGCTAATTAAGATCCCATTAAGTTAGAACCATAAGGGGTCCTAATGATCAAGTAATACGTTAATTTATTTCATAGATGAAAAAACTAAGAGCATGAGAAATGAGGGGCTTGCCTAAGATCCTACAAACCTAACAAAAAAAAATTACAAGTCTCATCAAATATTCTGTTTTTGTGTTATGCAGCCGTTAAACATTAATCTGTAGATTAACAGGAAGATGTCTATGATACAGGGTTAAATTATTTTCTTTGCAAGTTCCCTGAAATACTCCAGTCCAAACATGGTTGGTTTGTTTTTTTCCAGTAGTCTCAATACCTGTGGTATCCAATTTGGAGATTTTCTAAGTAGACAGGTATAACCTATACAGATAAGTAATGAGAATTTGTTCCTTGATCTCTCCACTTCCTGTATCTTACTTCTTTTACTTTTCAAATTGTACTGGCTAGAAAGTACATTATAATGGAGTACTGACAGTATCCTCATTTTCATCCTGAGTGTAAGTACAGTATTTTAAATATTTTAATGAGTTTATAGTTAATATACATTTTTGTAGCTACCATTTATTACATTAAGCAATTTTCCTTCTACCCCTAGTTGAAGTGTTTTATTATGAATAACTGTCCAATTTATAAGAATTAATTAAATTTATTAAAATGTAAATTAAATAATTCCTAGATCTAGTGAGATACCTGAATCTTTTTATCTATTCATGTATTAAGTTACATTGGTAGATTTCCTAATGTTCAACCTTAAAATTTTTTAATCACTTCAACTTGATTATTAACATATGATCTCTTTGGAGTTTTAACTTTATTCTCATAATTGTCAAATATACACTAAAAAAGAGAGAACAGTAAAATATATCCTAATGTTATCATCGCCTAGCTTTAAAAATTATCATTATTTTGCTATTCTTGCTTTACCTATGCCTCTCTTAACCCCAATATGTTTTTCAGCAAGGATCTTTTAAAAGCAAATTTCAGACATCATGTCACTTCACCATAAATATTTCAATATGCATCATTATATATATTGTTAAAATATATAACAAGTATCCAACAAAATTAATGGGAATTCCTTAATATAATCTAATACCTATTTTATATTCCCATTGCCCAGAGAGTCTCAAATGTATCTTTTTACCATATCACATTCCACTGCAAATCTTATCTAAACAAGATCCATACATTGCAAATTATATACCATGATTATATCTCTTAAGTTTTCTTTATAACAGTTCCACCTACATGATCCCTTTTTTTTTTCATGACATTGATTTGTTGGGGCATTTGGGCTATTTGTCCTAGAATGTTCTGCATCTGGATTTGACTGATGGCTTCTTTGTGGTGTCACTTTGATTACTCTTCTAGGCTCCACTTTTCCTGTTAACTAAAGTTCAGATTTAGAAGCATTACTGAATTTAGGTTTCATTTCTTCATCAGGGATTCTTCATAGGTGGTGCTGTGTCCTTCCTATTCCATCACATTGTGAGGTACAAAATATCTGATTGTCCCGCACTTAGTGCCACTAACATTGACCAGTGGGTCCAGGTAGGGTTAGCCTAATCCTCCATTGTAAAGGTCTCCACCATCACTTACTAATGGTTTTAGCAGCCATCCATGGTTACTACCCATATGTATTATTTCATTTGGGGTTGTAAAATAATAATGATGTAATATTCATTTTTGCCTTTGTTAATTGAATTCTTTTTCATAGAACTTTCTCTCATCAACCTTTTAGGTACAAGAAAATAGAGTTCACACAAGAAAGTCAGCATAAATGCTTCACTCCTTCCCTTTATCAATTCTCATACTATGAGTTTTTTTGTCTTAGCAATCACCAGTGATGACCAAATGGCAGGATTGTTTTTGTTTTGGTGTTTTTAGTACCATTATGGTTTTCTGAATATTATATTTTTGTTGTGTTTTAGTCCAATATAGTTATTGTTTTTATTCTCAAATTGTCCCATATTATGCCAGTGGGAGCCACGTTTTATTCTGTGTCCTTTGACATAATTCCATTCACCTTTAAAGGCCTCTTTAGATTCTCACAAAATAAGACTTAAACTTCTTTATTTCCTTCATGAGATTTGGAATTAGCATTTCTTCAAGAAACTTTATTTCTTTTATTTTATTGGGCGAGATTAGTTAATGTATTGTATGTGACTTTTGCATCTCTGTTCAAAGTGAAATTGGGCCTTTACACACATACATGCACATAAACACACATACATTGCCTTGTCTTGTTTTGTTATGATTTAGTAGCCTCACCTAAAATCTAAGGAGTGATTTCCCTTTTTTTCCGTACTCTCAAAGAATTCGTATAAGAATTTTTTGTTCCTTAAGTATTTAGTGTATTTAGTTCATAAACCTTCTTAGGATGGGGTTTCTTTGTGAAATATGCTTATCCACTGATTCCATTTCTTTAATAGTTAGTTTATCATCAGCTCAACTGTGATTTAAAGAAAAGGAGTGGTTTATAATATTTAATATTTTCCATCACATTTTTAGATGTTCCCTATTGGGAGAGTTATCTCAGCACATCTGGTACAATATATTGACATCTTTTTTTTTAAAGTGAGGCAAAGATGGAAGAAAAAGTTTCAATTACCCCAGAGTCTAACTCTTCATTCCATTTTATTGTTGAATTGTTGTGGCTTGAAAGTATGCTTGTAAAGACTCTTTCCTCACTCAACTTCCCGTCCATTTTTCTTGCTCCCCATCATGGCAGAATTACTCAAGACATGTTTATGGGCTTTCCTACAGAGCTTTAAAATAGAAGCTTTAGGCCACAGTATGATATCCTGGCTAAATTTTGTTTCTCTGATACCAGTTAAAAAAAAGAAAGAAAGAAAATGGCACAATTCTGTCTAGCCAACTAAATCATTATTAAAATTACAGAATCTGAGTTGTTGGAGCATTATTGTGAGTGGCAAAAAAGCAAAAGGAGTTGCCCATTGATCCTGGGTAGTGAGATAATGGGTACCGTTAAAATTTTAAATTGTTTCTGCAAAAGATATTTCTCAGCAGTTGTCTAAGTATTAGTGCAATAAAGTTTCTGAAGCTTGTATCATAAAATTCTGTCACCTCATCAATTTTAAATTCTAATTCTTCAAAAGAGGTTTATGCCTCAAATTAAATCAGAGATGTCCCATAAAATATGTTGATTAATGCATTTATCAACATCTTTAATATATAGAATGTTGTCCTTATTGATTGGTTCTAAAGAGTTAACCATAGTAGAAACACACTTTGAATGAAACAAGAATTTCTTCATTATATTTATATAAAAGGTTATGTATTTTTCAACATAAACAGCTTCTGTTAAACATTTTTATGAAAAAAATAAGGGCTTCCAACTATTTTTCCACTCCAAGATGGAGTAATTTACTCTCATCTCAGAGGCAAATTTACTCTTATGCCTGAAACAACCTAAAACAGACAAAATATATAAAACAACAGTTCTCAAGACACTTGCTATCTCAGTGAAGGGCAGTGACCTTGCAGTGATGGGAAACAATTTAGATGAGCCCCATGATTGCTCCAGCTTACCTCCTTGAGAGAGTCTCCAGGCTGCAGGGCAAAGAGTGAAGCCTGGGAAAAACCTGGCAAATTCCCTGAGTTGAGAAGATGACCTTTGAATTGGGGAGACCAAGACCTAGTTCATAAGACAGAGTACCAGCAAGAAGAAAACTGCACAGAGAAAAAGCACAGAGACCTGCAGAAGGTCCCCTCTGACTATCCAGAAAAAGAATGACCAATGCATGCATGTGAGAAAATTACTCACTGGTAGGAAAAGAATTCCTGAAAATATTGGAGAGAAGAATACTCAAAACTCACAGAAAATGCCTATTCCCATAAGCCAAACTCGAATACTTCCCAATTTGCAGGACTTTGAGTAAAGCTCTAGAAGTAGTATTGCAGTACTGGCCCTAGTCTAAGCACAGCTCTGACTACAAGTAATTTAAATACAACCTAGAACAAAGTTTAAGAATGTTTACACAAACACAAAAATGTCCATTACCCAACAATGTAAAAGTCACAATGTCTGGCATCTGATCAAAACTAAGCAGCTATGGGGAAAAAGGAAAAAACAGAACTCATGAAAGATAAACAAAATCAATCAATCAATCAAAACCCAGAGTTGACACAGATGTTAGAATTAGCAGAAAAAGACAATAAAACAGCTTATGCAATTGTATTTCATGTGCTCAAAAAGTGAAGTAGAGACATGGAAGATATAACAAAAGAACTAAATCAAATATCTAAAGATAAAAACTGTAATACCTAAGATAACAAATCTACTAGATGAGATTAGCAACACGTTAGATTTTGCAAAGGAAAAAAGTCAATTTAAAGATGTATTAATAGGAAGATCCAAAATGAAATTCATAGAAATATAAAATTTAAAAATTTTGATGATAAAGCATCAGTGAAACCACTTCAAGTGGCCCAATGCACATGTGATTTGAGTTCCTGAAGATGGGTATGGTCGATAGAAAATACTATTTGAAGAGATGTCAAGAAATTTTCCAAATTCCAGTTTAAAAACAAACAAACAAACCTCACATATGCAAGAATTCCAACAAACCCCAAGCATAAAAACATGAAGGAAGTGGCACCAAGGGACATAATAATCAATTTATTCAAAATCAGAGATAAACAGAAAATCTGAAATGCAGCCAGAGAAAATGACATGTTTTGAATGGAGAAACAAAGGTAAATATGCTAGTAGATTTTTCATTGGAAGCAATATATACAAGATCACAGTGGAGCAATATTTTTAAAGTACTAAAATTTTTAAGTGTCAGCCTTGATCTCCATACCTAGCATGATATCATTCACAAATGTATGTCAAGAAAAGCTTTTACAGATATGAATGCTGAAAGAGTTCCTCACTAGTAGACTTACACTAAAATCAAAAGAATAAAAATTATGCCAAATGGAAAATGTGGAAAATATGGAACTTCACAAAGGAATAAAGAGTGGTAGAAATGGTAACTTCATGGATAAATGCTTTCTCTTATTATTTAAATGTCTATAAAAGATAATTTGCTAAACAAAAACAGTGTAGTGTGGGGGTTATAACATGGGTAAAAGTAAAATATATGTCAACAATAACACAAAAGTCAAGAAGAGAAAAACAAGACTACATTGTTGTAAGGTTCCTATACTATATGAGAACTAGTGTTATAACATTTGGTGATCAACTGCAAGTTAAAGATGTGTACTATAAACCCTAAAGCAACCACTAAGAAAAAGAATTATCACTAAGCCAACAAAGGAGGTGGTATTAGTAATAAGTATTACTAATAATTACTAAGACAACAAAGATGAAATAAAAATATGAAAACACTCAATCAAAAAGGAGGCAGAAAAATGGGAAAAAGGAGAACAAAGAACTGATGAGGCCAAACATAAAATAAATAGCAGATTATAGAATTAAAATTAACCATAATCATAGTAAATGTAAAAGGTCTAAACACACCAATTAAAAACAATTTATCAATTTGGATAAAAAAGCATGACCCAACCATGTGCTTTCTACAAGAAGTGCACTTTAAATATAAAAACACAGAGAGGTTTAAGGTAAAAGGATGGAAAAAGATATACCTTGTTAAAATTAATCAAAACAAAGCTGGAGGGGTTATATTTATATCAGATTTCACAACAAGAAGTATTACCAGGAATAAAGAATGTTGTTTCATAATGATAAAAGTGTTAATTCATTAGGAGGCCATAATAATCCTAATAATTCATGTAATTAAAAAGATCTTCAAAATTCATGAAGCAAAAGCTAGTTAAAATTACAGGAGAAATAGACAAATCCAAAATTATAGTCAGATTTAAATATCCCTCCTTCAATAACTGATAGAACAAGTAAGCAGAAAATCAACAAGATATAGAAGACTTGAATAACACAATCAACTAATTTGATCTAATCAACATTTATAGAATACTCCATCAGAATACACAGTCTTTTCAAATGTAGATGGAACAATTACCAAGATAGACCATATTCTGTACCATACAAGTCTCAATAAATATAAAAAGATTCAAGTTATATAAAGTATGTTTTCTAATTAGTGTGGAATTAAATTAGAAAATAATAACAGAAGGATCTCTACAGAATACTCAGAATGTTTGAAAATGAAATAATCATTGCTATATAAGCCATGGATCAAGGAAGAAATTACAGGAAATTACAAGATATTTTGAACTGAACAAAAATGAAAACACAACTTAAGTAAATTTGTGGGATGACACTAAAGCATTATTTGGGAGGAGAAATATAGTATAAAATGCAGATGTTAGAAAAGAAGGAAGTAGAAATATGTACAAAAAGCATGTGTTAGACAGTGACTGTAATGGGGTTGGTGGGGAGGACCTGATGAAGGGGTAGTTTAATAACCATAATATTGCACATGTAATTGTAGATTAATGATACCAAAATAAATTATAAAAAAATAAAATAAATAAATAAAGTGAGTCTCTTGAAGGCAAAAAAAAAATCAGAATGATAGGTGGGGTATTACTACACATTGCACAGAAATTAAAAGAATAAAGGAGTACTATAAACAACTGTGCTCATCTAAATTCAACAACAGAGATGAATGGATAACTCTTAGAAAGCCATAAACAACCAAAACTCACCCCTGATGAAATAGATAATCTATGTAGTCCTGTAACTATTAAACAAATGGAATTTGTAATTAAAAAATATTGTCAAAAAGGAATCTGCAGACCCAGATGGGATAACTGGAATTTTTCTACCAAGCATTTAAAGAAGAAAAACATGAATTATACAAAATCTCTTCCAGTAGATAGAAGAGGAGAGAAAATTTCCCAATTCATTTATGAAGCCATTTTGATACCAAAACTTGACAAAGAGAGTAAAATAAAAAAAACACTGGAGAATACAAATATCTTCAACAAAATATTACCAAATCAAATTCAGCAATATTGAAAAAGAATAATACAATACAACCAAATACATCTTATCCTGGAAATGCAATACTTACTCATTTTATTTAATTGGCCAGTGCAATCTTCTACCTTAAGTTTAGAGAATAAAGACTGTCAATTAATACAGAAAAAGTAATTTAAAAATTCAACATACATTCATGATAGAATTTCTCATCAAATTAGGAATAAAGGGGAATGTCTGCCTGATAAAGGGCATAAAAAAATCATAATGTGATAAGCTGAAGCTTTTTCCCTACACTTGGGAATAAGGCAAGAATGTCCATTCTCACCACTCATATTCAGCATTGTACTGGCATTCCTAGACAGTGCAATAAAGCAAGAAAATGAAATTTAAAAGCTTGCAGATTTGAAAGCAAGCAGTAAAACTATATTTGAAGAACACCCAGTTATAATCATCTACATAGAAAATCCTATAGAATCTACCAAAAAAAAACCCTCTTACACATTTAAGTGAGCTTAGCAAAAATTAATAGTATTTCTATATACTAGCCATGTAAAGATGGAAACTGAAATTAAAAACCAATAATATTTTTTAAATCGGGATAAAGTGGAAGAAAAATTAAATAGGGCTAAATCTAATTAAACATATACAGCATATTTGCTAAAAACTAAAAAATGCTGATGAAAGAAGTCAAATAAGACTGAAATAGAAGGGGAGACATACCTCGTTCATGTACTTGAATACTTAACATAGTAAAGGTGTTAATTCTTCCCAAATTGATCTACAGATTTTATGCAATTCCAGTCATAATCCAAGGAAGATTGCTTGAATACATGGACAGGCTGAATATAAAATGTATATGGAAAAGCAAAGGAAGTAGAACAGCTGAAACAAGTTGGAAAATAAGTAAAGTTGGAAGAATTAGCTGATTTTAATATTTACTATAAAACTGTGGTAATCAAGAGAGTGTGGAATGGCAAAGAGATACATAGATCAATGGAACAGAATACAGAGTCCAGAATTAGATCAATAAAAATATGGCCAATGGATTTTTCTTTTTTACAAAATTTCAAAGCAATTCAATGGAGCAGGAATAACATTCTCAACATATTTCGTTGAAAAAGATTGGACACTGTATGCGAAAAAAAACTTCTCAATCTAAACCTTGTGTCTTATACAAAATTAATCAAATGGATTATATAATTCAGTGTAAAATGTAGAACTATAAAACTTTTAAAAGCAAACAGAAAATTCTTGTGACCTAGGATTAGACATGATGCCAAAAGCATAATATTTTTTTTAAAGATTAATAAATTGGTCTTTAAATTAAAATATATTGCTCTTATAAGTACACTTACTATATAACCCAGCAGTCCTACTTGTGGTTACTCTAAAGAAATAAAAACTATGTCTGCACAAAAACATGCACAGGAATATTTATAGTAGCTCTATTCATGATCACCCCAAATTGCCCAAGATACATTCAACAGAGGAAGGGATAAACAAATGGTGATACATCTATTCTGTGGAATACTACTCAGCAATAAAAAAAGAGACAAACTACTGATTCATACAACTTTGATGTGTATCAAAGGCATCATTATTCTGAGTTAAAGAAGCCAGTCTGAGAAAGTTACACACTGTATGCTCCTATTTATTAGGCGTTCTTAAAAAAACAAAATCATTGTGTAGGGGAACAGATTGGTGGTTACCAGGGTTAGGAGTGTGGGTGGAGTTTGACTATAAATGGATAGCATAAGGGACTTATAGGCAGATGAAAAAACTTTTCTGTATCCTTAATGTCATGCTGGCTATACAAATCTATACATGTATTAAAATTCATGGAACTGTAAACCAAAAAGTAATTCATACTGCAAGATAATTCAAAACATATTTTTAATTAAACTATAAAAATAACTAAAATCCCCTACTTAGGTAACCCCTGCTAATAGATTTCCCCCTATGAATGTATGATATGCACATTTTTTAAAAATGTGTTGAGGAGGAAGTCAGACTGGGGATTGGGACCTTATCAGCAGAGGTGAAAGCTGAAGCTTTATGAAAAGATGAGCACACCTGGAGAACGAAATACATAAATGGGTCACACATTACTGAATTCCTTCCCTGATCCCCTCTCTAACTCCCAGTCATCTTTTGGCTGGGCTGGGTGGGAAACGTGCCTTTACCTATTTTATTGAGTATTTAATATTATGAGTACAGATTACCACTGATAATACAAAGAGCACAAACTTTGCAATCCTAGGTTTAAATCCTGGCTTTACCACTACTAGCTATATGATATTGGACAACTTTCTTAACCTTTCAGAGGTGGTTTTCTCCACCTTTAAGAATAGAATGATAACTTGTAAGACTTTCGCAATAACACAAATGATGTGTGTAATAAAATAAGTGATCACTAAATGGTGGTTATTACAAGTATTGCAGTTATTCAAATGCAATATTCTGTTTACCAATGAGATATTACTTTATTATAGAAGTAGACCATTACATATGGTCAAGGATTTAAGAATATAATATTTGCAAGATGTTTCTTTCATCCGAATTTGCTCCAGAACAGTAGCAGAGTAATTAACTAAATGCTAGAACTGGTGATAGATTTGTGATACAGAACTAAGTATAATAATTGTAGCCTTTTAAGTGTTATACTGTCTATATCTGTTCAACAGTGTTATAAAATTGGCAACTTAAACTGCATCCGGCTCATCTCCATTTCATTTCTCCCTGGTGTCCTATAAACTATCCCTGGTGGCCTTCTTAAGTTAAAAGTGCTGTATATTCTGGCTTTTGAAGGAAATCCTGTTCTTATTTTTTTCTAATGAAATCTTATACATACATAAGCAACCTTAACCATTAGAAAGTATATTTAGGATATTTGCCATTTTTTTAGTTTTGGTGCAGTCCTTAAAATTGTCAGTCACATCTAAACAGTCTGTGTCTCTGGGATCTGATTGTCTAGTGTCTCCTGCAAGTTCCTCACACACATCGCTGAATCCCCCTCTTCTGCTTCAGGAAATATACATTGACTTCTCTCTGAATAATGTTAAGCCAGATTTCTATGGCATTCAGACACATCCTCTCTGTGGTATTTATGTGGTTTCTTTATCGTCCCACTTTTTAATAACATAAGCCATGATCTTGCCCCTGCTTTCCTGAGCCTCATGACTCATCCCCGTGTATGCCGTGCTGCAGCTCCTCCAGCCCCACTGCACATGCAGTGTGCCCCCTTCTCCCTCTGTGCCGTATCCCATCTTCCCCACTACAAACACTATCTTTCTTTGTGTGTGTAGTCTTCACAAAAGACACACCTGTGTCATCCGCTGGCAAGCCTTCCTGGGTGTTCACGAAAGGATGTGTATCTTTCTTCCTCTCTGTTCCTATAGCATCTGGTAGGGCCTGTGTCATAACCCTTATATATTGTCAGTAGCAGGATTGTCGGTAGCAGGTGACTTTCTTGTCTATATTCTCTTCCCTAAGGATAACTTTATTGCAGCTAAGACTTTACCTTGCTTCTTTTCGCATCTCCCAAACTTATGCCAGTGTCTTGCCCAAAACAGATAAGAAATGCTCCTGAATGACCTAATGAAATACCTTGCTGTGTAATCTCAGGGTTGACAAGAGCACTGAGTTATTAAGTAGTGTTACTTATAAATCTTCTGAAAGATCCAGCTTGTACCTTCCAGACTTTGGTGCGTCCTGTGTGTAGGACCTTTGTATAGGATATAAAAACTCATTCGTGTTGTGGTAGCCAATTTCGTTAGTTTCTCTCTCCTTCCTGGAAATCTCTTTAATTAAATTTTCCAAGTTCTTTTTCTAGTGACCTAAAGGCCCCAAGGGATTATGTGTGTAGGAACTAACCTGGCTTTGAGCCTAAAAATCGTTTATTGCTTCAGGGAGAGAAATTACTTTCTGGACAATTTAAGCTGGATTTTCTTTCTGTATATGTTTTAGATAATAATTGGAAAAATTATAAATCAACTAGAACGTAGGAAAGAGGGCTTTAAATTTGTTGTATGGCATAGGTCACCCATATAGGAAATGTGCATTTTAAGAGATGCCAACAAAGAATTGATTACCTTGTAGTCTCTGGATCCACTTGATACCCCCTTAGATCTTCACTCCCATCTCCGTTAATAACTGAATGTGTAAACATAAGCACTCAATCCCCCTTTCTTTGACATTTCTTGAAAAAAAAGTAGCTTACATGACTGCATTATTTATTCATTTAACAAACCTTAATTGAGAACCTGTTAGAGGAAAGGCACTTGGAGGGTTGCAGTCTTTTGAGGACAAGATAGTTACAATTGACAAGGTAAGAAACATTTATAAAACAAAATAAAAATGGTATATGCCGTATTGGAAGTACAGGTATGTGCTTTTAGAAGTCAGAGCAGGGAAAGGTACATTTGCTCGAACTGCGTTATAGAATATTGAATGTTGAAAACAAATTGTCTCACAAAAGACGTAAAAAAGGCTTGTCTTATTGGCTATGTAGGGATAAAATAGGATGGTTTCCATGGACTTTTAAAGGAATTTTAAGATTTAAAATGTATATATTTATCTTCAATTATCTTCAATCCTAAATTTCATGTCTTCAGTTTTCTGGTATAGGGTTAAGATAAACATATCCTTAATAGCATTTATCCTCCAAGTCTGTATCCCACAGGCTAATGGGTGCAGTTTTGGTATGTTGATAATGGTTCTGAGTAAAGGGCAAAAATGTAGCTCATCATGAGAACATTTGAGCTACTTATTCAAAGATATGCCAAATTTAACCTCAAAGAAATTATTACTTCATTGGTATCTCTGAATGTCTTCTAAAATAAGATCAATTTCCCTCAGTCTGGGATGTTTTAGATATGGCCTTGCTCAATGGTGAGGGAATGAACAAGAGCTGAGCTATTAATGACCTTCCATTTCCAAGACTCTCTGTTGAGCTTCCTGGCCAATCAAAGCACAAGCAAATGAGGCTGGAAGACAATTGCCCTGTTGAACTCATGCTATGAGAAAATGCATGCAATTCCCAGCAACACATCCAGTGAAGACTCTTGGCTACATGCTGTGCTGGAAAGATGAATCTGTTCAGTCTTTGTGATAGCACTCATAGCTTAGTGGGGCAGTAATAAGCATTTATTACCATAAATCAGACATAATTTAATAAGCTCACAAGACATATGAAATAATTACTGTGGAGTAGGTAATTCTCTAGGCCAGCTTGCACAGAAATGATGGCATTTGATAATATTGAATAATAAACCTTAAATTTAGAAAAACAGAAGAATCAAAACACCAAGCATAGATGAGAGGAGGAAATCCATACCTACGTATTGTCCTGTTTATTACAAAGAACTAAGATGATTCACTTACTCACAGTCCTGAAAGAGGTGTTGTAGGTTGTTTTTCTGGGGGTGGTTGTCACTGAGACATTCAGACACACCTACCCAGGCTCACAGGTAGCTGGTATGAGCCCCATTCTCAAGCAGAATCTTGGGATTTTGTGAAGTGTTCTGGAGCCACTCTTTCTGATCCACTGTACACTTCCACACTGTCATGATATTTGAAACTCCATCCCTGAAAGAGTATTCCTTGGTCTTCTGTTGACGTCTTATCCAAATATCCCTCAGAAAGTATTTGGTTGACTTCCTGTGGCTTAGATATTAGTTGGCAACTGCCTGAAAGCAAAGCTGAATTATTAAAAGAATTGCAACCTTTCAAAACACCTCTGAAAGTACCGAGAAGAGGGATGGAGGCAGAAATTAGGAATTAATCTATCTGTTTTACAATTTTGCTGTATCAGTTCACATGTATGCTCTCACACACGCACACTCTTCTTGTCTAAAAAAAGAATTGTAACATGATTAGAGTTGTGGGAGTTTCCATACTAGAGTGGAACAACCTGGGTAAGATGTATAAAATGCACACATTCAACTTTCTCACTGCCATTCCTTAAGCAAATTTGCTACCCTATCTAAGAGTTCTCGTTTGCCAACGCTCCTCCCAGAAATATGCCCTTAGACAAGCACCAAACACTTATTAATCCTCAAACATTGTTAAAATAACCAAGAGAATTTCCAAGTCCTGAGAGAATTTGGTGGGGAAAAATAAGAACAGCTTCTTACTTTCCTGTAACCCTGACACTGATTGAGTATAGTTCTTAGCTGTGCAGCAGTATTTCTTCGTGAACTGAAAAAGAACGCTTTATGTATTTTAAATTAAAAAGGGGTGTTTGGGGGGGGAGTAGGTGTTATTACTGGAAGTGGAGACCTTCAATGAAAAATTTTCCAGAAAAATTCTTAGAGATAGTTTGATCTTCAACACTGAATGTGGGATGCATGTACTTTTCCCCCTAAAACACTCCATTGGTTCCATTAATGGTGTGACTGCAGAAATCCTTATTAGAATTCTTTGGTGAAGGGGCACTGACCCCTAAAGTTCTCAGAATTATAAATAGATCAGATGAGATAGCCTCGTTCATGGCACTGGTTAAGAACAAAAGCCTAGGGCTAGGAGGGAGAATCCTTGCCAAGGAATTCTGTCCACTGGCCGCCTATGATCCACACAGGAAATCTCCATGACTCAGGACAGTGGGGAGCTGGGGTAGAGGAAGACTTGTTAATAGTAACTTTCCATTTTGCATTCAAGTTATTTCCCCTCCCTAAGAAATGCCTTCATTTTCAACTTCCCTTAAGTTAGATTGGCAAGCAATTCCCTAAGTATTAGAAAAGACCATTTCAAAAAACTCAGTATTTCTTTTGCATTTTGGTACTCAACTCTTAACTTCCTGGTGGTAACTGGTGGAAATTATGTACTACTAATAGCTATTACTTATTGATTGCTTACTATGGTTAGGAGTTTTTCTAAGCTTTTTAAACACAGTTTCTACTTCTGAAGTAATAACATCTTAAATGATGATAAATAGGTAACCTGCTAAGGGTTACAGAATTAGTTAACTCTGAGCCCAGGGGTCCCATTCAACCACAAAGTCACACTGTTTCCTGTGAGGAAACTGAGGCTCAGAGACGTTTCCGTGTGCCCAAGGTCACTCAGTTAGCTGGATTCATACTCAGGCCCACAAACAGAGCCTGCACACTTCCAAAACTCCAGTGTCTGTAGTCTGGAAGAGTAGACCCAGCCCCTAAGCAAATGAAGAATATGCAACAGCTTATCTCTTTATTTTTTCCAAGGAGGGCTATTCCTTAATGAATCAGGTTATCATTACAAAAGATTTTATTACTAAGCTTGAAGAATTATAACATCTTGGAAACATTTTTATCACTTGATGTATTTTTCTCATATAACCCCTTGTTCTAATTACAGATCTCTTGAAAGACTTTAAGCAGAATGGCTATATTGATGCTTCTGTGATTATCCAAATGGCTTTTTCTTCCACCTACTGGTCTAGGCATCGAAGATGTATTTTGAAGCAAACTGGAAAAACTAGGAATTAAATAAATCTAGCTAAAACACAGTGCACAGAATCTTTTCTTAAGAATATTTTTGTAATTATCAGCTTTGGTCAGTTTAGAAACTTATTAACTGAGTTGCTCAGTTGCTGAATAGGGATATATTCAGTTAGATATGCTGTCAGCAGATACTTCCATGGGTCATTCTAGGGATAATCCCTGTATTTGGGGAATGAAAACAATTTGATAGTTATCAAAAGTACGTAACCCTGCTATTTCATAGATGATGTTGCTAAAATACTGGGAAGGTGACATTTCTATCAAAGCAAATAATAAAGTTGGCATAAATAGACATTAAGTGGCAGAAAAAAATTTGACCATATACAGCAAAGAGAAATGTGATTTTTAAAATTTCCATAATTTTGTGCCTGTCATCTTACAAACGTGCTTCTTTCAGAGCAATTGAACTTGAACGAGAGTCGCTAACTGCCTTT
Organism: Smutsia gigantea; assembly: GCA_032199065.1. Taxonomy (NCBI): domain Eukaryota; kingdom Metazoa; phylum Chordata; class Mammalia; order Pholidota; family Manidae; genus Smutsia; species Smutsia gigantea. The sequence goes on from JAVSCE010007103.1 coordinate 69,970, forward strand.
GCCCACATTCTTCTCTTGCTCTCTTAATGGTGAGACATTCATGCCCAGGCAGGAGCTCAAGACCTGTCTTGAGGCTTGAAGCTTCAAAAAATAAGCACAGAGACCTCCATGTTCCATCTTCTGAAAACTTTCAGTTAGCTACACTGTTATGCGTAAGCCTGTGGCTCTGTGCTGATTCTCCTTTCTAAAGCAGGGGTGGGGCCTGCCATGCCATCAAAATGAATTCAGAGATGGTGAACGCCACTCAGGGCCCTCTCACTTCCCATGACTGTGTTCAAGTGGATGTAGTGTGTGCTTAGAACATGGCAAAGAGCAAAGTCCCCATCCTTCTTCTGTGCCCAGTCTAGGTCTCTGATGTCTGATGGTGCCAAGTGCCGCGATACTGGAGCTGTCAGGCAGTTTGCCACCCTCCTTCTCTACCTACCCTGCTACCTCACCCTCTAACTATGTTATTACATGAGGGTTCCCTTTTGTTTTCAATAACTTATAGTCATCCAAGCATGGTAAAGCAATTTTAGAGCATTATATAATTTTTCCACAAAATTCAGCTGCCCTTTATATAATCTGTATGTACCTGGCATTGTACTTGGCACTACAGAGAAAACAAAAGGTAGGTAACAGGGTCCCTGAAGATTGCAGGGATTTCTCTTGTTTGTGGGAAAAAAAATCGTACATATACAACAATTGCAGGGCATCATAAGTCAGAACACAAAGAGTACCATGAAAATAAGAGAAGGTAATTTATGCTACATTAAAAAAAGGAGGCAATATACATGATTTTTGACCATTTCAACTTGATTTTTCTTTAATGTGCATAAATAAAAAGCCTCAGTTCTTTTGAATGCCTTCTTTCTTACTCATTCTGATCTTTAGCGTGTAATCCATAAAAGGCCATTGCTCCCTCCATAAATCTTCTTTAATTCAAAGCATAACTCTCAGAGCTCAAACACTGAGCAGATTAGCTATTGCTGCTCCTCACTGAAATTGTCGGTGTATAAACACCTCCCTTGAGTCACAGCTACAGTTGGCGTAAATAAATCAGAAGTCAGCTATAAGTTCCAATGATTTATCAATGAGTTTTTAATAGTGAATGTCTGAGTTATAGCATTTTTGCAGACTGCACCACCAACTGCTATTTTGGTTAGTTCATAACATTTTTAGAGTTTATGTGTGTACATAAATACACATACACACATATGTGTATTTGCATCTATAAATTTTGCATTTCATAATGGCATGTTCTTTGCCCCTAGATCAGCTACACTATTTTTGGAAACATTACTCTCTTTACTTGGAAATCATAACCTCTTAGTCAATCTAAATATGACTTCATAATTTTATAGCTTTTACCCCATGCTTTTGCAAAACCTTATTGTGATTCCAAAAGAGCTCTGTGTAGTTAAGATAAAAAAACAAAAGTGACTTTTCACAACAAGCCCTAAAAAATGCTTTGGGTTTCTGTTTGCTGTTGGGATCCTAATTTAACTGATATGTTTGTGTGGTAGTGTGTGAGCAGAAAATCCAAGAGGCTATATAAGGAACATTTTTATGTGAAACTGAGATCTTGACTCTATTGCTTCTCCAGCCACTAATTAAATTAAAGTTGAATCACCCAGAACAATGCTTTCAGGAGTCTCTCTACCCTGGAAAAAAGATTAACATTAGCTTAAAATGCAGAACATCATTAATTTTATTCATTAAGCATAAGTAATTCTTCTACTAATTCATCATTCCCCTTTAGGGGAAGGAGATCTAAAAGTTTTGTTTCTGTTTTTAAAACACAAAGGTTCTTTTTTTTTCCCCATTAAATGAAATTAATCTGTAGTAGTTTTAAGCAGGGCTTTTAAGAATTTCATATACAGAGGAATGGAATCTCCTGGAGATCTTGTTGAAAGGTACATATTGATTCAGAAGGTCTGGAGTGGGGCCTGAGATTCTGCATTCTTAACAATCGTCAGCTGATGTGTCCCTACTGCTGGACTGTAGACAAATTCTAAACAGCAAGATTTACAAGTATCATACACATGTATTATTGCAAAGCTTCATCGATAGCATTATTTTTCTGTGAATCACAATGGCTTCCTAAAGTATGTTTGCCCAAGTTCTCATTCCAATGCGAAGTTCAGCATTCCTTACTCTTTGCATTGCTTATGGTAGACATTGCCAAGTCCAGAGGAATGTCCCAATAAACCTTCTTAGTGAATTGGAACTGATCTTGTTTTAAGCTTTCTGTAAGGGTGTGTTTGTACAGACGTTTGAAACTGTTCTAGCTAGCGTAGAAAATGAAAACATGCTTTAGATATATACATTAAAGTGAGTTCAGTGCAACACCTAGTCTAATCCCAAATTGACCTCTATTTCCCTGACCCCCAGGCATTGCAGAACTGAAAGCAGCTCTGTGAAGTCCTGTCTACCTGGGATCCTGAGACAAGGCCAATCCATCCTCCTTCAGCTGTCCTAGTCCCCAGAAAACCCCTCACACCAGGCAGAAACCCCCAGCTGGAAAGAAAATTGTGCGTCTCAAGGAGAGAAATAAATGTTTGCTGAATGAACTTGTGTAAGAGGAGTTAAGGACATGATGCCACTTGTATCACCAACCAACACTTACAAGTACTTTAGCTGGGGTGGGGAGTGGGTTAAAATGATTAGCCCTATAGTGATTTAGCCATAGATTATCTATACAGATATAAAACAGCAGGCTGAATGGGTCATGTGACTGTTGTATATTTTAGGTTCCCACAGAGATGAGGGCAAAATGGTGCCAAACGGTCCAGGTGGGCTCACTAATCATCAAATGCCAGGCAGACTGTGTGGGCCAGATATGCAGAATAAGTGTGGGATGTACTCTACTGGGTGTATTTCACACCTGTGCCACCGGCCCCTGGTCACCTGCTGAACAATATCAAGTAAATTTCAGTCAAGACAGGCTTAAGGGACAAGCTCAGGTTTAGAAATGCCCCACCGGTGTTTCTACTTGTTGAGATGTTGAGTTTGTAAGTCCAGAATACAAGTGCAAAGGAGTGCAGCTTAGATGACTTTCAAGTCTGGTGCTGTCAGAGGCAAATCCCATGAAATATGCCATTTATGAAAGATGCTAAAAGTGTATCAACATCGCTCACCATTCCCAAGTCTCTTTTGGACTAAGCTTGTGCATGTTCATTAATAGATAATTATGAACATCTGAGATTTTCAAGACCCAGATTCCTGAGATTGGAACAAATTTCCCTGAGTATAAGAATTTGTATATGTAGGACACTATACTAGAAATACCAAATCTTACAGTTGGAAGCGACATTAGAGGTCATTAGTCCAAACTCGCACTCAAAGCTGGAATCGTCTCTGCCATATTCATGGGCAGATGGTCATCCAGCCTCTTCCTGAAATTTCCAGGGATGGGAAACACACCACTTTTTGAGATAATCCATCCCCTAATGACAAATGCCAGTGTTGAAACATTCTCCCTAAAACAGAGTCCAAATATGCCTTCCTGTAATTTCTACCAATTGTTCCAACTTCTGCTACGTGGAACCACAGAGGAAAACTTTCCACTTTCTTCCATCTTGTTGAAGAAAATCTCTCAGCTGCCCCAAAGTCTTCTGTGCTGCACCTTAATACCACCAGTTCCTCCATCCTTTCTTCCCAGGACTAACCCTTACCCACCCAAATGAGCAGATTATCAACATCCTAAAAGTGAAATACCCAGACCTGAACCTAGTAATAAAGTGATAAAATCAGTGCTGATACAGCAGAATTACTGTGTTCATACACTGGAGTTTTATTCATGTGGCATAAAACTGTAAATTTTTTTCCACTAGGCACATGAGTCTCCTGACTTTTACTAAGTTTGTGGAAAACTAAAAACCCACGTGTTTCCACATGAACAATAAATAGCAAAACACTGGTCTCTTCCTCATTTGGTATTGGGTGATAGATTTTTTTCCTGTAATCTGAATTCAGTCTAACATACATCCCTTGAAGGAGGCCAGTTCAGTAACTTTGGTCTGTTGTTGTTCTAATTGGTCAAGATTTTTTTTAGCTACTCATCTTGGCTGGGTATCAAACAAAGATTACATAAAAAAATACCCTCCATGTTTTTAATCAGACCATTGCTGAAGTTGCCGTACACGGCCAGGTCTTTCACATCTCTCTTTATACCGGCATTGATTTAGTAGTTTCACTAGACCTAGCAGAAAGCCAGATACATAGTAATTGCCCAATAAATGTTCAATTGAATGTACAGGTTTTCATCCATCTATTTATGCTTCAACTAAGACCCTATGTGGTTCACATTGTTCATCCCCAAAGATTATCAAATGCTTTGTTAAAATCAAGCATGGTCATATAATAGAAATGAGCACTAGACTGAGTAAGCAGACCCAGATTCTAGTACTTGCTATCTGTGGACCTCAGATAACCTTTTTTAGCCTTTGTTTCCACGCTGTTTTTAAATAAGAATTATTATTATCTACCCTGATAACCATACAATTATTCTAAAAAGCAAATGAGATAATATAGGTGAAGATAGTTTATAAATTACTAACTTCCAACTGCACAAATGTTAGAGCTCATAGTTATGTTATATCATTATCATTCCTCAGATCTAGTCAGTCTCATATTGCTTAGGTAAAAGAAGTAAGATTCGTTTACTATCACTTGTCCTAAATGAAGCCATGCCGGATGCTAGTGATTATCACTTTATTTTTCTACATGCTCACAAAGGACCCTCAGATATGGTAATTCCAGATCTGAAACTAGCTGCTATTTTATGCTGAGTCTAATTATAATTCTAAAGCTTTTCTTCTTATGAATCCTCCACTGATTTCATTCCTTTTCTTAAAAAACAGATGGTGAGGCTGACAACTAGTGTGTGTATGAAATTGCTAAAGCAATATGAACTGGAGTGCCCTATTTCACATCTCTACTAAGGCTCATCGTCTGCAGTATTTTCATGTTGTGGTTCTAGGTCTTAAAACTAATGCCAGTACCTTTAATAGTGGGTTTTGGTGTCTTCAGATACCAGCAGATACCCTACCTTCTTTGTTTCCAATTTTGACTTAGCCTTTAAGACCTTACCTGTACTGGAAAATTTCATTTTAGTTTGCGTTTACTCAAAACATGCAACACTGGCTAGTAGACCAGAAGATTCAAATAAAATGTTTTCATCTTTTTCATCCACTGTGGGCACATACACTACTTTTAGTCTTTAAAATAATTTTGTTTAGATTTTTTAAAACAATAAACCCCTTACTGATTTTATTTTAAAAATAAAAGGAAAGTTCAAATCATGCAAAATGAGAATAGCTGAATAGGCCCTCATAGACCCTACAACTAATAAACAAAACCAAAAGTCTTTATTTGTATAATTCCATCACTTAAATGTTGTGAACAGTTTTAATGACCTTCAATTAGTTCTTTTTTTAATGCATTTTTCATAGACGTATAGTTGATATACAATATATTAGTTTCCAGTATATAACACAGTGGTTCAACAGTTACACACATTATTAAATTCTTACCTCAACTAGTGCATCCCAACTGTCAATATAGAAAGATGTCACAGAACCATTGACTATATTATATTCTTCATGCCACACTTCCCTCCCTGTAACCAACTTATATTATGATTGAGATTTTTGTGCCCCTTTATCCCCCTCCCCCTCCTTACCCACCCACACCAGCCCCTTCCCCATGGTAACCACCAGTCACTTCTCAGTATCTTTGAGTCTACTGCTGTTTTGTTCCTTTTCTTTTGTTTTGTTTTTAGATTCCACATATAAGTGAAATCATATGGTATTTGTCTTTCTCCACGTGGTTTATTTCACTGAGCATAGTACCCCTTAGGTCCATCCATGTTGTTGAAAATGGCAGGATTTCTTTCTTTTTATGGCTGAATAATATTCCATTGTGTATATGCACCACCTCTTCTTTATCCTGTTATCTATTGATGGACACTTAGGTTGCTTCCATATCTTGACTATTGTAAATAATGCAGCAATAAACATGGGGTACATATAACTTTTTGAATCAGAGATTGTTTTCTTCTGGGGAATTCCTAGAAGTGGAGTTCTGGGTCATATGGTATTTCTATTTTCAGTTTTTTGAGGAACCTCCATACTACTTTCCATAGTTTTTTCTTAATACAGACTGTTGAAAGCTCTTGATAATCTAAATGGTATCAATGTTTGTATTTGTCTCCCCTAAAAGGACAAACACTTTTATGAACTGAAAAAATATAACAGAATTATTCCTTACTCCGTCTAGCCTGGACTGGAGAGTTTTACCCCTGGACTATAATAAAAATTATTGGAATTTCTCAGGGACTGCAATGAATTGATTTCATTGAATATTGCCATTTAAAAAAAGTATTTTGAACTGCCTTGATGGGGCTGGAATAAGGGAGGCCAAATCACTTTTAATACGCCTGATCTGGATGTATGTCCAGATGGTGATATACCTCAGAAAAAACTGGGCGACCACTCATACAGGTCAAATTAAAGGCACAATTTGAAAAGGAAGTCATGATTTTATAACCAATTTTATATTAATCCCAGAGATCTGAACCGAAAACTCAGTTTATTCATACAAAGCTAATTAAGCCTAAATACTGGCTAGAATCTAAACTACACACTTAACAATAGAGTAGGAGAACTTTCAAATAGTTCCACAAGTTTCAACAGAGTAACTCGTAAAACTCTAACAGACCTGGTCCATAATTTGTGTATGTCCTGACTTATAGAACATGAAATTTCCACTGGATTCAACATAGAACGTGTCCACGTAATGCTTTGCTTTTTAGGAGAATATTAATTGCAAGTCTCATATCTTCCCACCAATCCAAAGAACTTTTCAGAAACTATAAATTATAATGCCTCATATAGGTTGGTTATGATAACACGTTGTCTGGCAAGGAAACGCTGAACCTTTATGTAACTTTTCCAACTCAGGAAAGGTAGTTGGTAGGTCATAGCTTCAGCAGCTTAGAAAATAAAAATCATAGGGAGGGGTGCATATTTATGTTTAGCCCCACTCTTCATTCCATTAAGATAGACCTATTAAGAGGTTTTCATAATTCCCTTGTTTAAGAGTTTAGTATCATAAAAGCTTTAGGCAAGGTCCTTTAAGCCCATTTCCATGGAAAAACCAGGCACCATTATAAATTGGTAAAGAAGAATGATATTATTCCCAGAAGCCCAAGCACATGTCCCTCCGTGTCCCACCTCCCAACAATAGAAATTAAAAATCAATTTTGGCAAATTTTTATGAACACCTACTATGGGCCAGAAACTAGTCTATAATAAAGAACAAGAAGACAAGATTCCCAGATTTCATGGGGCCCACATCCTATTAGAGAAGGAGGAGGGGAAAGACAAGAACAGATTATTGTAAGAAAGCAAAATGTTCATTAGCGATAACGGTTTTGATAGAAACAAAACAGGGTGGTGTGATGAAGAGCCTGGGAAGGTCCTGTAGATTGAGGGAGCAGTCCAAAAATTCTGTGAGGGGCAGCTCATCTCCAGTCCATTCTCTAGCCTGAAGACAGAGTGAGATTTCAGAAATGCAGTTGCTTGATTTCACTCCCACTCTGACTCAAAGCTTCCCTTTGATCATAAGGCCCAAGTCTACATCCTTCATATGACCCACTGGCCCTGCCACATCGGTGTGTGCCTGCCCCTCCCAGCGCACCTCCTACCCTGCCTCAGCTTGCTGTCAGTGCTCCAGTCAGTAGTCAGCACTGTCTTCACAATCTTGGTCACAGCTGAAATCTTGCATCTGCCTGACTCTGACTGGTGTCCGAGTTCAGTCCTAGACTGGGAACTCCCTGAAGACAGTGGCTACACCTGACCTGGTTTTGTTCACCACTCTATCACCAGAACCCAGCTCAGCTTCTGGTGCGTGACAGACACTAAATACACATTTTGAAATGTATGAATGCGCTGGCAGAGTAAAGTGGGATCTCAGATCTCACAGCACAGTACTTCCCGATAACAGTCAGCAGCATGACCATGCAGTCTAGGGATACCTTTTAAATATGGTTAAAAACTGTTGATTGCTTACGCAGCAGAGGTACATTGGGTGCATATTATGTGCAAGGACCTGCTCTAGATACTTTGGGAAATAAAAGATGAAAATGCATAGCCTCTGCTCTTATGGAATTAGATCTTAATTATTCTTTTCATTTGTAAGATAACCCCAGGGTAGCTTGTAGCAAGTATTCATTTATTTATACAACCCAAAAATGTGCCAGGCACTGCTCCACAGTGTCCTGACTTTACAGTGTTATGATCTAATGGGGAAACCAGTCTTAGTTAAATAATCACACAAATACGAAGCTGCCACTGTGGGACGTGCTGTGAAGGAGGGCACTGCTGTGAGGCTGTCCAGTCCGACTGCGGAGCGGGGGTCTGATCTGTTTGGTTCACTAGGAGAATCATAGCCCAGGGAAGGTTTCTGAGTGATAGTATCCCAAGCAGAGGTAGAAGGCAGCTGCACCCTGAGAAGAAGTCTAGAGGGAGAACAAAGAGGAATGTGTTAGTAATGTTTGACCTTCTACTTTAAAGAATGGGTAGAAATTTTAAAACAGACAACCCTGGATAAGTCCAGAGGGGAGAGGCCAAAGAAGTGGTAAGAACAAGACGCAGCAAGAGTAGAATCTGGGGGGCCTTGGAGTGGAGGGTTTGCAGTGGTCTGGAGTGGTTTAAGGGTCACAAGAATGAAGATTAGTGGGAAAAAAGGGCCAAAAGAGAGGGTGAAGAGAATCGTGCAGTCCCTGAAGCGCTCAGAGGGATCCAGGGCCTGAGGCAGGAGGTAGTGCACAGCTGCCCTCACCTCTGACATCTTCTCCACACTTGCCTGCAGCCAGCAGCAGAGAAAGACATGGCCAGGGATCATACCCCACCCCAGCGCCTCAAGTTCATCCTTCCCTTACTGTTTTGCTCTTTCTCCAGTGTCATCATCTTTCTTGCCATTGGCCACTGCACCTCAACTCAGGTCTTTTCTGCTCAGGACATCCTTGATGCTGTGTCTTTCTTTTTTTTTTTAATTTTTTATTAAGGTATTATTGATATACACTCTTATGAAGGTTTCACATGAAAAAACAATGTGGTTACTACATTTACCCGTATTATCAAGTCCCCACCCATACCCCAATGCAGTCACTGTCCATCAGTGTAATAAAATGCCACAGATTCACTGTTTGTCTTCTCTGTGCTACACTGTTTTCCCTGTGATGCCCACACCATGTGTGCTAAACATAATACCCCTGAATCCCCATCTCCCTCCCTCCTGACGCATCCTCCCACACCCCTCCCCTTTGGTAACCACTAGTCCCTTCCTGGAGTCTGTGAGTCTGCTGCTATTTTGTTACTTCAATTTTGCTTCATTGTTATACTCCACAAATGAGGGGAATCATTTGGCACTTGTCTTTCTCCTCCTGGCTTATTTCACTGAGCATAATAATCTCCAGCTCCATCCATGTTGTTGCAAATGGTAGGATTTGTTTCCTTCTTATGGCTGAATAGTATTCCATTGTGTATATGTACCACCTCTTCTTTATCCATTCATCTACTGATGGACACTTAGGTTGCTTCCATTTCTTGGCTATTGTAAGTAGTGCTGCAATAAACATAGGGGTGCATATGTCTTTTTGAATCTAAGAAGTTGTATTCTTTGGGTAAATTCCAAAGAGTGGGATTGCCAGGTCAAATGGTATTTCCATTTTTAGTTTTCTGAGGAACCTCCATGTTGCTTTCCAAAATGGTTGAACTAGCTTACATTCCCATCAACAGTATAGGAGGGTTCCCCTTTCTCTGTATCCTTGCCAGCATTTGTTGTTCTTAGTCTTTTGGATGGTGGCCATCCTTACTGGTATGAGGTGATATCTCATTGTGGTTTTAATTTGCATTTCCCTGATGATTAGTGACGTGGAGCATCTTTTCATGTGTCTGTTGGCCATCTGAATTTCTTCTTTGGAGAATTGTCTCTTCATATTCTCTGCCCATTTTTAATTGGGTTGCTTTTTGGCTATAGAGGCATGTAAGTTCTTTATATATTTTGGATGTTAACCCCTCGTCAGATATGTCATTTTCAAATATATTCTCCCATACTGTAGGATGCCTTTATGTTCTGTTGATGGTGTCCTTTGTTTACAGAAACTTTTTAGTTTGATGTAGTCCCATGAGTTCATTTTTGCTTTTGTTTCCCTTGCTCGAGGATATGTGTTCAGGAAGAAGTTGCTCATGCTTATATTCAGGAGATTTTTGCCTATGTTGTCTTCTAAGAGTTATATGGTTTCATGACTTCCATTCAGGTCTTTCATCCATTTTGAGTTTACTTTTGTGTATGGGGTTAAACAATAATCCAGTTTCATTCTCTTGCATGTAGCTGTCCAGTTTTGCCAACACCAGCTGTTGAAGAGGCTGTCATTTCCCCATTGTATGTCCATGGCTCCTTTATCATATATCAACTGATCATATATGGTTGGGTTTTTATCAGTGCTCTCTAGTCTGTTCCATTGGTCTATGGGTCTGTACTTGTGCCAGTACCAAATTGTCTTGATTACTGTAGCTTTGTAGTAGAGCTTGAAGTTGGGGAGCATAATCCCCCCAGCTTTACTCTTCCTTCTCAGGATTGCTTTGGCTATTTGGGGTCTTTTGTGGTTCCATGTGAATTTTAGAATGATTTGCTCTAGTTCATTGAAGAATGCTGTTGGTATTCTGATAGGAATTGCATTGAATCTGTAGATTGCTTTAGGCAGGGTGGCCATTTTGACAATATTAATTCTTCCTATCCATGAGCACGGGATGTGTTTCCATTTATTGGTATCTTCTTTAATTTCTCTCATGAGTGTCTTGTAGTTTTCAGAGTATAGGTCTTTCACTTCCTTGGTTAAGTTTATTCCTAGGTATATTATTCTTTTTGATGCAACTGTGAGTGGAATTGTTTTCCTGATTTCTCTTTCTGCTAGTTCATCATTAGTGTATAGGAATGCAACAGATTTCTGTGTATTAATTTGTATCCTGCAACTTTGCTGAATTCAGATATTAGATCTAGTAGTTTGGGAGTGGATTCTTTGGAGTTTTTTATATACAATATCGTCATCTGCAAACAGGACAGTTTGACCTCTTCCATACCAATCTGGATGCCTTTTATTTCTTTATGTTGTCTGAATGCCATGGCGAGGACCTCCAGTACTATGTTGTATAGAAGTGGGGAGAGTGGGAATCCTTGTCTTGTTCCTGATCTTAAAGGAAAAGCTTTCAGCTTCTCCCTGTTAAGTATAGTGTTGGCTGTGGGTTTGTCGTATGCGGCCTTTATTATGTTGAGATATTTGCCCTCTATACCCATTTTGTTGAGAGTTTTTATCATGAATGGGTGTTGAATTTTGTCGAATGCTCTTTCATCTCTGGAGATGATCACGTGGCTTTTGTCCTTCTTTTTGTTGATGGATATTCGAATGTTGTACCATCCTTGCATCCCTGGAATAAATCCTGCTTGATCAAGATGGATGATCTTTTTGATGTATTTTTGAATTTGGTTTGCTAATATTTTGTTGAGTTTTTTGCATCTATGTTCATCAGGGATATTAGTCTGTAATTTTCTTTTTTTGTGGTGTCTTTGCCTGGTTTTGGTATTAGAGTGATGCTGGCCTCATAGTATGAGTTTGGAAGTATTCCCTCTTCTTCTACTCTTTGGAAAACTTTAAGGAGGATGGTTATTAGGTTTTCACTAAATGTTTGATAAAATTCAGCAGTGAAGCCATCTGGTCCAGGGTTCTTGTTCTTAAGTAGGTTTTTGATTACCAATTCAATTTCATTGCTGGAATTGGTCTGTTCAGATTTTCTGTTTCTTTCTGGGTCAGCCTTGGAAGGTTGTGTTTTTCTAGAAAGTTGTCCTTTTCTTCTATGTTATCCCGTGTTGGCCTATAATTTTTCATAGTATTCTCTCATAATTCTTATTTCTGTGGTGTCCGTAGTGATTTTTCCTTTCTTGTTTCTGATTCTGTTTATGTGTGTAGACTCTCTTTTTTTCTTGATAAGTCAGGCTAGAGGTTTATCTATTTTGTTTATTTTCTCAAAGAACCAGCTCTTGCTTTCATTGATTCTTCCTATTGTTTTATTCTTCTCGATTTTATTTATTTCTTCTCTAATCTTTATTATGTCCCTCCTTCTACTGACTTTGGGCATCATTTGTTCTTCTTTTTCTAGTTTCATTAATTGTGAGTTTAGACTGTTCATATGGGATTGTTCTTCTTTCCTGAGGTAGGCCTGTATTGCAATATACTTTCCTCTTAGCACGGCCTTCACTGCATCCCATGAATTTTGTGGTGCTGATTATTGTTGTCATTTGTCTCCATATATTGCTTGATCTCTTTTTTTATTTGGTTGCTGATCCACTGGTTATTTAGGAACATGTTGTGAGGCCTCCATGTGTTTGTGGGATTTTTCATTTTCATTGCATAATTCATTTCTAGTTTCATACCTTTGTGGTCTGAAAAACTGGTTGGTACAATTTCAATCTTTTTTAATTTATTGAGGCTCTTTTTGTGGCCTAGTATATGATCTATTGAAAATGTTCCATGTGCACTTGAGAAGAATGTGTATTTTGCTGCTTTTGGGTGTAGAGTTCTGTAGATGTCTGTTAGGTCCATCTGTTCTATTGCATTGTTCAGTGCCTCTATCTCCTTACTTATTTTCTGTCTGGTTGATCTGTCCTTCAAAGTGAGTGGAGTGTTGAAGTCTCCTAGAATGAATACATTGCATTCTATTTCCCCTTTTAATTTTGTTAGTATGTTTCACATATGTAGGTGCTCCTGTGTTGGGTGCATAGATATTTATAATGGTTATATCTTCTTGTTGGATTGACCCTTTTATCATTATGTAAAGTCCTTCTTTGTCTCTTGTGACTTTCTTTGTTTTGAAATCTATTTTGTCTAATACAAGTACTGCAACTCCTACTTTTTTCTCCCTATTAGTTGCATGAAATATCTTTTTCCATCCCTTCACTTTTAGTCTGTGTATGTCTTTGGGTTTAAAGTGAGTGTCTTGTAGGCAGCATATAGATGGGTCTTGCTTTTCTATCCATTCAGTGACTCTATGTGTTTTGATTGGTTCATTCAGTCCATTTACATTTAGGGTGATTATTGATAGGTATGTACTTATTGCCATTGCAGGCTTTAGATTCATGGTTACCAAAGGTTCAAGGTTAACTCCCTTACTATGTAAGAGTCTAACTTAACTCACTTAATATGCTATTACAAACACAATCTAAAGGTTCTTTTTCTTCTCCTCCTTTTTCTTCCTTCTCTGTTCTTTATATATTAGGTATCATTTTCTGTACTCTTTGTCTAATTCTGGATTGACTTGGGGATAGTTAATTTAATTTCACATTTGCTTAGTAATTAACTGTTCTACTTTCTTTACTATGGTCTTACTACCTCTGGTGAGAGCTATTAAGCCTTAGGAACACTTCCATCTATAGCAGTCCCTCCAAAATACACTGTAAAGATGGTTTGTGAGAGGTAAATTCTCTCAGCTTTTGCTTATCTGGGAATTGGTTAATCCCTCCTTCAAATTTAAATAATAATCTTGCCGAATAAAGTAGCCTTGGTTCAAGGCCCTTCTGCTTCATTCCATTGAATACATCATGCCACTCCCTTCTGGCCTGTAAGGTTTCTGTTGAGAAGTCTGATGATAGCTTGATGGGCTTTCTTTCGTATGTGATCTTATTTTTCTCTCTGGCTGCTTTTAATACTCTGTTCTTATCCTTGATCTTTGCCATTTTAATTACTATACGTCTTGGTGTTGTCTTCCTTGGGTCTCTTGTGTTGGGAGATCTGTGCACCTCGGTGGTCTGAGAGACTATCTCCTTCCCCAGACTGGGGAAGTTTTCAGCAATTACCTCCTTAAAGACACTTTCTATCCATTTATCTCCCTCTTCTGGTACCCCTATAATATGAATATTGTTCCATTTGGATTGGTCACACAGTTCTCTCAATATTCTTTCATTCTTAGAGATCCTTTTTTCTCTCTGTGCCTCAGCTTCTTTGTATTCCTCTTCTCTGATTTCTATTTCATTTATCATCTACTCCACCCTATCGAATCTGCTTTTAATACCCTCTGTTGTGCTCTTCAATGACTGAATCTCTGACCGGAATTCATTCCTGAGTTCTTGGATATTTTTCTGTACCTCCATGAGCATGTTAATGATTTTTATTTTGAAATCCCTTTCAGGAAGATTCATGAGGTCGATTTCATTTTAATATTTCTCAGGGGTTGTATTCATAATTTTACTTTGAACCAGGTTTCTTTGGCATTTCATATTTGTATATGGCGCCCTCTAGTGCCCAGAAACTCTAGTCTCTGAAGCTGTTCAGCCCCTGAAGCAATGTTGGCGGTCACAGCAGAGCAGTATTGGTGCCTGAGGGGTGGAAAGAACTGTTTCCTCCTTCCCGGCTACTATGCCTGCCTCCATTACCAGAACCTGTGGGCTGAGCACACAGGTATAAGCCTCTATGCTTTGCATTTGTAGTTGCTGTAGATGGGGCTTCCCTCTGGCTGGCCTAATGCCAGGGTAGGGTTTGCTGGTTTGCGAGCCATGGAGGGCTGGCTGGGAGAAAGGCGCAGTAGGCTGCATATCACAGAGGGGTTCCTTGGAGCTGTGTAGCCAGCCAGGGAGCTGGAGCATCTGAAGATCAAGAAAGTTCCCAACCTGCTGACAGAGTGCACCTGGACAATATTGTCTGCCTGTCCTTTCTCCTGAGCAGTAAGCTCTGTGTTATCCTTGCCCCTTTAGCAGCCCTCTTGCTGTTAGGAAGTCTCTCAGAGTGCCCACCTTTCTTTTGTGCCAGAGCAACCGGATATGGATCCCTGCTTTCCACAAGTGGCTGGAATCTCTGTCTCTCCAGGTATTCTGCCTGTCTTAGCTTTCCAACCCCCTAATCACGAGTACCATGAAAGCACCATGAAATGTAGGTTTGTGCTCCCAGAGCAAATCTCTAGTGCTAGGTGTTCAGCAGTCCCAGGCCTTCCCTCCCTCCCCACTCCATTTCTCTTCCTCTCGCTGGTGAGCTGGGGTGGGGGAAGGGCTTGGGTGCAGCCAGGCCACGGCTTTGGTACGTTACCCTGTTCCGTGAGGTTTATTCTTTTCTTCAGGTGTATGCAGTGTGGCGCAGCCCTCTTTCTTGTTGCTCTTTCAGGATTAGTCATATTAATTATATTTTTGTATTATATGCAGTTTTAGGAGGAAGCCTCTCTCACTTCTCACACTGCCACCTTTAATCCCTTCTGTCTCACTGTGTCTTTCTTTAACTTCCACGCTTTGTCTCTTTATCTCCACAGACAAGCTTCTTTGAGCATGTAGTCTGCACTGACTCTCTCCAGTTCGCCATGTTGCCTTTTAATGCTTCAACCCACTGCCAGTCTCTTCTACACCACTGCTCCCTTACATTGCTTCTGCCCAGGTTATCCAGAGTTTACCTTTTGGTTGTTCAGCACATATTTTGCAGCCCTTATTTTACCATACCTCTTCACTGTTGA
Organism: Smutsia gigantea; assembly: GCA_032199065.1. Taxonomy (NCBI): domain Eukaryota; kingdom Metazoa; phylum Chordata; class Mammalia; order Pholidota; family Manidae; genus Smutsia; species Smutsia gigantea. The sequence goes on from JAVSCE010007103.1 coordinate 85,503, forward strand.
CTCCTTCTCCTGGAAACTTGCTCTTCCATTAGTTTTCAGAACCACCTCTTTTCTATTTTCCAGCCATCCTCATGGTATCCTTTTCCTCTAAGTACACTCCTGTGCAGTGTTTCCTGGAATGGACTGTGGGGTAGAGTTACTTGCAGAATGTTTTTGGGGGAGAACCCTCAGGAGATACATTGTAAGGAGAGCGGAAGGCAGGAGTGGGCAGACGGAAAAGCTGGCCCATGGTGAGGCTGTAGCCAAGCCTAAGGTGAGCTCCAGAGCTGGAAAAACCCTTCAGGTTGCCCCAAATTGAAACCAGGGCAGGCCTTTGTAAGTGAGTGTCAGCCAGGCATTGGCTGTGGCCAGCGTCTGGGAGAGAGGTGCTCTTGGGCCAGGCAATTCCTAGTGGCTGGGAGGGACTCAACACTGAGGGGCATTGCCTATTATGGGGACTTCACACCCTGCATGTCATAATGAACTCACCACCTCCACCCCAACCTTCTTACAAACCAACTTCTTAATTCCCCATCTTTTTAAATGGCAGCAGCAGATTACCAACTGGGTTGCTGGAGCCAGAAATGTTCTCCCTTTCCTCCTGTCCCAATTCCAAATAGTCACCATGTCCTATAAAGTTTACCTTATTAATACCATTACATCCATCCCCTTCTCTCCATTTCTGCTGCAGCCACTTGGGTTCAGACCTCCTCTCCCTCCCATTTCTCCCAGTGAGACCTCTTCTTCCTGTCCTGATAGACAGCAGTCTACCCCCTGTTTTATGCATGGCTTAAAATCCTTGAACTGCCTTCTCACTGCTACAGGGTGAAGTCTTTAGGATGTCACAGAAGTCCTTTCCTGATCTGCCCTCCCCGCCCTTTCCTTCCCTTTCTGACTTCTTGAATACTTGCTCTTAGCTAAGGCTCTCCAGAGTCTGACTTGTGGACACAATTCTTGAGAGTTGAGGAAGGCAATCCAACACTAGATCACATTGTATTTGAAGTGATTTCTCTTCAGAAACAAAGCCTTTGGCTCAGAACAGTGATGAGCAAGGCGTTTCATTAAATACCAGTATTAGTCCCAGGGGGTCACATGACCTTTGGAGCTGCCCAGCCTTGGCCAGAAGACAGCTCTTGCCTGCTATCTGGGCCAATGGGAGACTGAATGTTGCCACTAAATGCTTATTGAGCATGACTTATGCACGCAGCTGTTAACACTGATCCACTCTCAGCGCCAAGAACCAGGCACCATTCCCCGGGCACGTACACAGCCCTGTGTACTGATCTGGGCGGCACGCTGGGCTGGCAAGGCGAGGATCAGGGTCAGCTCCAAATCCACGAGGGCAGCGGGCACTCCTGGCATTGTGTGCCTGGTGGTGGTACGCTGCCTCTTGTTTGTTCTCTGGGTCAGGATAACATGAAGCGGAATGTGAATTCTCTTAATTGGCGTTATGTGACAAGAAAGCATTCATTGCACATTTCTAGTCCTAATCCTGGGTGGAGAAAGGAGGTGGAGACAGAGAGAACTAGAATACGGATGATAGGAGAAATGGAGGCAGAGAGTGTGTATCACCCCAAACTTTTTAATTTTGAAGAACAGCTTCTGATGGAAACAGAACCTCTCTCTGAAAAATGCGTGCCAAGTTATGCGTGAAGAATAGCAGACTCCCCTTTTGATCTTTTGCAAGGAACCCAACGCGGCCGGGACAGCCACCCCCACGGACAGCTGAACCCCGGTCTGGAAGCCCCTCCAGAGGCGAGGCATGTTTTCTTTTGGTGTCAGCAGGACCTGACGGCAGTGTTTTAGAACCATGGCAGGCTCCGCCTTCTCTCCTTCAGCTCCAAACCCCGGGTTTGAGCCTGACCCTTCCGAGCCGCCTCTTGCATTCGCTTTCTTCTAAAGCTCCTCAGCGTCACCCTAGAGGGGGCTGCAGCACCGCAGACTTCCTCCTCGCCGCCACCATGGCTGTTGCTGGCTGCAAGTCCCGGGCCGGCGCCAGCTTCTGGGCCGGCGCAGGGAGGCTGCACGCGGGCCGCGCCTCGACCCCGCGGCCCCCAGTCCGCAGTCCCGGGCCCGGGGGCGTACTTCGCGGGGCGCGCGCCTCACCCGCGTGCCCGGCCCGCCGGCTCCCGGCGCCCCTCCCCGATCCGCACGCACTCCCGGCCGTCTGTGATGGGGAGCTGGCGGGTCTCTCTCTTCTTTTTTTCTTTTTAAACGGATCCACATCAGTTTTCTGCCAAGTTCCTTTTGGAAGCTCCCCGGGCATTGCGTTCTGAAGAAATACAGTTCCTTCTTCACTAGGTCATGGCCAGCTTCCCTCCTGGGAACCCGCAAATCAGACATTGGCAACTTCCATGTCCCTTGAACAGTATGGTCATCCCTGGTGCCTTTGTCTTCGTTTTTTCTTAATGATATATTCCAGCCAGAGCGGTAAAGAGTATACAACTTCCTAACGGCTGAATTTGCTCTTATTCTTTGCTGAAGATACTCAGTTTCTGGAAACATAGGCAGATATAAGGAAATGAGAATGCCCTCATAATAGCTAACTTAAAAAAATTCAACACTTACATTGTACTTTGTTCACAGCAGTGTCCTCAGACTCTCAAGTAGTGTCTGGCTCCCAGAGGCTCAATCAGGACTCACGGAATGAATGCCAGGCGATATGCTAAACACTTTACATTATTACTATCCCATCTCATCTCCATACAGTGCTATCGTTTGATATATAATGAAATGGAAGTGTAGAGAGGATAGTTTGCATGCATAAGGTCATATAAGAATAAAGCAATTGATCCTTTGACCTGCTGTGTGGCTTGAGTTGAGGCACTCAATCACTACAGGACACTGCTTCATACCATCCAGTAATTTGCTATTTGTACTCAATTTTAAGTCTTCCCCCAAATCCTGAGATATCTTCTCTCTAGCATTGTCTAGCTAGCCACTGCACATCATGCTTAGAATTCCCTTGTTTAAAATATTCTCAAGTAGCCTTCCTCCCATTATACTTGTTATTATGCTTTTACATATACAGGTAGTTCTACTCTAGTGTGATAGGCATTTCTGAAAAATCTTGCATCCTGGAAACACATCCTAAAACTAATAGGATTTGTAAGAAAATCAGGGCAGGCCACTCAACACCCTTGGAACTTTGTGAGCAGAACATCCACACACAAAAAATAACAAACCTATAAAAACATTAGCACCGTTTAAAAGGTGTGTTAGATTCCTGTCAAATACTGCTATAAATATAGGACTTCACCTTTAAAAACAAAAAAGCAAAAGTAGCTTAATGGAAGGGGGAGATGAGGAAGGGTAGAGGTTGCTGAGTAATGGAGAAAAGGGCAAAATGCACCAAGATGGAGAAGCAGTAGCAAGCGCTTCCCAGCAGAGCATGTGCCCCTATTGGCAAGAGGAGGAGATGGAGTGAATCGTATATCAACCAGCCAGTCTCCTCAGGATTCTGTCATCATTTCCCCACCAATCACATATGCACTTCTTTGTGGTACAGGAACATTTGATAGGACACAACTCTTCCTCCCCAGGAGAGGGTAAATAATGAGCGGAGCAAAGGACATAGCTTATTTTTTTCCATATCCCCAGTGCTTAACAATTTCCATATTCCCAGTCCTGGTATTTACTACTGTTTCAAAACATGTTAGTTTGCATATCCTTCTCTCATCAAAGAACACATGTACATGTACCTGTTACTATTATATTATTATAAAACTGTATATGCGTATTTCACAAATAAATATTTGGATCCTTGTTTCAGATGGAATACAGGAGTTAGTTGCAGTATGTTTTTCCTACATACATTTTAGCTTCATTGTTTTGGGTATAATATTACTTAGAAGAAATGTTTAAACCAGGACAGGATGTATTCCATATCAGCACTAAAGATTACTTAGTGTTAAAAACAATGCAGTTTGATTTTTAAGTCATTGTCGATCCATCCATTCATCCATTCATTCGACAAGTACCTGCTATGGACCAGATACCATGCTGAGAATTAGGATAACAGTGATCAGTCTGACAGGCTTCCTTGATGAAAAATAGTTCAGGTTAAATTTTTGGGTAAGTAAAAGTGGCACTTTATTTTTGTAAACAATAGACTATTTCCAAATGTTTATCTCTTTATTTCAAAGTCAAATGTTTCTCTCTTACTTTATACTTAGGCTTTCCTAAAAATTGACCAAAATTTAACATTATCCACACCACCTTGAAGAGATGATCATGTTTTAGAGACTTTTTTTCCAGTAATCATTATTGAGAAGTGACAGCAAGAGATGGGAGAAATCAAAAGGAATTTTGTTTTATTTTTATTTACCAGAATATCAGGCATTTCTGGACATCAAAATCTGTTTTGATTAAATGGTTAATATTTTAGCATTATGCCCTCCTGGAGACAATTCAAAGACCACATTAGAAGCAGTAATTTATCAAGATAAGCAATAACTATCAGCCAAGATAAGCAGTGATTTATCATGAACAATTAGGAAAATGTTGGCATATTATTTAGCTCTAAAAAGGAATGAGGTACTGATGCTGCTACAACATGGATGAGCCCTGAAAACATTATGCTACATGAAAGACATCAGACATAAAAGGCAACATATTATGTGATTCCATTTATAGTTAATGTCCAGAATAGGCAAATCCATAAAGGCAAAAAGATTAATGGGTGTTAAAGACTGGGGAGAAGGAGGAATGGAGAATGACTACCCTTGTGCATAAGGCTTCTTTTTGCGGTGAAGGAAGTGTTCTGGAAATAGATGGTGGTGATAGTTGTAGAACTTTGTGAAACATGGTCAAAACTACTGAATTGTGCACTTTAAAAGAGTGAATTTTATGGTATGCAAATTACATCTCAGTTTTAAAAAAAGAAAAGAAAATGCTGACTCCACTCATTCTTCTAATAGCTGAAGCTCTGTGGGGAAATCCAGACTAGTGAAAGATTCATGTGGGCTGGCAAATATTAGTTCTTAGTCACAAGGCGGCTACACATGTCTTAACTTCTAATCAGTTTTAAAATAAGGACTTCAGATACAGTATTTTCCTTCTTTTGGGAATAGACAGGAAGATCTGGGAAATTCACCATAGACTGTCATGAGAAGGAAAAGAATTCACTACAGAAAATACAAAGCTAAAGCCTCATGTGTAATGTCAGAAGATGAAGAATGGCATGATGCCTCTTCAAAGACATGCTGAGATTGTAAAAGGAATCCATTTTATTTTCTATAATAGGAGATTCTAGAAGACAAAAAACTTCAGATATGTGTGTCCCTGGAGTCTTAGAGTGTAATGATCTCAGCCTGGGAGGGATAAGATCTTGAAATACAGTTTCTCCACAGTTGAACATAAAGTTTTAACCTATGTTACCTGGAACGAAAGGTCCTCAGTTCAATTTTTAAGTAGATTTTTTGGTACTGTACAAGTATACAAATATTTAAAAGGCAAAAACTATAATAATGTTAATGCTAAATAAAAAACTAAATCCAGTAAATGGCTACTTTGGAATGGCTGAACAATAATGGATATTATGCTAATCTGTACACCAATTGTGAATAAAGTTTTGTCTGTAGGAAAAGAGCTGCTGGCTTCTCATTGTCGCCTTGAGTGTTAAAAGTGTCCTTCTTTAATACCCTTCATATATAGGACTCAAAACCTACAAGTTGGAGCCTTCTTCTAAAAGAACCACTATATCAAAAAGCTTGGTTTAAGTTTTAGAAGGAATGTTACACCTGTTAGGAAGTATAATAACTGTGTATTTTTATCTACAAAGCAGACTTTGGGCTTTAATCTTCATGTAGTATAATTTCCAAAGTTGGAGGAAAATATGAGAAGACAAGTATAACTTGACATTCCCTGAAATTTTGCAGTGTTTTTTTAAAGGCTTGTCATATCTTCTGTGGAGATTATCAAAGCAAGTTATTAAAGTTCAAATTTGGGAGACACTATCCTTGCAAGTGACTCCAAACATTATTAGCCCAACTGAATGCATGTTTTGTGCTCTCTCCAAAGGGAGAAACAATCCTCTATTTAGTTACCTTTAACATGTATTATATCTCCCAAATATGCTAGTTATTTGTTTTTACAGTTTCAGAGGAGGAGTTTAACTACAGGATTCCAAAATGGGCCTAATAATTTACCTCCAGCTGCTGTGATAAGGGAGAGAACCTGACACTTTATTCTTTTCCCTTTAAACTTTTTAATAAGATGGAGCTCTGACAGGCGGCTTTGCTATCACGTATCAACGTGGTAATACAATAGAGCGCCACCTAGTCGCGCGGTAGTCGTCCGGTTGCGCTGTGGACCGGGGGAGAGCCCAGCTGGGGAAAAGCAATAGGAATTGAGTTTCTCCTAGGCCTTCTACCTTCTACTACCTGCCACAAGTCAGCACAGCACCTGATTTTATAGAACTAAACGGTGCTTCCTGCTCCCTGCAGGCAGCCCCTCGCCAGCCAGGGCTGGTGTTAAACAGTGTCTTTACAAGCCTGTGCTTGCCATTCTAACCTTGCCATCGCCACTGCCATCTGCTTAAAATGAAGGCTTTGGGGGTCTGGATATACCTCTTTCCATGCAGCACTTTGAAAATCTGGCCTTTGATGTATTTTATAGGGATAAGGAAACATATTAAAGTCAGCCCTGCTCTACACGTGAGGCTACATAACTTGAGTCAACAGTACAACTGTAATTTCCTCTTCAATTCTGGGGGAGCTTAACTGTTCTAGCCTTCCTGTTGTTGATGACATCATAGGAAGTCACAGATGAGCTGACAACTTTTGGTGATCTACCTGAGGTTATATTATCTCTGTCTCTCTCTTTCAGCATGTAATGAATTCCAGTGACTATACAAATGTTTACCTGCAAAAGAAAATTGGGCCTTCTTCGAAGTGGACTGAAAGGCAAGGCCAGTGAAGTATTCTGTCCAGGGTTTTATCTTCTGCTCCATAATCAGTCATGCAGGTTATAGGTGTAGAACTTATTCAAGGTTGGAAGGTGCACTGGAGGGAATATTTGTAAACAGATGAAAGCTGGAGATTATAGGATTAAAAATGTCTTCCTAAATCAGTTTGGGGTGAATCAAAGCTCTGGCTAATTTGAAGTTCTTTTCAGCCTAGATGTGTATTTATTTTTTAGTTTCTTGGTAAGGTATGGAGAGATCTGCTGTACTCTGTGGCCCAGCTCATGAATTCAGCGTGCGTGGCTTACAGCTCCGTGTCCACAGCAGGGGTACTACTATCTTAGAGGTGAAAAGCTAAGACTTTTCTGTATATATTTTTAAATATTGTGTCTTTTGCTTTTCCTTAAGTAATTGTAAAGGAGAATGGATGCAGGTGAAAATGGCGATTTGAGGAGGGCCAAATGATGTACACAGGGTGGAAAAATATCCTTAAAACTTCCATCCAAATGTAAAAATGTCATATTTAATGTCTTCCTCCTACTAATTAAAGAAAAAGAGTGCGTCTTACCAAAGGACTAATAATATCACCAACCACTAATTTTAGGAAGCACTTTCTTTGTGCCAGGCACTTTGCTCTATCCTTTACATGTTGTTTAATTTTCTCACAATAATCCAGGAGGGTGGGTTTAATGATTAATGTCATTTTAGAGGGGAAACTAAAATTCAGAGAGTTTAGGAAAATTGCTTAATGTCAAATAGAATGTTCTGAATCCAGGATTCAAACCCAGCCAGTTGGACTCCAAAGTTCAAGTTCTCAAACACTTTGCTACTTTTCAATAAAATAAATGTACAAACTCATCTTCCTTGAAGGAGATGGTTCCTTCTCAAGATTGAAATTCTTATGGGATTCTTCTGACAGTGATACCCAAATTTTGTCTTCACTGGCTCAGTTTGGTGGTCCCTTAAAGTACAAACTTTGGTCCCAAAGCTCACAAATCTTTCACTGCCATTAAGCATCAAATATATATTTTATCCTCAATGGGAAAAAAATAAGATAATTGATAAAGAATGCTTCTCTAATATGCAAAAAAAAATTGAATGTTGGATTTGGTAATACGATATCTTCATTGTTCATCTGCATGCTTAAATATAAAAAGGTTGCCCTTGTGATACTTTTTAAAATCACCAGTATAGGTAAAATAGTTCTTCAACAATCCATTATTTACAAAATAAATAGCAATCTTTGGTATTTGCTTTATTATAAGGTTTCCAAGTTTCATCATTCTATTTCATTGATGGAAAAACTGAAGACAGAAAATTTGGTATAAACAAAAAGTTTACCAAATGATACCATAAAAGAAAATACTAACCAAGACTCTAGTACTGAAAGTATTTGACACTCTGCTTGATTGGTATCATGAAAATTTTTTGCATCAGTTGCATTTTTATAAAATATCTTTACTGAGCTTTATTTGCATGTATGTAGAAAGTCCAGCATTTTTCAAAACCTGCATTTTAAACAATTATTCTTCAGAATAATCAACAATATACTAGAATAAGGAGTCAATGCTTACTATACACATAATATAGTATCAAATACTTTTTAGAGACTTTATTATGTTTAATCTTTATAGTAACCTTATGATATAGGTGTTGCTTTAGTTATTTTAGAGAAGAAACTGTGGTTTGGGAGATTAATAACTTGCTCAAGATCATACAGCCAGGGAGTGATAGAGCCAGGATTTGATTCCAGCTCTGACTCTAGAGCCTAATACTTTTTTCTTGTATTGTACAACACTCACATTAGCCCAATTGTGTGAGCACCTCTACCGGGAAGGCAGAAGTTTTATAAATATCCTATGAAGTAGAGACAGGAAATTAGCAACTAGCAGCAACTCCAAAGTGATCTGTTAGGATTGAAGTTCCAGAAACTCTGTACGTGGGCTTAAGTCTAAGACCGAAACTAAATCTCACTCCTAAGTTCTCAGTGGTACATCCTGGGGTGGGGAAATGCTGACATAAATATTAGCCTGGATTCATGCTAGTGTACATGATTTTCTCAGCATTTAAGATACGGACTGAAAATGTTCTGGACTCAGGTTTATTTTTCCTTCTTTAAAAATGTAAAAATAAACTGGTATGGGACTTATAAGTGGCTTAAAATCAGTCAAAACTCTACCAAATTACAAAAGTATTAATCTCAAAGTCAAAGAGCAAAGATACAGATGCAGACAGTCTGAACTGACATGTTCGCTGCAATGTGAATCTGCAGAAACTAGATAGTAGGTCAAATGGGTCCATCTCAAGTCTGGACAATTATTTAAAACCAGTTGAGTTACACAAGGCAGGCTGGTTCTGGAACTAAGTAGAATCAGCAAAGTCTGTATCATATATCTAAATATAGATTAAATGCATCTGGGTACATACATATATTTCCAACAATGCATGTCATCTAAAAAATAGCACTCTTGATGTTTGGGGGCAATACTATTTGTCTTAGAGCAGAATTAGGCCTACTCTGGACTTTATCCAAAGAGAAGGTTTCATTCCAAAAGTACCTTAAAAAGACTTCATTGTAAGATGATGTCCCATAAAAGACAGTCACCAGAATGGACTAATGGCAGTCGTGAGGGGCCAAAGTTGCTTTAATGTTGACATGACTTAAAAAAATTTTTTTAACAAAACTTTGCCTTTTCTGGAAAAGAAGGTGAGGCAATCACAAGATCTGGGTCACAAATCACTATGCTGATTGTTTACATAGTTTTTGACTAGTTTGGAACAATGGTAATAGAGTGTGTTTTGAACTCTGTTTACCACAAGGAACAAAAATCAAAATAAATATTCAGTTGGCTTCATAATGAAGCAAATATTTTCTGTATTATGTAGTAATAAAAGTCAGCATGCACTGTAAATAAAGTTTGCTCAAGGGCTCTGTGACAAAAATCCAACTGTCGAATAACAGCCAGAATTCTACTACAGAGTAAAGACAGCTGAGAAATTAGTCCCAATCCCTGAAGCCGAATGTTACAGCATGTTTAGTTTGGTTCTCTTTTATTTTGTAGAAAAAGGAAAGTGTAAAGCACCGGTAGGTTTGGCTTCATGCCTGTGGTGTCATTACTCATTGAAATAATGGGGGAAATGAGTGCCAAACCTATAGGGAGGAGGGAGGAAGGGAGACGCCACGCAGACCTCAGCTCAGTATTTAAAAGAAAGGGGAAAAAATAGAATCAATGAAAGAAAGAAAAGCGATGGCATTATCCTAAGGATCGTTAACAGAGAAATCAGGCCGTTTTTCCTGATGCAAAACAAAATGTCCCGTAATTTTGAGTGTACATTTGGGGGCTCAGCAAGACTTGGAGTCGATGTGCCCTCGTGGAGCTCTTTGCTTGACCGTCTCTGAATGTCTCTCTGTTCATTCTCTCTAGAAACAGAGGGCCTTCCTCGAGTCTGACACAGCCCTCTGCCAGCTGAGTTTGCCTCTTTTCTGTGTGCATGCCCCTCGGGGGCCTGACAAGGGCAGCTTTTTGAATACAGAAGAGCTCACACTTTGATGTATAAAAACTTGCAGGTGTCACATACACATGGTTGTGCATTTGTGGGATGTGAATGGTTCAGGTTGGTTTATAGGTTTCAGTCCAAAGCTTTGAAAACTTTCGAAAACACTTCAGGACCTCAACAAAACAAGAGGTTTTGTGTGCACTCTCTCCCTCTTTCATCCCCTCTCCCTCTCTTGCAAAAAGTATTTGACCAATAAACAAGAGAGAACAAAAATCAATTAATAAACAAAACCCCAAGCCTCAATAATAAATCCTTTTATAGATTTCTGAATACCCAGTTAAGAATCACTCAGGGTGTTTTGTTCTTTTATGATGCTTTTGTTGAGCTGCCCAGGAAGAATGTCAAGACTCAGCCCTACAGAAAGGAGTTGGGCACGGACAGTTAAGGGTCTGCTGCCAGCCAGTGTGGGAAGGACACAGGGCACTGAATGAGCTAGTCATCCTCTCAGTGTCCAGGGAAAATTATTGCTTTTGTGACCGAAAACTGAAAGGCCTGAAAACTAGAACAATGAGATCAGGGCCAAATGTCACAACTGCCAGGGAGAAAAGGGAAAGAATTATAAAGTCATGACCTATCTTTCAAAATTTTTAAACTCACTGAAAGAATTTAGAAAAAGTATCTGCACATTTTTAAGTTAATATGTAAAATTTGTGACAAGTTAAAATTTAAAAAGGATATAATATCTGAGAATTATAAAGATGACAATTTTAGATGTTTCCATTGGAATCTTTTTTTCTTTTAGTTTATTTTGATATCATTAATCTACAATTAAATGAGAAATATTATGGTGATTACACTACCCCCTTCATCAGGTCCCCCCCCAACCCCATTACAGTCACTGTCCATCAGCGTAGTGAGATGCCATACAGTCACTACTTGTCCTCTCTGGGTTGTACTACCCTCCCCGTACCCCCCTAACATTACATCTGCTAATCGTATTATACCAATTCGCTCATAATTATCCATTTAAAATATATACAGGACATTTATTTCATTCTTTTTTCTCTTTGAACACATATTATCCTGTGTAATACATTTCATGATTCAAATTTCCCCCTTACTACAATATAAAAAGGAACCAAAAATATGACTACCAATAATCATATTTTCTACAAAAAGAAAATATGTATTTAAAATGTTATTTAATCTTTAAGGTTAAAAAGAAGTTTTTCTGGGTGGTGCTATTTCAGTTATCAGTATTCAAACAATAAAACAAATAATACAAATTTTCATAACATGCTTTATTGAAAATGTTTCTCTAAATAAAATTTATGGGGCTTTCTTTTTCCTCAAGTAGTCCCTCTATCAGGGGACAAAACACTATTTATTGCCAGAATGAGACAGGGTCACTCATAAATCCTATTTCTGATGTTCACATGTGTTCGTGTAAGTGCCAAAGAACATCGATAAAAGGAATGAATTTGGGAGTTAAAGGAAGGAATTTTATGATAATGTAACTCAGTTCCTTGAACTCCTTGGAGTTATATGACAAAAATCACTTACTGATCAAGCCATCAAAACTAACATTTAATAGCTTATCACCTAACAATTCAATTATATCATTTAAAAGCAAAGAATTACAAATGGCTTCACCAGCAAAATGATTTGTGACATAATCTTTAGAGCCATTGCCTTCTCAGTTTCTGCTTGACCAAGACTTATCAAATGTCTATTAATTATACCTGTTGCTCTTTGTCTTAAAGACACCTTGCTTAACTTAATATATTCAGGAAGAATTAGGAAATTGAAATATAGTTAATATATCTGTTCCAATACATTTTGATAAAATGTTATTACTTTATGCCACATTTTAAATACATTTTTGTCAAAGTCTTATAATTGCAAACACGCATCTGATAAAGGATTTGTGTTGAAAATATATAAGTACTTCTCACAACTCAGCAATAAGAAAACAACACTAAACAACAAAAGATATAAACAGACACTTTACTGGAGAATAGATAGATACAGGTGGTGGATTGAGACATGGAAATATATTCAACATCCTTAGTCTATAGGGAAATGCATATTAGAACCATAATGACATAGTATTTTATACCCAGCAGAATGGCTAACATTTTTTAAACTGACAATACCAAGTGTTGACAAAAATGCAGAGAAACTGAAACTCTCCTACATTATTTTGGGAATGCAAAGTAGGATAACCACTTTCTAAACAGTTTGGCAGTTGCTTCTATTATGTCAAATTTGCACTTACCATAAAATCCAGAAATCCCATTCCTAGGTGTCTACAAGAGAAATGAAAATATATATCCAGGCAATTATATGTACAAGAATGTTAGTAGCAATTTTACTCATAATCACCAAAAACTGAAACAATCCAAATGTCCATCAACCAGGAATGGATAACAAATTATAGTATGTCCATATAATGGATGTATATTCAATGGTAAAAGGTAGGGAGAAGACTGACTTCAAAGGAACACAAGGGAGCTTCGTGGGGTGATGGAAATAGTTCTATATCTTGAGTATCATGGTGGTTATATAACTATATATATTTGCCATAGACTCATCTAACTAAAATGGGTAGATTTTACTCTATACAAATTATATCTGATGTTTTTTAAAAAAAAACATTTTGTAGATGTAGACTTAAATCATTCAATAAATCACTCAGAAAAAGCCAAACTTCATTTTTTAGTGGAAATGGATAGATTAATTCTTAGCTAGAAGAAAACCATACCATTTTTAATTCTAAAAAGACAGATCAATACATGTATTCATTCATACATACATACATATACACATACATACCATAAAGAACTCCCTGTGACCTGGATAAAGGAAATTGATATCCCTTTAATATTCCTTACCAAATTCTCTTTGCTTTGATCTCACTGGATGCCCTCTGAAGTGATTCCTTCTTTGACAGTGGTTGGGGAATGCAAGAGGCAATAAGGCTGAATGAAATTTGTCATCATTCTCATTGGCCACTCTGAAATGCATCTGGATTCAGAATAGATTTACAGAGACCAAAGTACCCCGTTTCTAAAGCTACTTACTGTTTTTGCAGAATATTGCATGAAACAGGAAAAAGCAGAAACTCTAGTGTGGGTTTATGGTGCCTTCATTAAAGAGACTTCACTGAAACCAATATTTTGAATCATTCTTTTGTGTGATGCCCCTAGTTTTATGCCCTGGAGTAATAAACCAGTGTAAGTTTCCAATACATTTGAAAAGTCAAAGAAGTATGCTCTAAAAAGGAGACTGGGATAGGCAGCCACCAGCACACCATAACTGCGTTTGCGCTCTCCTGCAGTTCAGTTTTAGGAGAACATACGTATGGAAGTTGAGAACATGGAAATGTTTCTCCTGAAAACAATCGTGTTTGCATATTCCTTGGAAAGGCTTTGTACTCTCATGGGTACCTTCTTGGGGTACCTTAACAGGTACCTCAATATAAAGACCACACTTGTGCATCGATTTTTATGGTAGGAGAACCACACATGATAATGGCTGTCATATCAATATCTATTATCTCTATCTATCTATTTATCTATCTTTTAACCTCACTCATCATCAGTTCAGAGATGATTTTATGCCTATAATACCTGTTTGATTTTACACCTGGACGACGAAGTACGGCTTTACCTGTCTAAATGAGGTTCTTTATGTTTACCTGTGTTATGATTATGAGTGAGTAGAAAAGAGGAATTATATCGCTGAAACCATTGTTTGGGCAACTTTCAGAAAAGCTGTTGCCACTTACATATGTACTAGTTTAAAATTTGTATGACTCAAACAGCTCTTGTATAAATGTATTTATCTAGCTACCCCAAAAATGAAACCTTAAAAATTTCTGTTCTGTGTGGTATTAATTTACTGTATCTGAACTCGTCATTTCATTGCATGCATTTCTTCAAGTCTGTAAAGGATGGAGACCAATGATTTAATGAAAAATGTATCAAATATGTAATGGGAATACATACCTATCACTCTCAGTTATTATTCTGACAACTCACACTTAGCATTTTTTGCTACCAGACCAGGATTCCAGAGAACAAAGTTCTCATCCCATTTTACCTCTCATTGTTTCTCATTCTCAGTTTTACTACTAGTTTGTACTCTTCCTCATCCTTTTTAATAATGGAGCCAGAACTAAAGGAAATTTAAGATTTCATTATGTTTTATAAAATAATTATTTATATAAAAGGTGAAATGATTACTGATGATCAGATAAGAAAAATGATTGCAGACTTATTTTTGTACATTTGTGTATTCAAAGAGACACGTAAGTTTTGTGGGCCTCAGAAACTTTTTACCTTTTGTTTTTGCTTCAAACATGGAAGGGAAAACAAAATGGAACTTTGTGTTTTACCTGTTTCACGAATGCTGCAATTATCCCCCTTTGCACAATTCAGAGGGAGTAGATGTATGTGGATATCTATATGCCCAATTTACTAGGATTTTTATTACATCACTTCCTGGGGATCTCTGAAATTTATACTGTATTGAAAACTGTTTAATCCATCAAGTTAAAATTACTGTTCATTGCAAAGTAAGCTTTAGGTATGAGAAATTTAATATGGAACCTGATAGTCTCCTACTTATTAACATTATGATTTCTTTCAGTGTTTTACTGCTTGCTTATAAATACATTTTTTGTTGAAACAGAATAGTGCATTCATAGTCACGATTGTATACAGGTACAAGTTGTTCACTTTTCTTAAACATTTGGAAGAAATACAAACAAAAAACATATGTTTTGAATATTCCACAGAATACGTTTCTCCCATTTGCTCATGTGTTGCAAACACTTTTTAAGCTGGTACTATTCCCAAGGAGTACCACTTACCCTCCAGTTTTATGACAGGTATCCCTATGTATATTCATAAATGCATTTTTCTCTTAAATGTAATTTTTTAAAACCTAATATTAGTCTCCTGATCTTTTCTTTTTTAATCTTTAGAGCAGCCATACATGCAAGTCTCAAAGTCTCCTAAACAGCTTGTAAGATACTAGGCAAATTTAAGAAGCATCTAATCCACTCTCTATCTTCAGTTGGAATGTTCTTCAATTGATCAGAAAAGGTGAGAATACAGTCGGTTTTTAAAAAGCAGTGATTTTTTTTAAAGCATAGACTCAAGTTGCCAATCCTCTTTTCAGAAAAAAAAAATGTACATGTATACATATACCCACAAAATTTTACACTGGATTTGGCAAGGATCACCAAACCCATCTATGTGAAAGGAGTTCGAAGATCTTAGGTTCAGAGCCTCTGTTTTAAAGTTTAAAGAAAGAGACCCAAATGCTTGCTAGGTAACTCACTCTGTTTTGGATACTTTATAATCCAAAAATTCTTATCTCTAACTAAAAGCCCTCCCATTTCAACGTGTCCTCTTCATAGAGGTCATGAAGAACAGTCACCATTACCTTTCATATTCTTGAAGGCCATATTAAGGCACCCCTTGGATGTGTTCTCACCAAGATAAATAATCCCAGCTAAATAATTCCAGTTTGGCTATACCTTTTCTCAGAGGCCTTATTATTCAATACTTGATTATCTTTGTTGACTTCCTCTGAACAGTCTTCAAGTTTTCCGTACTCCTCTGAGATTATCAAGCCTATCATTATTACTTGGACTGTAGCAAAGCTCTGCCTAAATGGCCTTGGTTCTATCCTCAGTGTGATGCCTGCACCTTTTTCTGCCATGTTGCAAATCCTGAGCTAACAAGTTGATGTAAATTTCATCAGCGGTCCTTTGGTTACTTGGTCTACTAGATTTTCCTTTTTGGATACATAATCCCACCATCTCTTCCAACCAGCCACCAAGGTTATGGGCTGCACTATTCAGCTGTGCCGTTTCCAGAACTCCAGTGGCATTGTTAACATTCTGCCTAAAAATTAAGTGAGGTCCTTCCCTTAGTATTTAAGGGATCCATTTAAAATAAACTATGAAAAACCTTGATCACCTAGATTTCTTTTCTTCTGTTAACACATCTCTATCTCATTTTCAAGTTAGGAGATTTTTTAATAACACCTGTCTAAATACCAGTGCTCACACCTCCTTGCTTTAATCTCCCGGGAAACTCTGGCTACCTCCTTATTCACTGAGATATTGGTTCAAAGGTCACCCAACTCCACCATGAGGTTACTTCTGTTTTCTATTTTTCATAGCACCTACCACTATCTGAAATTACCCTGCTCATTTGTCCAACTTTTTCTCATATCTTTCCCCCTGACTAGAGTAGGTACCACACAATCAGGGATCTTATCTAGCTATTTTCATTCATTCCTGTAGCATCTAGAATAGTCCCTGACATATGCCAGCCCCCAAGTAAATGTATATATTTGTTTGTGTTTTTTTTAAAGCAACTGACTCATCCCCCACATATCATACTTCAAAATCTTAAACTCTATGTCCTTATGAAAAAAAATTTTTTCATGCATTTTATGGACATAATTACTTATTAGGTCAGAGTGCTGTGGACTGTCCAGTTATTGAACTAACTTTGAGGCTTTACTTAAAAAAACACCAAAAACTATTTTGATAAGTAAAAGGAGATGGAAATACTGACTCATCAGTTAAAGTAAAATCAAATTACAGGATAAGAAGTTTTATAGACATGTACCAAGAGAGGACTCTCTGCCTGAGGTGTTTCCACTTCTAGAATATGACCCCTGTCCTCCAGAAGCCGTTATTTGTTCTGAGAAATCCCTTAGACAGAAATGCAGGATGCCAAAGGAGAAAGAGGAGGTAGAGAAAGCTACAGTGCCTTTCCTTTTCCCTCAGGATGGAAAAAGAATTCCTACTTGTACTTTTCTGCGTGCATATCATGCTTCAATAAGAAGTTTAAAACAAATCCCCTGGCTAGCCTACATTCTGTCTTAGCTCATGTACAAACACAGTTAGGCACAACTGACATCCACCTTCCACCAGAGATGGAGCAGGGGACGTGCCTGTGTCTCCAATCAGATCCAGTAGATTGAAGAGGCCAGGTTTAGTGATTTTGGCTTCTGGGGCTCAAAATTAAAGGGTGAGTTTGGTGCTCATTCCTTGAGGAAAGAAACCTTTCCATTCACACCCTACATAATTTCTGCAATTGTGCAGGATGGCCATGAGATCTTCAGGATTTCATTGAATTAATTATAGAGTCTGAAAGGACTTTGAAAGTATGTTTTCATTTAAGCCAATAGTTTTCAAACTTTTTTGAATGTGTTCCACAAGAAGAAATATATTGTGCATGGTGACCTAGAAACACACACACACACATATTCCTGAATTAAAAGTTTCATTTAAGGATGCTTATCCTTACTATATGAGACTCACTATTTTCGGTTCTACTCTGAACTATTTCTCCCTCTTATTTTTCATGTTGGTTGTTACACACTAAATTGATTTCATGACCTATTAGTGGATCACCCCCCACAGCTGAAAACTGATGCTTTAACCATTCCACAGAGTGGGGAATGTGAGACCTGAGTGCTTCACCTGGTTTTGCCCTAACTTTCCATGATATTTAGTGTCTTCCCTCATTGGGACATCAATCCCCAAACTCAATTATGGTTCATGTTAGGCTTTCCTTGGCTTTTTCAACAAGATTTCTAGAATATCCTTAAAAGAAAAAGTCTAAGCTAATACGCTGTGAACCAGACTTGAGCCAGAATATGCTGACTCTGCAAGGAGTCTCTATCCAAAGACAATGAAAATTCTAAGTTACAAAGACATTACTTCCCATGGATAATTTTTTTTTTAAATCCAGAGTCATACAATTTTTGTTAGAAGAGACTTTATCAAATCTAGTCCAGCCCTCTCATTATATGACAAAAATATTCCCAGGCACATTGTGAGGAGTTCGAAGCATGAGACTTGTTCCTTTATCAACAGTATTTTAAAAAACAGTATTTGCTGTCATGAACCAACATACTTTAAACAAACAGAATTTTTATGTTTTAAGAAATAACACAGGACTAAAGTTCTTCAGT
Organism: Smutsia gigantea; assembly: GCA_032199065.1. NCBI lineage: Eukaryota > Metazoa > Chordata > Mammalia > Pholidota > Manidae > Smutsia > Smutsia gigantea. Next base: position 103,891 of record JAVSCE010007103.1, read on the forward strand.
AGTATACAAATGTTGAAAATATTATAATATCTTAAAGGGAGAAAGTTGTTATCTTAGCTCTGTTTTTTAGAAGTTGCCATAATAATTGAATTTTGGAGCCTGGATTTTCCATTATTTAGATATGCAGCAAATATTATTTGAGAACCTAGTATCTGCTCTCAAGCAAGTGATATTGTAGTAAGGTATAAAATACTTGTATTTTATATCAGAAATTATGTTATCCGGGAAATAATACATCATAAGCAATGTGTATTTCATTGGTCAGACTTTGTTTCTTCATTGGACATACTTGATCTACTTCTCTGGATCCTAGTTTCTTGGCATGGACCTAGATCTTTGACTTCAAGTCCTCTGTAGTGCTCAGGACCCTACTTTACTAGTTATTTCATTCATTAATTTAATAAATATTTATTGAATACCTTAGATCTGTCGAGCACTATTCTAGACACTGGAGTTCACAGAAGTGAACAGGAAAGATTAAGTCTCTGCATCCTGGGAATTTACTTTTCAAAGGGAACTATTATGAATAGACAATCCCCATCTGGCTTAGTTAATCACACTCTTTGGGGTAGTATTGAACTATGTCAAATTTTACAAAAACTGATTCCGCGATCTCCAACAGCACTAAACAGATGTGTGTTTAAGAAGTTGTATTCATTAGGTCATTTAAAAATTTTTGGACTCATGACCTCCCATTGCTGGGTGTTTAGAAGTGCAATCCCTAAGTATGATTCTTCCCATTCGATTTTAACCCCTGCAAGTGTAATATTATTAAGGAACAATAATAGACAAAGAAACAGGAGGGAAGACAGGGATAGAAGGCATGTGCGAGGAAGGCAGGCTGCAGGGGAAGAAAATATCCTCAGAATGGAGAAGCAAGTATAAGATTCAAGATTTGTGGATTACATTTTCAGTCATGACTAGACATTATAATGAGAAAGCCTACTAGTGCCCCCAACTTGAAGAGTTGAATATAGCAGATGTGGGGAAGCTGTTGGCACTCTCTTCCCAGAATTGCATTGTTTTGATGTTCTGACTCAAGTCTTAAGTATGATATTTCAGGATCGGCTAAGCCACAGAGCAACCACACCCTCTTCTTGGCAAAAATATATATCATATTACATACCAAGAAGAACACAATGGAAACCTTTTTAAAATAATAAATAAACAACATATCTTATTTATAAATCTTGTCAAGATTTTCAAGAACTTGCCTAGCTCTGTGGCAAAACCCCATTTGTTTGCTGTACACAATGCAGCCTACAGAGAAACCACTTGAACAGCAAGTTCCTTTTCAATTTCAGCTTCTGCAACCCTAGCTGAGGGGGGACTCTCCTCTTTAGTGGTAAAAGCAGAGCCAGGTTTTATGGCTGGAGAGAATCCAGGCCCTCAAAGTGAAGCAGACAGTTGTGAAGAATTATTTACGGCAGCTTTTGTGATGACTGTGTTGTACTATGATTTAATGGGGGAAAATGAAACCCTAAGCAGAGTGAATTCAGTTTCCAAATTTTACTAGATGTATATACAGGTTTTATACCAGGGTACCTACCCCCAGCTTCTTTTCATGGTTTTCATTCTTTACAAAAGTAACTTCTCCCGTGAACAGACCTGTGAAAATACTACATTGGGTCATCCACAAGAAGTCTCCAGGATAACACTTTTGATGTCCAGAGAGCAGCACAGTTCTACTATAAAACATACATTGGATGGCATCCCTGTCTAAGGTACACAAGCCCACGTTTCAGAGGAAAAGACCCCTTCAAAATTTTGAAGGGGAAAAAATAACAGAAACCCGGTAGGGATGTAAATTGGTGTAGTCACTGGGGAAAACAGTATGGAGTTTCCTCAAAAAACTAAAATAGAAATATGATACAACCCAGTAGTTCTACTTCTGGGAATTTATTGAAAGAAAACAAAATCACTAATGCAAAAAGATATATGCAACCTATGTCCATTGCAGCATTATTTACAACAGTGAAGAAATCGAAGCAACCCAGATGCCCATCAATAGATGAATGAATGAAGAAGATGTGGTGCATATACATGATGGAATATTACTTAGCCATAAAAAAGAAGGAAATCTTGCCATTTGTGACAACATGTTTGGACCTAGAGGGCATTATGCTAAGCAAACAACTCAGCTAAAGACAAATACTGTATAATGTCACTTATATGTGGAATCTAAAAAACAAAACAAACAGAAAAAGAAATAGACCCACAGATATGGAAAACAGACAGGGAGGGAGGTGAGGAGATGGGTGAAGTAGGTGAAGGGAATGAAGAGGTAAAAACTGCAAATTGTTAAATAAGTTAGTGACAGAAATGGGAATACAGCATATATAACCAATAATATTATAACATCATGGTATGGTAACAGGGGAAACTACACTTAACTATGGCAAGCATTTAGTAATACATATTATTGGGCCACTATTTTGGACATACACTTTGTTTGATTAGTAAAACAGTATAATTTTACATATCAACTTTATTCCAATAAAAAAATAGTTATAGAAGTCTTTTCATAAAAACATTATACTGACCATTTAAAGATATTAAAACATTGTCATTTGCCAAGGAAATTAAGTACATGTCTCCAATCTAATTATTAGTTAAGTTTAACTTACAAAGCAAGTCTTTTTTCCCACATCTCATCTTCAAAGGGAATACTGTGAATCCAAGCAAGTTGAGTAATTAAAGAGTAAGCAAAATAAAATTTTATCTTGTTAAGGAATGTAATACATACATTTACAGCTTTTAATAAGTATCAGTGTCGAATTTTATTATATATCAGATTTTAGCACATATTAAAATTATTGGTAAGAAAATTTCATGTACATCATCTTTTTCTCTTTAATTTAGTGAGTGAACTGAGTCATTATGGTTCTATCATTATGAATAGACTGCCTAATATATCATTTCATTCGTTTGCAAGGTACATGTAGATGAATTTCTCTTGCCTTTTTATTTAGCCTATTCAATGTCTTTTATTATTAAACTGCTATCCCAGAATAAAATGTAAAAAGGAAATGAAATCACATTCACTTTCAAAGCAGTAAATTATTTGCCTTAACCTAACAGAGAAGGGAGAGAGAGAGGGAGAAATACAACAGGATGGTGAACCACAATAGTGGTTTTAGAGGAAGCAGGCCAGAAAGGGAGTAAACATAGAAATAACATTTGACTTCCTTGGTCTACTGATCAGCAATTGGGAAATAAATATATTTATAAATAATATTTATACATGCATACATATATATATGTAAGTACAATGTTTATGTGTGTTTAAGGCATATAGAATTATAAATTATATATATATGTATGTGTGTATGTGTATAAAGTATTTTAAAAAAGTGATATGCTGATTATCCATTACTCAGCTGAAGAAATTGAGTGTTACCAATGTCTTTTCTGTTTAGAAATGAGTTTATTCATTCAACAAATATTTATTGAGCGCTTATGGTGTGCTAGATCTGTGCTACATAGTAGGATACAGTGGTTAACAAAACTGAGGTGGCTCCTGCCTTAGGGAGTTTACCATCTAATGAGGCGGAGACATTAAAAATGTAATCACAAAAATAAATATATAAACAAATAAAAATGAATTATAACTATGAACTATGATAGATTCTGTGCAAAGCATTATAAAGAAACAGTAGGAAAGGCCAGTTGAGACTGACAGAAGCCAGAAGGCCTCTCTGAGGAACTTTTAAGATGAGACAGGAAGAACTCTTAGAATATAATCAGTAGAAGAATGAGGGGGAGAAAATTCCACACAACAGGAATAATGAGTACAAAGGCCCAAGGGCACAGCCTCATTCACATGTAAATTGTGAGAACCAAATCCAATCTACAGATGTGAAAATTTTGTCAACAGAAATACCTTGCTAATATTTGCTTTCCTTTTGAGTGAGGATGACATTATTGACATAACATTGGTAAACCTTGTGTTTGCATTATTTTTAACTTATAAGAAATTTAGTGATGAGACATGGTTCATCATATCCATTATAACACTGAGTTCCACAATTATTCAGCACAAGGATTAGGAATTCACATCAGGGTGTTTCATTGGGATTGTTTTACACAGGTAAATTATTTTTTATATATTTTTTCTCTTCTTTAACTTTTTTATTATAGTAAATATACATCACCATTTAAAAATTTGCCATTTTAATAATTTTTAAAAGTATAGTTCTATGTCAATAAATACAAATTATCATGCGTTCATTATCACTAACCTCTTCAGTACTTTTTCATCTTCCCCACCTGAAATTTTGTACCCATTAAGCATCATCTCCCTATTCCCTTCTCTACCCCAAGCTTCTAGGAATGACCCTTCTACTTTGTCTCTATGAATCTGACTAACTACCTCATATAAATGGAATCATACATATCTTCAAGGTTCATCCATGTTGTAGCATGTGTCAGAATTTCCTTCCTTTTTTAAGACTGCATAATATTCCAGCACGTGTGTGTGTGTGTGTGTGTGTGTGTGTGTGTGTGTGTGTGTGTGTATGCACCACATTTCACTTTCTATTCATCCATCAGACACTTGGGTTTCTCCTACTTTTTGGCTATTGTGAATAATGTGGCTGTAAACATGGGTATACAAATATTCATTTAGTCTTTGTTTTCATTTTTGTGGGGGTATATCCAGAGGTGGCATTGTTGGACCATATGGTAATTCTATGTTTAATTTTTTGAGGAATCAAACTTCTACTTTTATAATTCATATATTGGGCAAACACTTATTAGACTCTTACTGTGTGCCAGGTAATCAGGCCAAAAGTTGGGAATGAACAGGGAAGACCCAAACACTGCCTTCAAGGCTTACAGTCTAATGTTTGAATAGTTTGTTGTTTTTCTTTCTCTTGATGGTGGTAACGATTTGCAGTTGGTTCATTAACTTTCCTTCCCAGGCTTCTTGAGACAAGTCATATTTGTACAGTGAATGACAAAAGTGCCCTCATGATTCTAAGCTTTACTAACTTGAGGCTTTGAGCAACCTAGTCAACTAGACCCAGATGGAAATAGTCCATTGTCCCATATGACAGGTGATTCAGGACATTGCCAACCCCTCCCCTATATATGTGATCTGTAATTGTAGCTTGAAGAGAAAGTCATTTCAGCAGAAATGGAATCAGAAATCTGATTCATGGAACCTGTGCAAATGAAATTATATTGTTATATGAATTCTACTGAGATATTAAATTTGATTATGGGAGAACTAATTTTTCCACTTGAATGGCATTATACCAATGGAAGTAACATATAAGGAAGAATAATCCAGTTTGAATAAATTTTCTTAAAGAACTTCTAAGTTTCTATGCATAACTAAAGATAACAAAATGTGAACCTTAGAAAGGGTAGCAAAACTCTGGAAAGTTTAACAGAAGATGACAGCAACAAAAATGAGTTTGGTTGCCGTAAGGATAAAGAAAAACAGTGTTTTCATCAGCATGAAATCACTTATTCCACCACCTCCTTCAGAGTGCTTCATAGATGCCTTCTTTTCTAAAATCACAATGTTTTATTTTATATGTTTCTATATTACCTTCTTCCACACAAATTAAAAGGTTATTTAGAGTAAATTGCTATTCAAAAAAGACCAAACCACTTATATATGAAATAACAAAATGTGAAAATCAAGGAAAAATGAGACAATTTTTTAATCTTTAGGCTGAGAAAAGATTTAGCCATTGAATACAAATTTTTGTTCTGAGCTTCCTAGTAGCCAAAGTAAAGATGGAAACTCAAGGAGTTATATAGCTCTCATTATTTAAAAAATAAAACATTCCAACCTGTCAAAGACATACTTTTTAGTATCTGACTATTATGTTCTGAGAATTTGCCATAGAGATTCTTATATAACTGAGCTACAGTTAAGCAAAATTGTCCTAGGTAATTTTACAAGATCTCAGGGGTATTCCATATAAGTACATTTCTATATTGGCCATTAGTCAAAGCCAGGGGCATGGTGTTATTCACAGATATGTTAAGGTAATTTTGCAAGAGACCAGTATGAAATAGGCCAGGCTTATAGGTTTCTGATGGTCTAAGCTGTTAGAGGAATGTATAGCTTGACCTATATATTGAATGGCTTTCCACTTCCCTGCCACCCATATATTATGTTAAAGCATACATGTTGTATTAAACATATTTCTTTCTCTCATAAAAGTCTAGAGGAGCACTATGCTATTCCAGAGTCAAAGACAGGCACGGCCCTTTTTTGGTGTACAGTATCTACTTCAAGGTTACCTCATGATCCAAGATGGCTGTTCCAGTTTTTACATCATCATTCCAGCCACAAAAAGGAGGAAAAGGTGAAGCAGGGTATCCCCCTCTTTTTGGGGACATCACTTGGAATTGTACCCACTATCTTCCCTTACACTTCCTTAGGGAGAACTTGTTCACAAATAGCTGCAAGACAGGCTAGGAAAAGTCTCTCTTCTGGGTGACCATGTATGTTTGTTACCAAAGCAGAAAAATAATAACAGATATTGGGAGGCAGCTAATATTTCTGCCCCATGTATGTTATTTTTTTAAATGTTTTCCTTTAAAATGGAGGCATGAGTTTAAAAGCCAAGCTGTTGAGAGCAATAGTAAATGCATATGATTATAGTAAACATTCTACTTACAAGTTCATGCTGATGTTGACAAGAGCATTTTTATCCCAGTGCAAGTGATGGAAAAGTGAGGGGGTATAAAGGGAGAAGTAGAGAGTGTGGCAGGGACAAAAGGAAGGTAAATAACCAAACACCAAAACTGTCAGCTAGGCCTATGTGACCATCTGGGCAAGGATGTAGTTCTCTAAAGTAGACCACGACACAGTCATGCTCCTTGGACCCTCCTGCCTCTTTATTTTGCATACTGAGACATGTCCGGACATGTATTCCTGCTGGAAGTATGTGCAGTAAACTTAGTTGGCTGGCCTTAAATGCAAGAAACCTCAAACCCAGGACTTGTGCCCCTTCCCGCTGTTTCCAAAGGCTTTTGTGACTGGCTCCCACCCTACAATCATATCTAAGGAGGGGCTCTCCCCTTTATTCCTGGAATCCTATACTTCCTATAACTATTAGTTTCTGTGCTGAGAAACCAATATTGTATTTAAACTTCTAGGAAATGCACATGTAAAAATGATAAAGCTCTGGATTCTTTTACCTATTTCTCCCAACTGCATGCCACATTTCCCTCTCAGGACACCTGCATACTGGTAATGTTTTTGTTATTGTTAGCCTGTATTCAATTCTCTGTTGTTACCCTGTATAATTTTTTTCCCTTTTTGCCCTACTTACCAAGTTCCAAATTCCTTCATGAAAGTCTTTCCAAAAGAAAAGTTCACCACATTATCAAGAACGAAAGAAAAAATATCCGATTTTACCCACAAACTCTATGTCCTTTCAGAAACTTAAAAATAAACTGTGCTATGAATTATTATTATAGGTTCTTTTTCAGTATTTCATTATTTGATAGTTTTCAATATTTCTTTGACAGTGTTTATAATTGTGATATGAGATAATCTTTCTAACTTAACAGAGAAACCATTCATCTAGTTGGTGTTAGCAAATATAACCAACATGTAACACGAATAAAACTTAACGACTTCACGGTGATCTATTTTAGTTTGAAGGAAGAGTGCTCTGATTTTCCATGCTTTAATTGATATTCTGAAATTCAAATTTTATTTCAGTTTTAAGCTACATTTTTCCTCAGGTCTCAGAGACCATCTTTTATAATTCTCCTGCTTGTTTTTTGTTCTCTCTTGCTTTTTTCCTGCTGCCATATCTGTAGGCATAGATATGGTCATCAACCGACAAGTTAATTAACAGGTATTTATCTAACACCAATTATGTACAAGGCTTTGTGAAGGAGCTGACATTTGAGCTAAATTACAAGTTAAAAAGGATTTTTGCAAGACAGAAATGGGAGGAAGGTTCCAGGATGAAGGGGCAGGATGAACAAATACACCAGAGTGGAAGGGCTTGCAGTAGGGGGCAATATCACATAGTGTCGTTGGGCTAGAGCATGACTTTCTATTACCCTGGGACTGGAAGTAGATCATTGATGCCAAGCTAAGAAACTTGGTTTTTGCATTTTAAGCCCACTCTCTCTGTATTGTCTATAAATCTGTTAACACCCCTTCACCTTATTGTCTGGCTCTCGTATAATTATTTTATCTGCGGAGAATGATGTCATGGAAATAGTACTAAACTAAGAATCAAGGGCCTTGGATTTATATATTACACTTGGGTTTCATATATAAATATTACAACCATAATTCAAACCTCAGTGATTAAATTGGTGTCTCTCTATGTCAAAAAAAGCTACAAAAGACAGTTTATCTGTTGCCAGAATTCTCTATTTATCCTGCCTTGTACACAGTAGGCGCTCAATAAGTGTTTGTTGAATCTAATTTAGTAACAAACCTCTGAGACCTGTGACACAATCCCAGCAATGTGGAAAAAGGAAGAATGAGGACTGCTGCTCTGGGGCCGGTGAGCAATTTTATCTTCCCAGGGCAGCTCCAAGCTCTGCAAGTTTGTTTGTTCAGTGGGGGAGAGTTCTAGCACTAGACTCTAAATTATGATAATGATATTTTCCCCAGAATTTTTTTAGGATTTTCAAACACATAGAAAAGTTGAAAGACATGTACAGTGGACACTCATATGCCCACCACCTAGCACAGTGATGATTTATTGATCTTTATTTTACATTGTACAGGCTCTGAGCTAGACTCTGCAAACCCCTCATGACACTGCCCACAACTGCCTTGCAGTGCTGGGCATTACTCTCATCATTTTACAGCTTAAAACAAAAACTGGGCTCAGAAGAGTCTCTCAGCAATTTATTTCCTTAAAGCCCTCTGGTAGTAGGTAGAACCGCTAGAGTTTGAACTCTGGCTCCTAAATCTGGGTTCTTTCCACTACTCTAAGCAGCCTCCAGAATCCCTCTCTGCCACTGGCTAGGGTCCCAGATTCTAACCAAGTACCTACAGTGTGAGAAGCCCTGAATTAAGCATTCTAGGCAATAGGAAGAAATGTAAGCTGAGGCTCTTAGTGCTTCCTAGGCAACCAGAGATGAGAGAATGAATCTGAATCAAATCAAATTTTAAATTTTGTTGAGTTCCTTCCATATACAATGTGTAGTGCTATACATTTTGTAGGGAGAGATCATTGAGTATGTAATCTGAGACTGTGGGACGAAGAATATTTTTAAAACCTGTTTTCCCCTTTAAGCAGACTGAAACCGCGGGTCAGGGTGAGACAAAGCCAGAGCCTCACATATTCCTGTTTTTCTCTCTGCTTCCTGGGTCCTCACCTGCAAAGCCTTTTCCCTTTTCCTCTCCTAAAGCCTCTGTATATCTCAAAGTCTATGTCAATTTCTTTTTCTCCCATTTGGATGTTCATCACTGAGTCCTCAAACGCACAATGACCTCCCTCCTGTGAGCCCCTGCAGTCCTCTGCTCTACAAAGAGGCAGCAGAGCCCAGTGGTCAGGCATGCAGATGTCCCCGAGATCTTGGCCCTTCCCCTTTCTGGATATGAGATCATGGAAAAGTATTTAATTCTCTGGGCCTCAGCTGTCTCTGCTGAAGGGGTATATACGTCAGTCAAGGATTTTTCTGCAGAGAACAGCATTTACTCTTGCTAATTTAAGCAGAAAGTGTGATATTAATGGGTATTGATTGACTCACAGAAAATTGAAATCACCAACAAATATAAAGACTGTGATGTGAGCTTTCTGAAGACTCCCATGCAACTCTGCAACAACATATCTGCGGCTCTTCCATAACCAGGAAGTCACCTGCTGAGTAGAAATGCAAGGGCTGCAAGGAGGCTGCCCACCTTCTCTGTTCCAGCTAATAAACTGCTTGCCCCAAGCCCGCCCCTGGACTGCCACAAAGGTAGCAACTGGTTAGCATGGCTGTAGACAAACGGCATTGCTCTGTAGACATTTTTATAGGCAGAGAGAGCAAAATGTGGTCTCAGCCTCACTTCCTCCTTCCAGATCTTACTGGAGTGCTACTGAGTGACCTAATCTAAACTACATCCAGCGCCTAAGCTGCAAGGGAGTCTGGGAAATGTAGTTTCTGGGTTTCTGGCCTCTGTGATTCAGGAAGGCACTAGTGGAAATGAATGTTGACTGCTAATCCACCATGAATCACATCCATCTGAGAAAAATAAATGTGCTACTCCACGAGGTTGTTGTAAGGATTACATGAAATAGTAAGTATAAAGTACTTAGAACAGTGCTTGGCACATGGGAGACTCTCCATAAATGTAGCTGTTTTCATCAGTCAACTTCTCAGAGGGTTGTCCAGGAGAAAGTCATATTACCTTAGATATAGTAGCACCAAATTCCCACTGGATAATAAGTAACTGATAAACCCACTTACCACATAAGAATACCGGTTTCATCATCTGTAAACTGAGGATCATAATCACTCTATGGCATAGAATTTCTGTGCATCTCACATTAGCTCATATGTGAAAGGTGGTTTGAAAATTGTAGCAAACACTCCAATTACTTTGGCATTAAATAGATATTAGGTGAATTAGAGAGCTACAGACTCCACCGCAAATTCCAGCCCTGCCCCTGAGAATAGCAGTCAGCTTCCTGTAGTTTCACCTTATTCATCTTCACACCAGTTTTTCCTCTCTTTAATTTTCGGAATTAGCCAGGGAAATCAAACTGCTCTCACACATGCCCGTGAGGGTGGTAAGGCTCAGGCACTGCCATGACCACCCCCTCCCCACCCGCCTGGCCCGTGCTCCCTACCCTGAGCACTTGCCAGAGGACCCTCTGCCCTCTCAGCGCCAAGCACTGCAACTGGAGGGCCTTGCGGGGATGCTCAGCCTCAGGAGCAGACAGGTGGCTCTGGCATGAACGCTGTAACACGTTCTCCCCTGGGAGAGAAATTCCACGCGTTTAGCTCACTCTTTCCTGCCATAAAGCACACTGAATGTTAACAGCTTGCTTCTGTCCAAGCTGGTGTTTTTTAAATTAAGCATTGTTAAATCCATAGCATTTGGAATGATGCTTCAGACAGCCCTGACACTCTCTCCCTTGCCTCTGCTTTCCTTTTCCTGCTATACTGTGCAGGCAGCCAGGAAACAGCATTATGGGATGGCAGCCGCCACCGCTGCCCAGACACTGGCAGACGGCTTTAATTCAGACACCTGAAGAGGAAAACGGAGCTCGGCCAATGCCCGTCTCCCATGCCATAAGGGCCTTTCCCAGGCTGCTGTTAGTATGGATCTAGCTTACCTAGGGTTTTATGTTGTTTTTCCTTGGCACTGAAAAAGGTCTTAGAAATGACAAAGTTGGGAGACAGAGAAGCTGTAGATTAAAATAAGAGATTTTCCATTGTCAGGTAACATACACCCACAATAAAACCTGGTAGCCTGCCTTCTGCTCCGTTACTTCCTCTATAAACATCCCCTCCAACCAGCATGACACCATGGCCACCATCTGAAAGTGTGTGTGTGTACACACATATATACACATACATGTATGTGTGTCTGTATATATGTATACTCATGTGTACACATGTCTCTGTGTATGTGTATACATATATATATATATATATATATATGTAAATGAGATGGAAGTGATTTAGTCAGAAGACCTGATTCAAAGGCCAGTTCTAGCAAATCCCTTATCTTCTCTGGGCCTCAGTTTCCACATATATAAAATGGGGGTGAGTACTTAACCAGCTTCACAGAGTTGGTCATACAGACCAAAGGAGATTGTGGGTGTAAAATCATTTTGTAAACCTTGAAGGTACCACATAAATTTTGCAGTATTAGCTCATCCCCCAAATTGATCTCAATCCCCCTAACCCTGCTTTGAGTTTGTCCTCCTTTTTCTGGAGTTACAGTCAGCTTGGAGTTTGCCCCATGCTATGTAGTGCTTCACTGTACAATTGCTTTTGCTAGTTTCTCTGGGCGTTTCCAACAGGAAAGGAGATGCAACAAGCATTGGGACTAGAGGTGTGAGACATTCTGGTGGGCATCCTGCAGGCGTTCAACAAACGATTGAGGGCTTGACTGTAAGATGTTGTACTACTATTCCATGACTTCACTGAGGTGACCACCTTGCCATACCATCAACACGAAAGTAGAAATCTCTGACTCTAAATATCTGGACAGTTGTTATTTCCAAAGCAGGAAGGAATCTAGACTAACATACTGGTGGCTACCAGTTTTTGTCTGAACATGACAATTTTCTTTCTTTTCTTCTGCTTATGGTATTATATCATTACCATTGTTGCTACTATTCCTTCTCCCACCTCCTGTTCTCTTTGGATCTACCTAATTAGGGATGGTTATGGGTGAAGAGAGAGGAAGGAGCGCTAGGTAAAATACTCTATTTTAGAGAACTAGTTAAAACTCTTTAGCTAATGACTCTCATGGAAGAAAAAACCCTGTAACTGAAAACTCTAATTTGTGAGAGAGACATTTAACATAGCTTTATGAATAGAAGTTTATTCCATCAGTTCTCTTTTTTTAATATGAGGATTTCAGGTAACAGTAGTTAAGCATTCTTATATCTACTCATGAATACTCTTGAGCTTATGAACATTAGCTAGTTTTTGAGAGATTTGTAAAACTAATCTTTCTGCAACGGAAAAGCAAACTTCAAGAATAGTGGATATGTACTTTCTGTTCTCCTAGCTGAGGAAAAAGGTAGATCCTTGTATGCAGTGACTTTCCTAACAGGTTGTAAATGGGAATTTTAAAGCTCTTCTGTCTTTAATTGGTATACCAAATGAAGTAAGTAGTAACCTGACATTGAAGAGCCTGCTTTCCTTTTCTGGAAAGCAACACAGCAGTTATGTACATAGGCAGACCTGCCTGTATTCACATGCCTATTATGGCTTGATTAGGTTTTCCATATTTGTGTGTTTCCTACCTCTTGTCAGTGTTTCTATTAATGAAAGGAAAGAACATTACTTCTAAATGCCTTCTACCTTCACCACAGATTTTTCTGGGCTATCAGGAGATCTACAAAGGAAAACTTCCTGGTGACACACCTATGGAAATGGAAGGCCAGGTTTGCTGTTTCATTCTTTCAAAAAACTCAATGATTTCCTTAGCAGATAAGGAGAAAGACGTCCTTGTTTGACACTTGACACTTTTCTAAAGCTGTAATAAAATCCTCCTCTGGTAGAGGCAAGTCTTACTTGCTGGTGGGTTAACCGGACTCAGAAGCTTCCTGACCTTGCCTTTGCTGTCGCTGGCCTTGTTGGCATTTCATTGCTCATTAGCACTTCCTCCGGGGCTGGACTGTACCTGGAAGGTCAATTCCTGGTCCAACCCTCTTACCACAGTAGAAGGGAAAAGGAGGTAAAGCTCCCTTCAGCCTTTGCTGCTGCCTTATAGCAGCTCCGGTAAAGGATGTGATAAGGAGGAGCCTGAAACTGTTGGTTAAAAGGTTTTAGAATTAACTGAGGATTTAATTCATCCTTTCTTTCCCTGACCCACTAAAGCAGATAGCTGAGAGTTGGCAGTGTGTCAAAACCAAGCTGTTCCTCAGCCTCAAATTCCATCTCCACTCATCCCAGAGTCTTTGTTAAAGGGCTTCTTTTTAAACTAGGGGATCGAAATTTCTGATTATGCCGTTAGTGTAGTACGCTTGGATGTTTTCAATTGTCACTTTACAAAGAGGCAACTTGCTTTATATCCCCCAGACCAACTCATTAATACACATAGTAACTTCTGCCATTATTTAGGTTTAGTGAGGAGCTCTCAAACACTTACATAGTCTCTCCTTTCCAAGCCGAGGGGGAAAAGAAAGAGGAACTTTAAAGGAGAGGAAAAAAGCAGTTGTACAGAACACATTTAAAGGGCATGTTAAGTCAGTTTTGTCTATGGTTCTTCCCTTTATGGCATATGTTATGTATTGACAGGGATTAAGTTTCTCTGCTGAATGGAACAATACAGAGTCACAGGGAGCTACTGTACTTCACAGAGCAACAGGCAGCAGCACCAGCAAGTGGCATGTAGAAATGTCTCTCACAAAGACTAACCAGGTCAGTGAAAAACACAGGGCTTTGCTTCATCTCTTGCAGCTCTGCATCTTTGGCATTTCTCTTCTCGCTCTGCTGCGTGCTCTGCTCTCCTTTCTTTCTCCTCCTTTCCCCCCTTTTTCTGCTTGCACTGTTACACTTTCTCTGTCCCCCTGGCTTTGTTATTCAGCATGTCTGATTAGCAGGAGCCTGATTGGCTGGCTGCCTGCTCCGAGAGAGATTCCATTCAGCTTACCCCCCACCCATCCACCCACCCACCCACCCTCGGTCAGGAAATGTGAGCGGAGCTGATGGAAGCTGATAGGCAGGGCTGGAGTGTTAGCACCAGTACTGGATGTGACAGCAGGCAGAGCACTTAGCAGCTTATTCACTGTCCGATCCGGATTCCGGCAAGGATCCAAGCATGGAATGCTGCCGTCGGGCAACTCCTGGCACACCGCTCTTCTTCCTGGCTTTCCTGCTCCTGGTAAATGCCTTTTCATTTCAATACATTGCCATTGCCATTTAGTCTGGGTGCTGTTGGGGTGCTGTGTGTGTATGTGTGTGTGTATCTTTATCTTCAAATGCCAGGTAAAATAATTTACATAATTAAAAAAAACTTTCCGAACTTTAACCCTAATTTCCCAAGCAAAATAAAGTCTGCACAAGTTTGTGGGATTGGTTAGAGGTATATAATGAGATTGAGACACGAACTTTGGGGTAGACTGCATAGAGCTTGTGAGTTGGGGACTGTATAAATGGTGGTGTGTGTGCTTGGAATTTGGGGAACAGTCATCCTGAAATCAAACTCACTCACCATGGTGCTTCTGGAGTTTGTGGAGGACGGGCTGGAGGGGCTTTCCCCCACCGCCTTTTGTGAATTCTTCTCCCTCTGTGCACATGTACTCCTGTACTCTGGGACCAGGTGAAAGAGGGAATGAGAGCCTCTCTGCAGCCAACCCAGATTATAGCTCATAATTACTGCAAGTCATCTATGGATACAAGTTAATGCTACTATTTATGCATTGAGGATTAGGGTCTTTGATCTCAGATCTGCTTTTGAAGAAAAGGAAAATGCTGACTTTTTGTTCGGCTGCTTTCCACTGTCACAGTGATAAGATGCTCTGCTCTTGAACATCAGCACACACTGCATTTTTGACTCAAAGTAAATGTTCCGTTGTGACTCATACTTGATTTTATGGGCAGAAAATGAACATTTACTGTCCAAAAAATATACACGCTCAAAATATTAATAGCAATGCACATTTTTTTTAACCAGAGTGTTCTGGGCAGGCAGCTTAGTAAACCTCATGTGAAGGTTTGATTCCAATATTTGCACAAGATATCCAAACAAGCGTGATTGTAGCTCTCCCTCTCACATTTATGGCATGCCATGCCTTCCTCAGAAGGTAACAAGGCAAGAAAGGAACAAGGTAAAAACACGATGAATATGTAGGTTGCATTGATTTGTTGATGGTGAGGAATGTTTTGTTCTGATTACACACTGACGAATTTGATCTTTGCTATCATTTTGAAGAAGGGACCCAAGCCATTTGGTACAAGTTGGAAAACTCCAGGAAGATTCATCAGATAAGAGTAATCAGTGTTTAAAATATTTTATACATTCCCACTTCTTATTTGCATTACTGTGGCCAAGAAATCATAATGCTGTTGCAAATACTGTAAATACAGAAACCGATTTTCAAGCTTCAGTAGAAATTTAAAGGCAAACTGAATTTTAAGCATGAATGGACTGTAAATTTTAGCTGTTCGAGGAGTATGAAAAGCAGAATGTTTAGGTGTGCCTTATGACTAGTGGAGCAAGCAGTTTATGAAAGGTGTCTCATTTTTTCCACATGGGATGTGTCACTAATATACACACCATTAGTTTGCTTGTCTTTCCTTCTTTGTGATTTTTAAAAAGTGTGTGCTATTTTTCCATCTAATTGCATCATAAGGCAAATTACCAGTACACATTACATTTTTGGTATCTTCATATGGAAATATGACCTCATTATACTTTGGAAAAACTTTTCCATTCAGGAATAGATTGTTTTGCTACCCATTTGGCAAATGCATTATGTCCTTCTTTGATATCTTGACTATTCGTATATGTATCTGAGCATATAATTAGGAGGGAAAAAAGGGGTGTTGTCTTATTTCAGATTTATAACAAAACGTATTTTGTTTAATTACAATAATTGTATTATGAGGATAAAATGAAGTTAAACCCAAGTTTGTTTTAGGCCTATATTTAAATGAATTGGGTTTTCTGAAAGTTATGCTAGAAAAGAAGGTGAACTGACTGGTGAGCACCAAGAAGAAGCCCTGTGCAGAGTTAGAGCACATGTAATATGCCAGGTATGGTGTGTATGAGTGCCCCGAACCCAAGGCTAGTTGTTTGAAAAACATTATAAGATATCCTCGTGGTAAACTTGCAAAGAAGGCGTTTTAAAACCCATTTTACAGATAAGGAAACAATGAACCCAAAGGTCAAATAATGGAGAGATAATAACCTGTCTGTTCTGTACTGTGTCTGTAAAATGTTTAGCAGTGAAGAAACAATGGCATAGGTTAGCCAGTAGTCTTTGTGGGAGTTATTTTAGGTTTCTTGCATCATCTTGGCCTCTAAAGACATGTACAGTATTATAGACATTTGTTTTACTTGCTCATTACCCTCCCCTTCAGCTCTGCAGCCAAAATTAAATTATTGGCCTAAGAGAAAGTGACTTTAGCCTCTTCACTACTTGACTCAGAACTAGAAGTGTGATGTTGTCCTGTTCAACCTTCAGTCTGGACAGAGAAATTGAACTGGAGGGCTTATTTTTCCTATAATTCTTTCACACATTGCAAGAGTCTGTCTACTCTTAGAATTAATATAAGAGGTTGTTAAAGATCCCTTTAACATAATTGGAACATAACGCCTTTCCTTAGCAGCAAGAGCCCTTTTCTACTTCAAAACAGCCTTCATCTCTCTGGTAGCTAGATCATCTGTATAATGATGTGGTTCTTAAGTAGGTACAGATATCAAGTATTGTTCACCCTCCGTTTTGTCCAAGTCCTTTCACTTTGGAGCATTATTCCTGAGAGAATAAGGTTCCTGTGTCTTTTATATCTATTTTAGGTTACCACCCATATTTTCATGCAAAGCTTACACATCATAGCCTTCTTTTTCACTCTGGGCAGTTGTACTGATCAAGAGATTTCATCCTGATATTGAGGTCAAATTAAGGCACATAACCCAATTTTCCCCATCTTCCTACCCTGTGCCCCTTTTTCATTCTCCTTCCTTTGTCCCAATTGTTTAGCTCTAAAGGAATGTGGCAAAACCATGACCGGCCATTGACATATGTGTCCTTCCAAATTTGAAGTCAAACCACTTCTTGTCAGAAAGGCATTTAATCAAATTTGCATTTGCTTTTTGTTTCTTTTAAGTGGTTTTAAGCTCTTTTGCCTGCTATTGTGGGAGTTGCAAGAGTAACACTCAGAATTATAATAAAGTACATGTGTTTTCCTGTTGAATTTCTTTTTCTTCTCTGCACTAATTTATACATGAAAGTTGTCAAACACAATAGCCCATTCCTTTCAGTCTCTCTGGCCCTCTCCTCCACTATTATCTAAGAAGATCTATCTTGGATGGTGAGAAGCACCATTAGCTTGTGGAATGAATGTTAAATCCCTTATTCACAGCCTGCTCCAATAAGTGGTGTGTGTGTGTATCTGTGTGCACAAGGGCCTTTCTCTAACTGTTCACTCTACATCTATTTCTTATTCTCATGCCTAGATTGTCCTTAAATCAAGCTTCAGATATTGCATGTAAACCGGCAGAGCATAGGGAGATATTTCTTTAAACATTGTTTTCTTCAATTCTCTTTTGAAATTTCATGTCTAGACATGGTCAGCTACATTTTTGTTTTCTCAGGCTCCTGTTTTTAGTGTTTCAGTCACCTCAGGACCATTTTCTGGCCCCTGTTATTGTTTTCATGTGAACCACTTCTGTCGCTTCATATATGTTGAGAGAAGTATGTCCAAAAGTGGTCACTAGTGAACTACAAAGGAATCCTGTTACGCCAGGAAAGTTTTTACCTGAAAGACTACATGGATATGGAAGACTTTTGAGAGGAAAAAAAAGGAATGGTTAAATGAATGTATTTGTTTATGCATTTATGCAAGTGTTAATACATGTTGATTCCCCTTTACCAGTACATATGAACAAAGTGGAAAGCAGTCCTCTAGCATACCATGGGGTAAGCTGTTATTCAGACTTAGCAGCTGCACAAAGTTCATTCTTATATCCTAATAACAAAATTAAACTCAAGGTTTATGCAACTTTTATCAGCAAAGAGTAGTTAACCCTGTACTTGTTACTCATTTTTTTTTAATTCCAGTTAATATTGGTGAATTTACATAGGAATTATGTTTAGATGAGACATGGTCTGTTGTTTTAGTTCTCCCCTTTATTGTTGTTTAATCAAAATATAATTTTAAACTATTTCAGGAAAAGCACTGCCCTCTGCAGTTCTGCATGTCCTGTAGCACCTAGTAGAGTGCCTTACATATACAGGTACCATAACTGCTTGTGAAGCAAATTAAGAGAGGAAAGGACTTACCAAGACTAACACATGGTTCTCTTTCTCCACACATTCTGTGTTTCCCAACTTAATGCGTATGTTCCAGCTTCTTAGATCAAGTAACAGCTCTCTTTTAGTTTGTCTGTTTCAGGTTCCAGGTCTGTTTAAGTTTCTCACATCTCACTATTTAAGTTTCATTCTACTCTTCCCTCATTATGCATATTCTACCATTTCTTTTGGTCTCCTGAGTAGAGTGACCCAGAAGTGACCTCTTCCTAGTATGAGGACCATAGTCTTTTCATGATTGAGAGCATTCCTTGAATCATCATGCATAGTCTACTGGTTAAGTGTGTTGAGATAATCACAGGAAAATATGTCTAAATCAAATGTTACCATCTAGCTGACTTTACTAATTTTCTTCTAGAGAGCTGGCATCAAACTTGGTGTTTTCACCAGAATGAGACAAATTCATGTCATTTCTGTCTACACCATTAAAAAAAAAAACAGCATGTGGTTGACTTTTGGCTTGATTGGCAGTACTGGCTCATGAGCAGCTTAGGACTGGCATACCAGAGGTGATGTAAGTCCTAAAGGATCCTAATTGAAATAGGCCAGCACAGCTGTGTGGGGAGCCTGCCTGCTAACTGGGGTAAGCTGTTGCTATCAACCCCTTCTTTCCATGAGCTCAAAAATAAATGACTGAATCTCCCCAGTTCCCGAACTTCAAGATTAAAACCTACGTTAAATAAAGCTCATTTATTCTGGTTTCCCCTCCTAGGGTCTCTGCTGACTGGAGCACTCAGCATGTAGGTCAATTAGAAGCTTTTGGTCATGTCAAGATGTCCCCATTGTAGTAGTCTGCAGCCAGTAGTGACCTCTGGCTTTTTATTTGTTGTATTTCCAGAGGCTCAGTATTTATAAGTCAGTTTGAATGTTTTCCTGTATTTACTAATGATCTCTATTTCAGTCATAGACATATATCTCTTCTCATTAACTATTTTAATCTTCTTTAGAAGAAATACCGTAATTTCTGTGTTTACCTACCCCACCCCACAAACTCTACCAGTGTGTAGCTACATGTATAGTAAGCATTTAGTAATTGTTTGTCAGGGGCAAGAGTGATGAGTTGTAATCTCTACAGTATTTTTAAATGAATTTCTTTGAGTTCTTGTGCTTCCTTGCATTTATTTCTTTCGTTGTACTTATTGTGTTTATGTTTCTGTCTACTCCACAAAATTATAACAGCAGGAGTGGCTTGTGCTCCCTGCTTCTATCAGAATGCCTGGTAATTAGGTCTCAATACATGTTGAATGAATGAATAAATGGATGAATACAAAGGACTTGGCAAGAAATTATGAAATGAGGGTAAAGTACAAGTAAGATGGAATGAGGGTAAAGGACATCCATTTCACATGTGAAACGTATCACTAATTCTGGTTTTGGTAAGACCAAGTTAACAACCTAATAAATTCCAAAGAGACAACATATATTTTGTTTTTCCTCTCTCTCTCTTAAACCCGTATCTCCACACAATGAACAATAATGGAACCACAATCCCTTTTGCTGTTGTTAATTATAATGAATTTTGCATGTTTCATATCTTTTTAAATCCATTTAGTCTCAAGTATTTTTCCCTTTATGAAATTTGTCCTCAGGGAAAAAAATGATATTTGCATTAGTCACAGTTCTATAAAACTGGAAGGTAGTTGTAAACTCTCATTTTAGCAGGGGTAATGCTATAGATTCACCAAGACTCATTTCTTTTTACTATTGGATGCAAAGATAAACTGTATTTCCCAGCTTTCTCTGAGATTGGATGGGTGCAATGTGATTGAGTTCCAGTCAGTGGAATACAATTAGAAGTGATATGTGGCACTAACATTTCCCACATAATTCTCTAGGCACCAAGGACTCTCTCTTTACCTGTCTGCTGGGTGCAGAGAATCCAGTAAGATGGATAAAGCTCTAGGGAATGGCAGATCCTCCAAGTAGAAAGCCAGGTCCCTGAATGACTACATGGAGCAGAGCCCTACATCTCCACTCTCACAGAATTACGTTTGTGAGCATTCATTTAACCACAAGCAAGAAATAAACCTCTGTTGTGTGAAAACACCAAGATTTAGGAGAAAGTTTTGTTTGTTATGTTGAAAACATTTTTAAATAAGATATGCTTCAAATTTAGGTGCTACGCCTTTTACTACCGTGTATACGTACAAACTCCGCTTTCCATTTATTATATGGGAAAATTTAAATATGCAGATGCCATGTGATCCTAATGGTGGTTTAATCTTTGTAGTTTGCCACTTATTACCTAGAGTGTGCTAAGTTACTGAGGGGTATGTGTCATCATTGCAGGAAAAATAGGAAAATGGGTCCCTGTTCATTTTTCAAACACAGAATCCAGGAGTGAGTGAAGCAGTAAGAAATGAGAAAAAGAACCAAGAAAGGCAGGGTTGTGGTAAAGAGAATCTCCTGGAGGGGAGCAGGACCAACGAGCTCAGCCAAGGACACAGAACCACACAGACCCAAGAGTAAAAGAAACAGAGATACTGAGAAACTCCAGAAGACGACACCAGGGCTGCCCTAAAGGCACAATGTCAGCAACTAAATGAGTGAAAAAGTGTCAGAGAGAGAACAGGCTCATAAATGCAAAGAAGACAAACATTTCGCACAGCAGCATATAAAGTGGAACACACTTCTGGAGTGCGAGTCTCAACTATCTTTGATACCTTTTTCTTAGAGGTGTCCAAGGTATCATGAAAGAGCACTGGCTCTGGAGTATAAGCATCGGGGCTGTAGGTCCGATTCCACCTCTAAGATCTTGGCCTAGTCACATAACTCACTTCAGCTTTTGTCTCCTCAGCACACACTGTTGCCCACCCCACCTAACTCTCCAGGACGCCATGAAAAGCAAATGCAGCATTAGATGTCGAGGTGTTTTGTACACTCCAAAGTAGTATCAAACTTCAAGTGATTATTTTCATTCAAGTGAAAATTATTTATCTGTCACCAGTATACCTAACACAGAGTCAAGCTCCAGGGAGGATGGATTAAGATACAGCTCTTGCAATGAGGAGCTTGGTAGTTTGTTGGACATTTTTTTGTTAATTGTTTTTTTTTAAGTTTTCAAAAACACTCTTCTGTAGGGAATAGTTCTGTAATGGACATTATTATTTTCAATTGCCCCAGAAGCAGGCATATCTTATAAGTAATTCTGTTTCACCTGCTGAAATCCTGTTTAATCTTATCCATGTGTGACTGTAAATCATG
Source organism: Smutsia gigantea (assembly GCA_032199065.1). NCBI lineage: Eukaryota > Metazoa > Chordata > Mammalia > Pholidota > Manidae > Smutsia > Smutsia gigantea. The sequence continues at coordinate 125,745 of JAVSCE010007103.1, forward strand.
GCATCCCACAGGTTATTAATGTATTATCTTGGTGGATGTTATCAGCCAACATTGGACTGCAAACATTAAATTTTTTTTTCAATTTCCGTAGTTAGTTCAGAATAACAATTTGTGCGGCAGACCACACTAAAACAGTTTCTTAGTTAAGGCAAATTCTTTAGGGGAAAGCTTTTCTCAAAGCAAATTCTTATCATTGTGAGAACTAGCATTAATTTTGTGTGACCAGTATCTAGAGGGCTTTCATCTGCCTACTGCCATTGGGACATCAAGGTGGCAAACTTCTACCCTCTCTAGTTCCCACTACCTCATGCTTACTCTTCAATGACCAAAGAATCTATGGAGAAATCAAGCATATTCCACGTGGAATTTTATTTCTCTAAGAGCAGTTGCCACAGGAGGTTGACTCTCCCTCTCTCACCAGATTTTTCTCTAGAATTCTTATTAAAATAATTACAACAAAACCAAAAAGATCTTGTGCATGGAAAGAGGAATAGTTGAAATAAAGGGACTAGCAGAAAAATCATGACTGTGAGCATACACCATTTATAATACAGGAGATTTATTCCACTTCAGAGGCAAGAAATTGCAGAACTCTAATAGTTTCACCACCTGTGAATTATTTGGGTGCACCTCATAAGCGGGTTCTTTCTTCTATTTGTTTAAAGAAATAAGTGGTATGTTCGCCAATTCTACACTACATTAATTTTCACAGGGTTTCCATTTTCATCTTCATTGCTTTTTCAGATTTTTTTCCAAAGCTTCTGCCATTCTCCAACTAAAACTTTGGGTATTTTCCCCTTCAGTTTTTGTCCGGGGACTTTCTCTATTCTAGTCTGTTGGCATAAATGTTGAGACAAAGGAGAGAAGGCATGTGATAACCTAAGACATCCTGACATAAATTCTAAGAGCACTAAAGAAATGAGACAGGAAATTATGAGCAACCTGTAATAAATTCAAACTGTCCAATAAAATAAATATACCTCATTTTGTTCCCATAGTAAGGTATGGTAGAGTGTCCAATTTCTCAGCCTACTTTGCCGGCTGTAATCTCAGTCACCATTTGAAGTCTGCCAGAGTATTGTTCAAATATTGTACTTCATCAAGGGAACCTAAAATGAAAAAGGGTAATGGAAACAATAAGAACTCCTACTGTTCAGGTGCTGAAGTGGGATTTGGAGGAAAGCTTGTTAGAAATAGTCTCTTTTTTCATTAGAGTCATTGTAACCATTTGTCATTGAGCCCTGATACAATTTCCCTGATGTACCACACACTTTTGTTTTTACTCTAGGTCTTGTAGCTGGTCTGAGATACAAACATGCTTTGAAATTACTGTCCCAGAGTTAATTCAATTGACAATATCCGTAGCCCGGATATAGATTCATAGTGTTTCAGAACTAAAAGAAATCTCTGCAATAGCATAAAACGTGACCTCAGTTGACTGGGATCTCTTTGAAGCCAGGAGTTTGGTTTTATTTTGTCTTGAGTATCTTTGCATCCACAGCACTGGGTAGTGAGTTTGATATACACAAAGTGTTTGGCGTGAGTTTGTTGTTTGAATAAATGGATTAATCTCCTCTTCCAGCTCTTTCATTTTGCAGATAATTGAATTTAACCTACAAGTTTTTGCAAAGAGATTTGAGATATATTTTCCAGGAACACCTTGGAGGTGGGATCCAGATCCTGGAATCTGGAATCTCTTTCCTTTGAGTTCATACCCCCTTGAGAAAGAGTTCATTCTCTTTGTATTCTACTGTATGACCTCTAAGGACCTTTAAATAAGAGCCAGCCAATCTGGCCATGGTAGAGAGGGGTTGTGATGTTGAACTGTTACAGGCACCAAGGAACTGGTGAAGCTGCTGGAAAAACATCCTGAGTTAAAACTCAAGGATCACTGTTCGTTTTTCACCTGGCAAGAGGAGGGGGGACTGAGGCTGCAACGCTTGTCTCCCACCCAAGACACATGTCATATAAATAAGCTTCATTTCCCTTGCTTTCCATATCCATGGAGAATGTAAAATATTTGGTGATGTATATGTGAAAATAACTTCATGTGGGACTTTGCACACTGTAGGTCTTCAAGTCAAGAAATGTTAACTTCCTTTCCTTCCCCTCAGTGCAAAATAAGATATTCATTGAGAGCCTGCTGTATACCTGGCTCTCTGCTAATATTGTGTTTACTATGATGAACAAAACAGACATAGCCCTAAAGATGGGTCTTCTCACATATAATACAGAGAGGATTTGAGCTGGAGAGTGGGGAGGACAGGGATTAATGAGCCCATACTTTCCATTGGTTTCATGTTGCTGTCATGATATTATTTTCTTTAAACTGTATATTTAACTATTGCTGATGTAAGGGGGTCTTTGCCTAAAGAAATAGACACATTAACTCATTATTTATAGTGATTTTAGAAAGAATGTGTTAGAAAAACTCTAAAACTCTAAAGATTTATATTTAAAGTCACTTCTTTGAGTTATGCATTTTTTTTTCCTGGAATCCTCTGTTTTAGTAATACTGAAACCTAAGCTTAATAAGTATATTACTTTGTCTTTGTTTATCGATTATGTAAACACCTGTCTCTTCATTTTAGAACTATGCTTATATAGGGAAACCTTTAAAATAGTCCCTCATTCAAGTGAATAAAAGGCCAATCAGTGGCATATAGAACACTAATGACAGTAGGTTTTTGCTCTGTGGAAACTATTTGCATGCAGGAACTTTGTGAATCCTTGGGCATCACCCTGAAGACCAGTTAGCATGTTCTCAGCTTTCTCCTAGGAGGGGTTCTGGTTTTCCAACACCTCCCATGTCCCAGTTACCAACCCCATCCTACCCTAATCCACGGCAGACATTCTTACCCCTGGTGGTTCCACTTTGCTAACATCAGTTTGGTGGAGCTGGTACTCCTATCAGTGGGACTGTTTGGCTCTAGACTCCAAGGTCTTGATTTTAAGAAACCCATCCTGCCGATTATGTCTATTTTAGATTTCCAGGTAATTGAAAGAAGTGATTCTCAAACTTGGGGATTTCATACATTATCAATATTTCATAAGTAAATTAAGGGTGTGTTTGCAGGCAGGTAGGAAGTCATATGGAAAACAGTGTGTCTAAGATTCTTTTTTGTTGAGCAAGGAAATTAAATCAACCTCTGTCACCTTAGTCAAATAAATGAAGAGAGAGTGCTTGCTTCAATGCAAGAACCATTTTACCTAGATCTAATTATCAAATTCGCATATCTCAAGACATAGTCATGATTACTTTTCCCATTTTACAGATGAGGAAACTGAGGCAGAGGGAGGCTATATAGCATGCTTCAGGTCACTCAGTCAGTAGTGGCAGAGTACAGATTTGAACCCAGGCAGAGTTCATTCTTCTACCAACTCTTCCATTTGGTTTTACAGGTGCAAGTTTACTTGAATTAGCCAAAAGTTCCAAGTGCAAAATTTCAGAAGAAAACCTAACTAAACACATTTAGCTTTATGGAAAACTAACCAGTGTCCTTATTTTTGTCTTTACTTGTTCTTTGTATCAGTGAAAACTTTGTTGTGGCCTGACCTGCTCGATGCCTGACACTTTCCTTGGGTCACAAAGATAAACAAGACAGTCATAGCCCCCAGGAAACTCACAGATTCCAAATAAGCTTTAAAGAGATAACCCGGGGGGAGGGGAGGGGGCGAGCGGAGCAGGGGATGGAGGGCGCTGCCGCGGCCCCAAGAAGGAACAGGACACGGAAGCTGGCGTTTATTGCCAGTGGTGTCCCAGACTCCGCCCTAGGCAGAGAATAACTCAGCTTTGAGGTGGGTCGGTGAGGGTGACGCGAAAGAGAACACCTGAGGTGAGTGTCACAGGATGGGGTAGACATGGGAGGATGGGGCGTTCCAGCAGAGGGGCCTGCGCGTGCAGAGGCGCAGAGGAAGGGAAAGGAAGGCGAGCAACAGGATGGGGGAGTAGGTCCCAGCGGCTGGAGCGTGGCCAGCCCAGGCCGGGCCCTGCATGCCACACCCAGGAGCTTTGACCCATGTTTGTGTGTTAGAAAGACAGCGGTGGTGTCCGCAGGCAGTGGGGAGACCTGGTGAATGGAGGCGGGAAGACCAGCTAGGAGGCTGTCGCTCCTTTCCTGGTAAAGGCCCTGAAGGCCGCAGCAGCAACGGGAAAGAGAAGAAAGGCTCCAGCTGTACGGCCGCGCGGTCATGTGCAGGACAAACCCCCATGGCCGCCCTTCACCTCCCATCTCGAGGCCTCAGAGGCTCTCGAGCAGCAGCGGTGTGCTCGGGCTCCCGGCCCCACTTAGGAGCCGGCCCGTAGCCCGGCACAGAGGCGGCGCTCAGTGTGTGACACAGGGAGTTATTTTACTCAAGGCCTCCCTGTTCAGAATTGTGACCTATTATCAAAGTTTTCTTTTCCCTAAATTATGGAAGGCCCTCTGAAACAAATGTATCAATACCGTAAAAAGTTAAGAACTTTCTGTCACTCTCTCAGGAAAGAGTGAATTCAAGCCCAATCTCTCTGAAGAGTTTGCCACACTGTGGTGACTTAACCCTTTATTTACTCTCGGTGAACCTTTCAAAATAAAGAGAGGCTCTTTCAAAGGGGGCACTCCTGGGCTTTCTGAGAGCTTTGTGACCTGAGCACAACACAAAGCCCATAATGTGGAGTGGTTTTGGTACCTTGGATGATAACTGCATTCAGAAACTGTGGGATTTTCCTGTGTGGTTATTTATCTGTTTTCTCACCAAACAGTGTCTTATTCAACTCTGCAGATTCTCATCACAGCTATGACTCTTTCCATGGGAAGCCAGCAAATATCTTTGTCCTAATTCTTGCAGCTCTCCACATTATCTAATATGGGATCCACATGTGGCATCCCTTTGAAAGCTGCTGAAACTCCAGTAAAAAATGCAGCATTAAGGGTCTAAATTTATCTGCCATGATTAAGTGTTAACTGCTGGGGTGTCCAGAAAATAGTCAAGCCATATCTGAAATTCACAAATTCATTATTTTGTACAAGAAAAAAATGCGACTGAAAAAAATAACCCACAAGTTTTATTAAAGAAAGCATGAGTGAACTGTCACATAAATTCTTCATAATTTTTTCTTTGTGAATCCAATTGCTAAGGCATCATATTTTTTATCAGGCATTGGAATCCTGTGGGTATATCATTTCTTCTAATTATGAATAGTCTCCTATGTGCACAGTTCTTTATTCAGTAATAATACAAATCTGATTATAGTTTGGCCTCACCTCGTAGAGTAGATTTGCTTTGGAATAGGATCAAACAGGTGTTTGTTTTAAATCATATGGTCATTCTGATTTTGGACATCTACCACTTTTACTCCTTCCTCCTCCAAAACTGACTGCAAAAACATAAAAACCTGTTCAGACTTAGCAAAGAGGGAAAAAAATGTGATTTTTTTCAATCTCCTCCTATGTGCCAAGCGTGGTGCTATTCTCAGAGAAGCCTTACTACAGCCCATTTCACAGAAAGAAATCTGAATACTGAAGCCTCAAGGGTGGTGTGACTCTCTCTACTCTTAGTGTATGTTTATTCAATTCTTATAGCAGACAAATCATACTAAAATCTGCAGTACGGACTTGTCTTGCCAATGGGTTTCAGCCCTGGGCAAGTTTGCTATGGATTCAATGTGACCAAAGAAATTGACAGCAAAACTGTTCTTGGGGTGAAAGGATTATACCCAACTTTATTTCCAGGTGGCAAGTCAGTCACTAAAATCCCATTCACTCAGAGCGAGTCTGTGTGCAGCAAGCTGGTCTCTGCCTCTGGGCTCCTCTGTCTGCACAGTCGTCCCACACAGCCATCCTCTGGGCCTCTGTCCTTGGCACTGCCACCACTCCAGTCTCTGCTCTGCTCCCCTGCAGACTTGCAGCTATGCCACCGTGTCGCGCCCAGAGCACTGGGTGGAGCTCTTTATATAGAGTCAACAGCCATGTTTTGCCCACAGGTGTGCAGTGAGCTAGTCAACCAGGGCCAGGTGAGAATCCTGGACAGAGGAACTCTCATTTTATCCACAGGACTATTTTCCCATGTTGTTGGAACTATTACATGGACTCTTGTCAGCAGGAGCCTCCAGGGTGCTGAGGGTTTGCCACAGTTTCAGAACCATGTTCATTAGAGTTCATTGTGTGTACCATATTTCATCGATCCTAAGACACACAATTCTGTTCCGATTTTAAAAACATGGGTGCATCATTTAATGCACAGTTTAATGTGTAGCTTTTCCAAGGGCACAACTTCATGAGTAACTTTGAACATTCTTCATGGTACATAAAATAATAATGTGACTTTAATCTATGGCATGTTGGATTTGATGGAATACTGTATCAAGGTTTTTCCAATAGTAGCTACTGGGAGCAAAGCTAGGCTTGAAATTCAGATGCAGAAACGGGGCTGCAGACCCCTCCCCCCTCCTTCCTCCCATTCTCCATGCTCTGATGCAGGTGGCTCCTGAGTTTGCTTGCCAATCTGAGATATTGAGAGTTTGTACATTGAGCTTACCTCACTTCTGTTCTATTGCATGCCAAGGTCAACACCCTCTTGAATAGAACCTCCCTGTTTAATCTGTATGTGCCTCAGTCGCTGATCTGTAAGCAATGCACTGTAATGCAGTAGTTCCCCACTGACAGTATCACAATCAGCTGAGCACCTATTAAAATGATGAAGGAATGGCTGGCTCCTCCCTCCACGAGCCTGGGCCCCTCTGCGCAGCCTTAGATCCCCAGGTGATTCTGATAGAGGCCAATATGAGCGCTGCTGATGTGGTTGTTACAAGCAGGAACTCTTGAGCCAGATGGCTTGAACTTAAATCCTGGCTCCACCAGTGTAACTTTTATTTTCTGTGTCTCAGTTTCCTTGTCTGTAAAATGGCATCAACAATAGCATCTACCTCAAAGGATTATTGTGATGTTTAATAAAAGGATTCATGCAATATACTTAGCACAGTAACACACACATAGCAAGTGGCCAATAAACCCTAGTTGTTATGACTGCCGTCCTACAGGCTGAAATTCCCTTATCGCATTCCCAGAAACCAATCTCTTACTTTTCCTGGATTCAAGGCAGCTCACAGTTTTGCCTGGTAACTAAAGCCTCCTCTTCAAAGAAAGGAGCTGAGAAAAAATCTGGGATTCCTTTTTAATTTTGGGTGGTGGTGGGGGAAGGGGGTTCTGAGGCCAGTTGAAGCCAGGGAGTCTGAAACAAAAAAAGATAAAGGTTGTTTCAAGAAAATCATCCTGTGAATTCACTGGTAAATGCTTGTCTAAATCAGAATTCTAACCATCCTCTGTATCAAAATCATGGTAGGAACTTGGAATTGTAAATTTTCTAAGCAGCCACCAGCTTCCCTCCTAAGAGATTCAATTTCAGTTGACCTGGGGTGGGGTCCACACATTGGCAGTTTTTTCTTGAGTTCCCAGGTAATTTAAACATGTAGCCAGAGTTTATAACCACTGATTTAAGCAAATTTTTAAAAGGTTCTAAACACACCTTACCTGTTAGGGGATTTGTCTCTTACCTTTGAAGATGCTTTATGGAACCCTCTCCACCTCAAAAAACAAAACAAAACAACAACTTAGGAGCCCCTTTTTCCTAACTAAGGACACTGTACCAGATTGAAGAACTCATGTAGTTGATATAAATGCATTTTATAAATTGTAAATATATGTGTGTGTAATGTGAGAGAGAGAGGATTATGATGCATGATGTAAAGAGAATTATCCCGTTATGTTGTGTGACGTGCACAAAGGGACCTGGAGCTCTCCCAGTTAATAGGATGTAGTGTAACCTGAAGGATCATTTACCAGCCCTTTGAATGTATAAACTTTGTATTTGAAAACAGGAACCATGAACATTTTGGACAAGATAGAAATTAGAGCCTTCCTGATTCTGATTTGAACAAACAAAACAAAACAATCTGAAGATATTCAGTCTTCTGCATATACTAGTCATCTAATCTTTTCTTTATTTTCCTCCTTCTGGATGGCCATTGTGTTAGATTAAATATTTGGTCTTATTTCCCACTGCTTTCCTCAGGCAGCCAGGTTTAATTCCTTTCCAGATGACTGATTTACTCTTATCCATCCTTATCCTACTTGCTTAATTAGACAGAGATTCTAAATTCCTCTTATCTCTTGGGGAAGCAGTTATAAAGTGGATTTCTCTCTTCTTTTTACAGCAACTCTCCATCTCCCAACCTTAGTAATCCTTTTTCCTAAAATGCCCATAAACCTGCTGTGCTTCATAGGAGTATTGTGAGGATCAATGAGTATGTGTAAGTCCTTTGTAAAACTCCCATCAGGCCATGCCCTGCTCAAAAGACTTCATTGGCTTCAGCTGTCAGTCTGCTCAAGGACCAATCCCTCAGCTGGAGCTCAAGGCCCTATCTCAGGCCACCATTCCAACCTCATCTACGGCTGTTCTGACTCACTGAGAGCTCAGTTACAGTGGAAGAGACCTGCCCAAAGCTGGAAGCAGACCACGCCACCAATTGTGTATCATGTTGATGATGTTAAGAGTTCAATTTATGGCACCAGCAGATGCAATGGAAAAGAGGGAACAGAAAGAAGATATGTTGCCGAAGTAAAATGTGTAACACAGGCAATTGTTTAGGTATGTGTGTGGATGAATGGGGTGGGGTGAGATGGAGGACAGAGAGGTGGAGGGATAGGAAATGTATTACAGAAATGTTTATATCTTTAAATGAGCTAAGAGGAAGGACTTCTAAAAGATTGGGGACCCCAATATTGGGTTTGGTTCGGACACACGGAGATTAGGTACTAACAAGGCATTCAAGGAAGTGGAACTAGAAGCCTGGAGATTGGGGTGGAGAAGTTTTTGCATGTTGTCTACCAAGAGAAGACAGTTGAAGTGAGGGAGAGTGGATGAGCTCAACAGGAAAGCAGAAGGAAGAACGGGCCCCAAGGGAAAAACCCTGCGGCTTCTGGTGTTTACCAGCCAGGATGAGTATGGAAAGGCAGGGTGGGAACAGGCCCGTTGTCACTGCCAGAGAAGCCACAGGCTGTGCCAGAGCACAGCCCTCAGCAAGGTCTAAGGGAAGGTCATAGGATGTGGTGAATTAGGGATCCTGCCGGATTTTAGAGGAGCCACGTCACTCGGGGTGGGGCAGAAGCCAGCTGGCAAAGTGTTAAGGAATTTGAGGGTGTTGAGGAAGTGGGTGCAGTGGGTGTAGATTAGTCTTTCAAGAAGTTGAGAAGTGAGAGGGAAGGAAGCAGGAGACAGTTTAACTCTACCCACTGACAAAGTGGAAAGGAAATGCAGGAAAGCACGAAGCAGGAGCTGAGATAAAAGTGAGCTTGCTTTTAATAAAAAGAAGAGAAAGTGCTTTTGTCTTATAGCTCAAAAATGCTGATAGCAGACGTCTGTGAAATTGATTTCTAAGGCCCTGTACCAGGGACAGAGAGGCCATGAAGAAAACGGGGTAGTAAACCATGATTTAGCACCTTCACGTTCTCTGCTTATTACAAAACAGGCTTTAAAAAAGATGCCTGTGGAGTGCCTCAGCTATCTTGATATTGTCCATGGCCAAGATCCATTTTAATGCATTCCTGAGGCATTTTAATGATTATAAAATTACCATAGACCTCAATCTATTAGCTTTTCACATTGGTAAACAGGTTAAATGAAATGCATATAAATATTCCTATCATTAATAGTGATGCAGAAGGAAAGCAAAAAGATGACAGACTCAATATTCTTGCCCACTGACAGCAAAATTTTAATTTTATAAATTCTCAGAGAAACAGTATTTGCTTCTATTTTATCAAGTATGGAGGGTCAGAGAAGGGCTCAGAAGAATCACAAAAAATGTATTGTTTCATAATAAACATTTAATAAGTGGGTTTTCTCATAGCTCTTGACATTATCATTTAATTTACAAACGAATGGAAGACTGTGACTTCCATATATACAATACTGAATATTTTTCAATTATGATTTTAAAATGCTAACAGTACAGGGAATTTAGCCAGTTCAAAAATAGACTTTTCGTGACTTGACCGGGAGAGAGGAAGAGATGACTGGTGTATATGTCTTTAATCAACAATTTTATTTTCCATCTCAAAACCAGTAGATCTGTTTACAGATAATAATGACAAACTATAATTGACTGAGAAAGACAAGTCTTTTTAGAAAACAAAAGACTTGCAGTGATTTAAAATAAGGAACTTACACTATAATCTGCTCTGCACAATATTATTGAAAAAAACTATAGGCTGTTAGGTTTGTGAAATAAATAATTGAACTAGAGAATGCTTGCCCTGATTGCTGTAGTTACAGCAAAAACTATACCAAGAGCAATTGACTAGCAATTGTTATTGATAAAGGACTTAACATGCTGAAAATATATCTGTAAATCTAAATACTTATAAAAAATTATGAATTGTACCAGTAGAGAACTGCAGTAACATAGTTCTGAGACAAACTATGTCATGAAAATTATTGATAGAGCCTATTACAGTAGAAACGTCATCAGAAGAAAAAAATATTACTCCGTAACACTTGGATAGGAAATAAGTTAATACAAAAACTAAAAATCAGCAAATGAAGCTAACTTTTATCTCACCATTTGGAAAACTTTTGCTTTATGTGTATTTACTCATTTGCAAAGAATTAAATAGAACACATGTAGTAATAAAATGTACAGAGTATAATTTAGCATTTTTTTTTCTTCAAAAGGCACTTTAGGATTTCATAGAGGTTCTGCGTGCTGCTAAATGTATTAGCAAAGAAAAGCAGTCCCAAGTAGAGATACTCTGTTTCAAGAATTAGTTTTTAATAAAACAATTCTTTTAACTAAAGCAATAAGATCATTGCTATTAGAATTTCATTTAGCAGTTGGACTGGTCAACAACTTCATATTTTAGCACTTTTATTTTTTTTCAATAATCTTTACAACACCCGATGAGCTAAATCAAGCAAATGTTCATGTCCCATTTTACAGGTTAGAAAACTGGTCTGTAAATATGCTGAAATGAGATAGGCTAATTTAGGATCATAGACATTTTTATGGCTAATGATGTCTTAGAAAGTATCTGCCCAAAATTCCTTCTTGTAGAAGTGAGTAAACGGATGCCTGGAGAACTAAGTAGCCTCAAATACCACTATGGAAAAGGCAAAGTATCTGAAAAAGAGCACGATGACCAAGTCCTAACCCCCAGCCAAGTGTCCCTGTTTAGAATTTTTTTTACCATCGGTATTATCCATGTCCATTCTCAGAAACATTTTACTTATTTTTTCTACCCATTTCATCTAACCTTCCCATTTCCTGCCCTATGAAACAAAAAGCACTCACAAAAAAAAAACAAAAAAATCAGTTAAATATTAAATACCGCCTGAACATGGTCCTCCTTACCAAGCCCTGCATTAGCCATTAGGCAGAATATCACATAGTCCCTACCTTTAATGGCTCAGAGCAATATTTTGCCTCTATTAATTTTTTTCAACATCAGAGCTCTATGATTTGAATTTTTAGATTTATTTTTACATGGAATCCAATGGAATATATTCTCCCCAGCCTAGAATCCTTACTTTAGAACTTCTATCAAAACTTGCTTCTATCAAGTCATTTTTCCTGATTAATTCTCTTCAACATTAGAGTTTTCTGTGCTCTATGGTTATGTATTCTGTGCTAATTTTTGCCTTCATGGAAGTATGATTTAATTAAGTATTCTTTACTGTTTTATTGGTAGAGCCTATGCCTTTAATTAAGTCAGGACCCCTAACGCACCGACTTTGTTCCCTCATATTCCCAGCACACTCATCTCCACAAAGCGCTGCTTCCCAAGTACTGTGGAAGGATCGACTAGTGTTTACTAGCGGTGAAGGCTCTGGCAGATAGTCATCTAGGAGTTGGGTTAGGCTAGATAAAGGCAAGATGTGACAGGTTAATCAGCTTTCTGCTTTAAACATTTTTGGTTCAATTTAAACTTGGCATAAGGAGACAAGTGAATAAGCAGAAATGTGATTGTCTTTTTCTTTCATGGGTCGGAGTAATTTTTTTCCTCTTTGATTCCATTGCTTATCTGCAGTTTCTGCTTATATATAAATATTGCCCTACCTCCCCCCACCCCCCATCTTTAGAGAATCTGAATGTATATGAATAAGTGTGAAAGCTGACAGCCATTATGATTTAGATGCTCAACTACAACTTGTCCTAGCCTGCCTTGTGTTAATTATTCGTTTGACAAATATGCACTGAGACTGATTACGTATCTGGTGCTCTCTAAGGCACTGGGGGTGCAAAGGCACAGTCATCTTCACCAAGGGCCGTAAGAAACACACAGTCCATTCCTGGCGATAGATGCATAAACAAGTAACTACAGTACAGTGGCTGACAATGCTAAACCAGTCATGTGTATGGAGTCCTGGCAAGATGCTCACAAGACACAGGGAAGGCAGTGATTGATTGCATCTGGAGACTGGAGATCATTTCATTAGATGATGGTGTTGGAACTGCATCTTAAAGCAGCAGCAGAAGTCCACAAAGTGAAGAAAGTAAAAAGATGCAAGGAAAATGGAGAGGAGGGAAGTGTAGGCAGCAGCAAGATCATGGATGTAGAATCAAGAGAGGCCCAGGCAGCCTGTCTGACTGAGCAGCAGTGCCCAGTCACTGGAGTGTAGAGGACATGAGTGGTCAGGAGCAGCACAAGTAAGTCTAGAGCACTGACTCAGGGCCAGGTTAGGGAGGGTGGGATTTGTCCTGTACCCAGTGGTTCTTAACCTCTTTTGAAGAATCTGACAAAAGCTATAAGTCCTCTTTCCAGAAGTATGATAATAACACACACCCAAAATGTTGCATATAGTTTCTGAATCTTCATAGCCCATTTGGAATCCATTTCTAGATACCACCAGCTCTAGACAGTGGAGCCAAAGAAAGTCTCTTACCAGGAAGGGAACAGTTTAGCTCTAGATTCTAGAAAGATAACTGACAGACTTATGGAAGGAAAAGCTGAAGGTCAAAAAATCATAAAGGAAGTCTGTTGCAAAGTGCCAGGCACAAAATACTAGAACCAGAATTAAGAAAGTTGGGGTGGAGAGGGTGGGATTGGAAGAGAGAGGCATTGCAGAAATGGAATTGATAAGACTTGGTGTCTGATTAAATGTAAAAGACATTGAGCAGTCAAATATTTGTTTTTGTTTATTTTACTTCCCCACTTAATTATAAATCCTCTGAAAGATGTTGCTGCACCATGCTGGGCTTGGAGAGAGCAGAAGTAGAAAAATAGCGTGCGGGATGAGAATTTAACATTCAAGAGAAAGTAACAAGTTCCTCCATAAGCCAAGAGGCAGAGGCTATGGGGTAGTGAGCTCTGGGGCTGATGGGCAATTGCTAGTAGACACAGAATCAAAGAGGGAACTGTTGGAAATGGTAAATCTGGATGGGAAACCATCACTTGCTGGTTGCCCTCTCTACCTTACTTAGAAAACTCCCAGGCCCCAGAGCGTCTAGTGGGGTCTAGATGCTAAAGAAATCTGTTGATTATCGGCATGAGACTGCATTAAACAATTACGGTGATGCTTTTGGATTTCTGGGACGTTTGGTTGGTTTGCTTTACATTGATAATGGAAAAGTATTACCAGGACCCTAAGTAGACCTCAAAATGATTTACTGCCCAACTGCAAAACTTGCAGAACTGTGCTAATTATTCAAGCTGCTACCAACAGCTACAGGCTAAAACTAGAGGGAAATGTTATCTATGGAAGATAAAGACATATGGTGATTGAAAGAGCTATTGCTTTTTGAAACATGCATCTGAGTTACAGGTGCAGTGTTTTTTTATATCATTCATCTCCTAGTGTGTAAGAGGGGGTCGGTGGTACATATCTGAGCTGGATAAAAGAAGAAAGTCCCAGAACTTGAAACCACTTGGAAATTTCAAGTAACACAATCTTCCCCTCTCTCCCTTGCCCTTCTCTACCCTCTTCTTTTCTCCCCACCCACCCTACGCCACCTCCTTGCTTATCCCATACCCTGTGTATGTTTTTGAGAAACAAATGACAGGTAAGCAAGTGATCTAGAATTTAAAACAAAGCATTTCACCATCTATTAAATATTTGTCTAAATCTCATATTTTCTTCTAAACATGCATAGTGATTGTTTCCATGGTAACTGTAGGTAGCTCCTAATCCCTGCCCTTGAAGAATTTGCAATCGGGAAGATAATTGTTATGTAAAATGATGATCCTGAATAGCTACAAAAACTTGTTTAAAATTTATTCTGTAATAAGTCCTACAAATTGATCATGCATAGACGGAACATCAAATAACTGCAGATTAAGTAGAATATTGAGATAGACCTTATTCTGCTTTTTCTAGGTAAAGATAATTTCATGGAAGCAAAAGTAGAAACAAAAATATGGAAAAGAAGAAAATGTAATGTTGAGTCGGGGAGAATGTTTAGATTTCAGTTCCAAGCATTCATTCCACAGTAGCTGAATGGCACCTGAGAGGGGCAGCGCCTGATCCTGAGCACAGGAATAGAGCCCCAACTCCACCCAGATTCCCTATGGAGCTTCACGCAGACCATGACAGCCAATTTTTTTCTTGGCTCAGATAGCACTGTGGTCAAAAGAAGAAGAATTAGGTCAAGTTATGCTAAAACCAAAGGCTTGGTAAGAGGCAAAAAGTTAACTGGTGGTTTGTTTGTTTTTTTGCAGCTTCTCTATTATCAATTATAATTGGGGTTTTTGTTCATCAAACTCTGAGGCATATTAACTTAATAACTTTCCAGTTTCCTCAACAAGTCACAAAGTGAGCTTTTTCTCTGTCAGGAATTCTTTCTCCACAATTCCAAACTCCAGCATATGCTTTCCAGAGCCTCAGATATTTCGTTAGTTCTACAGATGTTTTGTAAATGCATTTCAGAAGAATTTGCCAGGGCTGCAGAAAGTATCTATGGCTGATGGGAGTCACAGTTTGGACAGGGCTCTAGTTGGGCTAGATGGAAATGGAAACTGAAACTTCTAACTGGCTCACCAGGAAGTCAGGAATTCACAAGAAGAGCAGAGAAGGAATTTCATTTGCAGGGTGTTTCAAACATGCCTGTTTTGGGGAGTGCAGGGGTGTGGAAGCCCCAGGAGATGACTCTCTACTATTTCCCCTGGTGCTTGGGCTACATATTATTTTCCATCAGAGATTTTTCCTTTCTAAGTTTAGAAAAAAGAGCCACTAAGAGAAGCTTCATGTTTAGAACTCCAGGTAACATAACTTCAGTTTCACACTTGAGATGAAATAGTAAAAGTCTTCAAAATATCCCTGTGATACAAGGGACAGGGAGGCCATGACTGTCAGCACAAACATGGGAACAAATGAGTTTTTAAAAAATTACTACAGCTTGTTTCTACAGGATACAATTCTCCGATTGCCCAGTTTTCCTCTGTGAAAGAAATGGAATGACTGGTTTCAGCCTTCTATTCCTAACTGAGCGGCCCCTGGGTTCAGGAGCTTGGCTGTTACAGTTGTTATTATAAAGCAAATTAAACAGCGGAAAAAGAAAACCAGACTTACAGTGTGGAAGATTTATGTATAAATGTCTACACATACATATGTATATGTATGTATATACGTGTGTATATATATATATATTTGTGCACGCACACACACACACACAGAGATTTCCATCCGAACTTCAAGTTTGAAATCTCTATCAGGAAGAATGCATAATGATATTTATATTAATATTCTGTCAATGTTACAACAAAGCAGAGCATCTCTGTTTGCTAAGTTTACACTCTTAAAGGAATAGAAACTGACAGTGGCAGAATATTTTACTATGCCTGTTTGTGAGATAAGCTGACTCAAAATACTCAGTGACCAGTTGCAGATTTCCTCAACACTAATCTTTGCTCGAATCAGCAATTATGGATTTTAATTCAGCTGGCTGTGAAATTGTTTTGTGGTGGAGCTTTGCAAAACAGCCAGAAGTTTCTCAGCAGTTTCCTAGATGAGCTGTAATCTAGCCTTGTCCTTGGATAGAATACAAAAAAATCAAGTTATCATAGTTCTGAAATGAAAATCTTACTGAAGCATTTGACATTCAGCAGAGTCAGGTTTTTATTTCCTAAAAAGTAATGAAATTGTCTTAAGTCCATCTCTAAATTGTTATTCCCGGACTGAGAAAAAATTCTGAGGACAAAATGATTTTTTCAAAAGAAAGACAACATTAGTTGTTCTTCCATTTTAAAAATTCATGTACTGATAAATAGGAAAGAAGGTAAAAATTGACCAGCACAAAAGATGGTTAGAGAGGGTTTAAAGCCTGGCTCCACCAGGTAGTAGCTGTGTGATTTGAGGGTGTATTCGTGGCATGAATGGAAAGGTGAAATAATTAACACTAAAACACCAAAGACTCTACCAAATGTTCTCTCAGTTGGTTAATGTTCACAGTCACTTTAGTAAGAAAAGTATTAATATTCCCATTTTACAGATGAAGAAACTCTGGCTAAAAGAGATATGGCAATGTGCCCAAGTTAAGTTTACTAGTATATGATTAGTAAAGTTGCCTGACTCCCAAGTCTGTGCTCCTTCTCCTACACCATGATACAGTGTTCAACCTCTCTGAGCCTCCATTTTCTTATTTATGACATAGGGAAAAAATCTCCAGCCTGACATGGATCATTGTGAAGATTAAATATGATAATTTGTGTAAATTCTAGCATACTTCCTGGCACATGGGCACTTAATAAATCCCAGTGTTTTCCCCTCACCACCAACCCTTCAGGCTGAGGAGCAGTTAGGTGACCTCACAAGAATATGAAAGGGGTATATTTGTGTGCATGCATGCATGCATAGGCACAGTGAGGAAAAAAAGAAAGACAGGTACCCAAGAGTCCTTCCTTAGCCTGGATAGCTTTTACACCCTGTTACAGAATTGACTTTTCTCCTCAGTAGCAGAGGACAGGCTTCATGCAGTGGCCTCTGAAAGTCTGTGCACTATGTCACTGGCAGTTCATCATATCCCCCAGCAGTGCAGTGGTGATAAGAACCAGATGACTGGAATTTCCTAAGCAAAGCCAGCAGCAAATATCTGGGAAGGTGCATGCCTCAGTATCCACACATTCTGCTCCTTAAGAAAGTGCATCAGAAATGGGCTTTTACAAGAGCCCAGTTACTGCTTACCATCTGTAAGCTCTCCGGAGCAGGGAATCCCAATCCCTGCCATGTACAGTTGGTGGCAGAAGCGGTATTCCAAGTCATTAAAAAAGCCTAGGATTAGATAAGGTTTATAGAGACCCAGTGTGTATAGGGGAGCTAAAAATGGAATCTGCAGATTCATTTCCAAAGCTTGGTATGTGGACAAGATGTTTCTGAGTATAGATTTCTCCCCTTTGCATAGCATAGGCACACCACAGGAAAAATGGTTCTCTCATCACTGGAGGAGTTGTCCGTCCTTGTAATTTAGAGGTGTGTGACATCCATTTCATGCAGTCACATACATAGCTCCAGATGGCTTAAGCTAAATGCTGTCTGTCTGGGAGGAGGGGAAAACCAGAGACTCAGGTGCCTTCTTGCTGATCTTGAAATAGTAAGAATAGCTCTTTGCCTCATTGCATAACCCATTTTCCTACTTTTGAAGATCTGTTGATGTCTGAAAAACTTTGTTATATTATTACTTCATCTGTTACATGACTTCAATTTTACAAAACCCTATCATCCATTTCCTTGACACCTACTTTCATTTTCATTTAGTCCTATTATATAGCTTGACCTCTCGTTACATTTGGAAAAAATATTTTCCAAGTACACTGCATAGGTATATGTCTCTGAGCAAATATAACTCTAGAGGCCTTTTATTGCTGATTTGTGCTTTCCCCTATAACATTTACTGTAAGTCCTTCGTAAGCTGTCCAGGTTCCAGTGAAAGAGGTTTCTGGACAAAGTGGTACATAGGTCACTCTGAGGTTAAGGGTCTGTTGGGCAGTGGGATGCTGGGAAAGGGAACTATTGCTTCATGTGATCAAAGTATTTAACTACTTGTGGTTGTCAGGCTCAATGCCATTCACCTGAGACTTGGTTGCTGCATTTGGCTCTGAAACCAACCATGAAGCTATCAGATGAAAACCAAGCTTAGAAAAGCCAGTAATGCAGAGGAAATGACACCATTCTGAGGTTGATGGGTGGAGAGAAGATCCTTTAATCTTCTTCTGATAGTCCTAGGAGGTATATAATGATCTATGGCCACCATCTATATTCCATGCAATTTCCTTTGACTGGGACTTGGAGCCTCTTAACTGACCAAGAGCAAAGGATGGAGGGGACAGAGGAGCTGATTGCTGACTTTTCTAACAAGAAAGTAGTTGATTTAGGAGTCATGGTCAGTGCTACATTCAAAGATCTAGAAATAGCTAGACTTTTTCTAAATTGAATTACCCAGGGAAGTATTCAATTTTCATAGAACCAAGACTTCTCTCAGTGTTCACTGGACATCTGAAATGCTGGCTCAAAAGAAGTACTCATCATCATTCTAACCCATCTAATGACTATAAAGTGAAATACGTGCTACAATAAGAATGAAATTTATAACAGGCTTTTCCTTCAAGTTCAATGTCAGATGCAGTTTCGACCTTTTCTGACAAATCTACAAGTGAAACATTTATGTGTACTTCAGTGGCTGAGCGTCCTTTCTGTCTCACTATTTATTTAATGAAGCTCTAGAACCAAGAACCCCATGTTGCCTTGATTAAAGATTGATTTTATTAATCATAAAAACCAGGCTTTGAAGCTCTATAAATACTTCTTTTAGGAATGACAGGCTTTGAGGTAACCAGTGTGTTTCTGTTAGCCATTCTCTGCACGTTTGATAAGAGCCTCAAAGTACTGACAGATCGTATCACCAGGCAGCTGCAGTGGAGCAGGTGGCCAGGAGGTTCTGCTGTGGGAAAGTCAGGACTTTCAGGGAGATGGTAACCTTAAGTGTACAGTGTCTCAACTAAGCTCGGCAGGAAAAAACACGGGTACTTACCCAGTGTACCTCCTATGACCTCTCAGAGCACATGCATGTTTATGAGCTGCTGTTAATAATAAATAACGCTAGTAATAACAAATGCTTATATAGTGTTTATTGAGGCCCTTTAGCTTTTAAAAATGTTTGTGCATATGTTTTTATTGCAATAAAATATACATAGTATAAAATTTACCATTTTCATCATTTTAAGTGTATTGTTCAGTGGCATTAAGCACATTCACACTGTTGTGCGACCATTGCCACCATCCCGCTCCAGAATTATTTTCATCTTCCTAAAGCAAAATTCTGTCCCAATTCAATAGACACTAACTCCCCGTTCCCCCTCCTCTGGCCCATGGCAGCTTCCATTCTTCTCTCTGTTTCTATGCATTCAACTACTTGTGAATATCTCATATTAGTGGAATCCCAGCACTATTTGTGTCTTTACAACTGGCTTGTTTCTCTCCGCCTCATGTCCTCAAGGTTCATGCATGTTGTAGCATGTGTCAGAATTTCCTTCCTTTCGGGGCTGAGTAATATCTTATCTAAACCACATTTTGTTTATTCATTCACTGATATTTGGGTTTTTTCTGCTTTATGTACTTTATATATATGAATTGTGATATAATGAGTTATAAGAAATACATATTTGGTCATTCATCTGACCAAATATATATTTCCCAGGTATGTTTGATCTTCATCCACAGTTCCTGAAAACACTTCGGAGCCTTAAAGGTCAAACAGGTGTTTTGTCAGGTTAAAGAGAGACTTTTGGACCCCCACCCAAGGGCAGGGGCTAGAGGCTGAATCAGCCAATGGCCAGTAATTAAGTCTGTCATGCCTGTGCAGTGAAGCCCTCACAAAACCTGTGAAAAGAGCACTCTCTCACTTGGCTCTGCTTTGCCTGCTCTGCTCGGTTGGATCCTGCTTCTCGGTCAGAGAGCCTCTGTGCCTGGGGAACCAGATCACCTCCATGTGCCACTGAGCCAGGCCCCAAGCTCCACGAGGACAGAAGCTCCTTTATTTGGGACCTGGCCCTGTGTCTCTCTTTACCTGGCTGTTCACTTGTATCCGTTAGGGTATTCTTTATTAAACATAAGTGTTTTCCTGAGTTCCGTGAGCTGCTATAGGAAATTAATCAAACCTAAGGGGGAGCTTGTGGGAACCACCAATCTGTAGCTGGTCAGAAGCACAGGTAACTGCCTGGGGCTTGTAACTGATATCTGGAGTGGGGGGTGAAGGGCAGTCTTGAAGGACCAAGCCCTTAACCTGGGGTATCTGGTACTGTCTCTGGGCAGATAATGTCAGAATTGAGTTGAGTTCTCAACACTGTTAGTGTTTGAGAATTGCTTGGTGTAAGTATGTGTGGGGAGACCACCTCCACATATTTACACACATTGGAATTGGATATGGGTACCCAAATGAAGTTACACTATTACTGCTGTGTATATTGTTACTGTTATACATATATGTAGGGAGGAAATACACCATTGCGTTTGGTGTTGTAAGTGAGAATTGCAGAATTATTTTAATCCTCACAATGACTCAGCAATGTAGGTCATCTTTTTTATCACCATTTTATGACTAGAAAACGGACCATTAAGAGGTCACAACAAGGAAGCTCTGGAATCAGTATTCCACCCCAGGCTTAGGTCCACCATGTCTGCTCTTAACCACTCTCCAATGAGAGTCCCTTTCCAATGATTTAGGAATCTAAGTAAAGTATGCACCAGTTAGAGAATCCTTGATACAACACTTTGAGGCCTGGTTTCTGACTTGACATGACAGGTTTTTAAAAGGGCCAAGGAGTAGTCAGTTTGACACCTGAGCACCATAGCAACTGATTTCTAAAGACACCCCTTCATTGCAAAATAAATAATTTTCTGGAGCAAGAGGATGTTTTCTTTTCTGGGGGCCCCTCCTGCTTGGATGATACAACCTTGAATGTAACTAAGTAGGGCATGAGAAAGTAATTAAAAATTAAAATAATATCCATAACACAACAGCAACAACAATAATGACAGCTGCCATTTGTAGAGCCTATGACCTGCTCGTTACTTCCATCATCTCTAGTCCTCACAATGCTGTGTATGAGGCAACCCCCTTCTGGCCTCCGAGGCCTGTTCTTTCCCAGTTACCACACTGCCTACGCTCTCTCTTCTGAGACAGTGCTGGAGCTGAAATTGTCATATTGCCTAACATACATATTTTATGGTGTTTTTTTTGCAAACACAATTTTTAAATTTTAACATTTGTCACATGTATGTCTTTGACATGAGAAGATACCACCTTTAACATTTGACATGCTCGATTTATTCAGTAAAATAATTTGGCCACAATTTACATTAGTTCTTAGTAGAAATGTTGCTCTGTACTGAACTGTGTCCGCCCATCAAAAATCAGACTAGTTCTGTCCCTGATGTGATGGCATTTGGAGACAGAGCCTTCAGGAGGTAATTAGGTTTAGGTGAGGTCATGAGGGTGGGACCCTCCTGATGGGTTAGTGTCATTATAATGAGGGACACCAGAGAGCTACTCTCTTTTCTCTCTCTCTCCAAGCTCATTCAAAGTAGAGGATCTGTGAACACACAGTAAGGCAGCCTTCTGCGACCCAAGGGGAAAGCTCTCACCAAGAGCCTTCCATGCTGGCACCCTACAGACTTCCAGCTTCCAGAAGTATGAGAAAATCAGTTTCTGTTGCTTAAGCCAACCAATCTGGTATTTTGTTAGGACAGCCTGAGCAGACATATAACTATGTATGCATATATGTATATGCTGCGCAAGTGTATTCTCAATTTATAATAACATAATTATGGGTAATATTTTTTAGTGCTTTACTCTGAAACAAGCTTGTTTGAAATATATATATTGTGTGTGTGTGTGTGCCTGCATGTGTACTGGCATGGTTATAATATTGTCTCCATCTTATAGAGAGGAAAACTGTAGTATAGGCAATTGGGAAGTGAATTGTTCAAGGACCTATAGTAAAAACCAGAATCCATACCCAAACCCAGACATTTTCTAACTCCAGAGCCTGTTTTATTAACTATGGCTCAAAGTCTATGTTTGTCTCTCCTAAGAAGTGTGAAGTGCAGCACGGGTGCCTTTACGTAGTGATGTTCCTTAAAGTAAATACAGATTTTGTTAGGAGGCCTGCAAAGAACAAGCAAATCTTTCTGTCAGGAGGCAATCCCTGCATTACTAAAGTTACTTCATGCAGTTATTCCAGTAAGTCTGAAATCTGGAAATGACATTGCTTTATTTAAAAAATTGTCAATTGTATAAAATGTCAGATTTTGGAAAGTGGTGCTGGTATGCACATGTCCAGCTTCTCAAAGCAGAAACATCTCTGAGAGTGGTTTCTCTCTTTTCACCAAGAGATGACAAGTAGACTCATGAACCCTGGCCAAAATTGTGCCTTCAAGTACAATTTTTCTTTCTCTAAACCAGATTCCCATTTCTGGCCCCCTTTTCCATGTGCTGCATTAGTGCAATCTCTTGCTGCTTTCAGTCATGGCCCAGGGTCTCTAAACTCAAATACCCCACTTCCCACATATACAATTGGAAAGAATATGAGAATCTGATGCATGTTTTTATCCCCAGCAAGGCCACCATGTATGGACATACAGACCACCCATACTTTAGGACACTTGTTTTACAGTTGGATAGGGACATGATCATGACTGTGCCCTCCTTTCTCACAGAGCTCCAGGACAGCACGCTCCGAGGAGGACCGGGATGGCCTGTGGGATGCCTGGGGCCCGTGGAGCGAGTGCTCGCGCACCTGCGGTGGAGGGGCCTCCTACTCACTGAGACGCTGCCTCAGCAGCAGGTAAGTCCTGCACGCCGGGGGCCGGGCTTTGTAAGCTGCAGAGGCAGCAGGTCCAAGTGTACTTTGTGGCTGGGGTCATGCAGAGCATTTTGTTGCACACACGAATCCACATGAAAGAGTGGAAGGAAGTTACAAAGAATTAAAGATGTGCATCTCCACCTAGGTATTTATAGTCATACGTGATAAGAAATACAGAATTACTTCATTTACCAAGCACATATGATCTGTTTTCATGTTAGAACTGGAAGGAGAATATATTATTAGAATGGATCTAGCATCTTTAGCTCCAAAATATATTGTACTTTTTATTATTATGGTGATAATAATAAAAATAAAATTAACAGCATATTATGTTTATGTTGGATTCCAATGTTACCAAGTACTTTGTAAATGAATGATATATTGGTTTAGTTTTTTAGATGTTATAATGGGCAGAAGGTCCCTAAGTTTATTCAGTTAAGTGGATGATGGATTTTGAATATATTGAGATTTGGAAAGTAGAAGCTGCAGTGGGAATGGGGCATGAATAGCGAGACCGATGATGGAGATGGAAGAGAGTGCCTAATGGTTTCTAAGCTGAAAGGAAAAAGCCCAAGGCCTTAGAATGGAAAGTCTTTACTTAGAATAAAAATAATTCAAAACTGCTTCTTAAACTGTGTGGTCTCTGACTAGATTTTTCTCCAAACTATAAAATATAAAGTACCATGGTAATATTTTTTAATGAAAGATTTTATTTGACAGTGAAAAGTGTTACATGTGGCAAGTAAGATGTTTGATCAAAATTACTATATATTATAAAACATGAACCAGAAGAAGGAAAAAAAAATTACATCTACTGATCCTTCTAGACTCTTCATAAGTGGCAGAAAGTGCTGAGATGTAAGTTTAGGAAAATGTCAATTTATTCTAATGAATGAGAATTCCTTGAAATCAGGATCCAAGTCTTATTCCTTTCTGTATCCCCCAGACCTGCATTGGGTCTGACAGATATCAGGAACTCAATTGTTTTTTCTTCACTGAATCCATAGTTAACACAAACCATTTTAGTTCCGGAGGGGTCCCAGTGGAAATGACTTACCTGGAAAAAAATGGCAAAGGGCATGTCTTGCAAGAAACCAGATCAGTTCCACTATTTAGCCATTCCCCGAATGGGGTCTGCAATGAGGATGGATCCATAAGATTGCATTTACAAGCGAGTTTGTTATTTTTGGAGGCTAGCTTCATGTCATACCAGATCCCTGAGCTGATTAGAAAAAATAGACCTTTCATCCTTAATGATTCACCTGTTCTCTTCATCTTGGATATCAAAAACTCCGTAAATCTGCACTACACGAGGCTACATGGTGCTGGCACTACGAGGCATAACTGATAGTAAACATACATCAGTACAGCCAAATGTACACACTGGGAATGTTCCTGTTATGTAGTTTTCTCAAATTAGCTTGCTTGATTTTTCTGTAGGGATGAGCCAAAACATGTGTCTCACAAAGCTAGTAAGAATGCATGGGAACTTTCATATTGGCTCAGTGATGTGAATGTTACATTATGAGAATCTTGTACTGAGTAAGAGATGAGAAACAACTTAAGGAATAAATTAAAATCACAAGTACAATTCTGTCATTTGGCAACTCATCAAATATTGATGCTGTGTGAAACTCACAAATACCATTTTTGTCACCTAGTAAATTAAGACTCCAGTTGTTAGCATTTTATTGAGACACTATAGAAGATACTGGTTGTCATCTACTTATAACAAATTAGAAAAAGTAGAATGTAAATTCTAAAATTATAAACATATAGACCATAATCCCTATTTGACCTTTAAATGTTGAAACAATACATTCAGTCAACTAATACTGGGCTGGATAAGAAGCAAAAAAAAAATGGATAGGGAATAGCTCATCTACTCCTTAGGGATTTGAAGAAGGGTATGAAAAGCTTCCAAACCTGGCATTTCCAAACCCAGTAAGAACATAAAGAAATATTAAAAGAACAGACCAAAATGACTGAATCAACCCATGTGTTGTCTGTCTCAGGAAAACCAGAATCAGTACAGTTCACCATAAACTCACCTCACAACACAAGCTCTATTGAAGAATTGTGTCAGAATATATGCTGGGCCACAGATAAGTAGTCCTGTTAGGATTTTTTTTTTTTAAGATGCACATTGGCCAAAGTAAGCCACCTGGCCAAGCTCAAAAGCCAAGTGGGAGAGCAAAAATGTTATGTGGGAAAGCATGCATTGTAGGGAGAGTGAGGCATTGGGACTATTTTTATAATCCACCATGGATGGTCTTCTGCGGCTTTCTTGTTCATTTTCAGTGGCTAATGAACTTAATGGTTTTCTCTTACCTCTCTACTCTAGATTTAGACATCTGAACTCAATTCACTCTTATATTCATTAGAAAGATCAGAGTTTATGAATGTATATGTCTGTAGAGGCCCAGCAGGTAACCAGAATATGTGTGTAGTCTAATGGTAAGCATGCAAATTCTGCCCAAATAAATCCCATCCTACTGCTGAATTAACCACCAGGCCAATTTTCCAGCCCTGGTGATGTGATCTTAGAGGTTGCTTTTAGGTAACCTAAAGAATAGCACTGTAAGGGGAGCTCAAATACTCAGATGTTGTGGAATCAATAAATACTACTCAATTTCTGGAGTGAAATATGTTCCCTGATGGATTGGGAGTTTATGAAGAGGCTTGGTTAACCTTCTGAGTAGAGAACATTTTCTCTGAATGGTCTTTTGAAGATTGCATGGGAAAAAAAGCAGTGGAGGTGAAGCAGAGTGAAAATATAAAGCCTCAAATATAAAATCCTTCATTCCCAATTGGCAGTGCTCAGTGCTGGGGAGAAGAGCCCTGGCCCAGACAGATACTGAGCAGAATCCTTTCTTTGGTTTCTCCCCCCTCCTTTTTCTAGACTCACAGAAAGTAAGCAGTTCTTGATTCTCCCAATTTCTGATATTGTAACACTGATAATTGCCTTTACCTGAAGTCCTGCTTTGAACTATAATGCAAGGCACAGTATAAACATTTTCTACAACATTTACTACTTTCTCTAAGATTGCATCAGGTTTCTTGGAGTAAATGATAATGTAACTGTTGCTAGTCTTGTATCACCAAGTAGTACACAATGTCTGCTTTTGTTTAATTTTTTAAATTAGAACACAAACTATACCCCTTGTACCTGATGTTGGTTCATTTTATTTTATTTCAAATGAATTACAAAATATACCAATTACATTGAGAAGCTGCTGCTTTGTTCTCTCCAATTCTCCACCCCCACCCACTAAATACTCAGAAATAATGTATTTAACAAATACATTTTTCTGAACTATACTCTGTGTTGTTCAGTGGAAACTACCCTTATTCAACCTGAGTTACTTAAGGATATATTTTTTAATTCAATACTAAAGATCTGCCTCAGAGAGCTCTAGGTTTGTCTTCAGCCAGTGAATTTAGCTTCGCCCATAAGGAGTTCCAAGAAGCATAAGCCACTCAAGCATACTGTGTGTAATGTCATATGTACCATTGCATTAGGTCTTGACAAAACAAAGATCAAAGGGACAAACTGCAGCTCATTTGAGACAGCAGTGATTCCACAGAGTGCTAAGTGTGGCATTGACCTTTGTATAGATGGCTGAAGCAGATTTAAAGGTCATTTATGACCTTTTATATTTTCTGAAATGCCAAATTAATCTCCAAATTAATTCACAGTATGGATTAATATATTTAATACCATAGGTTAATTAATATATTAAGCATATGAATGTTTTGTTTGACTCCAAGTGGCTTAATAAAGGCCTTTTCAACTTCAGGTATATCCAAATAGCAAAATATGGCTTACTTAAAAAGGATGAAAGCATTTTTTAAAAGCTAAATTTTGAATTGAATTTTGGGGTTGAAGAAAATGTTTTTGAGCTGAATAAAATTATTAGTTGAGCAAGAGATAAAATCATCACACTGTGGAGGTGCCTAAAAAAAGTAAGATTATGATATTATTCCAAGGGGATATGGCTGCCAGAATGTTGTCAATATCAACACAGAAAATTAAAATAAATAGCCCCAAGGAGTCTTAGCTCACAAAAGTAGGGAAGTTCATTCAAGCTTGTCATTTCATAATAATTGTGCTAAGGGAAAGCAAGCTAACTCCTCTGATTTTTAAATTGCAAACATAATTTTTCTCCCAAATACTGATATTTACAGTAATATAAGCTTTAGTTAGCAATTAAAAATTCTATATCACTTAATAATGAATACCAAAAGAAAATTTTTAACATTTAAATTTGGCTTCTTAAACAAATATTTTTTCTTTTAAAATTATCTCATCTCTAGCATAACATCCAATTAAGGTTCACAGGACTTGTTTTAAGAAGTTTTAGAACTCAGCTCAAGAGAGCCCCAGAGCGAGACTTATGTTATTCTTCATCTAGTGTTTTATGTTATTTGCCTTGTTTTCTTTGGAAATGTTTGAGGTTTGTTTAAAAGAAAGATACACAAGTCCAGAGTGGGTCTGACTACTCGTGTCATTTATATGAGCTGGTCTTTTCATTGTGTTAGATATTTCACATTTTAGGTTATATGCTTAAGAGTTTGTGGTTGCCTTCCATTTACTTTTTGGGTCAAAGCCTAGTCTAAATGTATTACCAGGACTTCTGATATTCTAGGTAATATATTTTAGAGGGATGTTTTGTTCCAAGATCAGATCTCCTTTCAGGAGGAGAATGCACTAAGGCCAGTGATGGAATGTTTGGGACCAATTTATGGCTGGGTTTATCCCACAAACCGGTTTGTTGGAATAAAAGATAGTTGGAAATGTGTTTGGTGTCCATAACCTTTACTAGACATATTGGGGACCTGTAACTCTCTTGGCTGTCTTTTTCTGTTTATTTAAAAATTCCTTATCTGATTAGTTCAATAGCCTTTCTGAAGTTTTTTTTCTCCTTAATTTTAACTACTTTATTGAGATACCTTTGACATGTAAAAATTATATATATTTAAGAGGTACAACTTCATGTTTCAAAATATGTATTCATTGTGAAAATATCACCACAGTCAAGCTAAATAGTTTATCCAACACCTCTGCATAGTTACTGTGTGTGTGTGTGTGTGTTGGGGAGATTTAAGATCTATCCTTTTAGCAAATTTCAAGGATATATACAGTATTGTTAATTATTGTCACCATGCTGTACAATAGCTCTCCAGAGCTTAAAATCTGTTAAGATTAAATAATACTACATTTTATGCCTATACTACATTGTCTTTATCCATTCATCAGCAGACATTTATGCTGTTTCCTTGTCTTGGCTATTATGAATAATGCTGTGCAGAACATGGGTGCAGATATCTCTTCGAGATCCAGATTTCACTTCCTTTGGCTATATATCACCAAAGGAAAGATTGGATATTGCTGAATCATATAGTTATTATATTTTCAAATTTTTTAGGAACTACCATAGTGTTTCTCATAATAGCTTTACCAATTTACATTCCCACTGGCAGTGTACAAAGGCTCCCTTTTCTCTACATATCTACAAGTTTTCTTTTGTCTTTTTTATAATAGCCATTCTAACAGGTATGAGATGATATATCATCATGGCTTTGATCTGCATTTTGCTAATGATTAGTGAGTTGAGCACCTTCTCATGTATCTGAGGGCCCTTTGTATGTCTTCTTTTGAGAAATGTCTTCTCAAATCCATTGCCCATTTTTAAATTGGATTATTTGATTTTTACAATTGAGTTGTAGGAGTTTCTTATATTTGTTGGCTATTAACCTGTTATCAAATATAGGTTTGCAAATTTTTTTTTCCATTTCATGGATTGCCTTTTAACTCTGTTAGTTGTTTCCTTTGCTACACAGAAGCTTTCTAGTTTGATCTAGTTCCCCTTGTCTATTCTTGCTTTGGTTGCCTGGACTTTTGGTGTCATGACCAAAAAATCATTGCCATGACCAATGTCAAGGTTTCTCCTTTTTTTCTTCTAATAGTGTTACAGTTTTAGGACCTACAGTAAATCTCATTGTTTTGAGTTAATTTTTGTATTTAATGTGAGGTAAGGGTCCAGTTTCATTCTTCTGCATGTGGATATACAGTGTCCCTGACATCATTTATTGAAAAGACTATCCTTTCTACATTGTGAATTCTTGGCACCCTCATCAAAGACTAGCTCACCATATATATGTGGGTATATTTCTGGGCTTTCTGTTCTGCCTCAGTGCTCTATATGGCTGTTTTTAATGTAGTGCCATACCATTTTGATTACTACAACTTTATAATATAGTTCAAAATCAGGAAATGTGATACCTCCAGCTTTGTTCTTTTTTCCCAGGATTGCTTTGGCTATCTGAGATCTTTTGGGGTTCTATATAAATTTTAGGATTTTTTTTCTGTTCCTGTAAAGAATGCCATTGGGATTCTTGAATCACTTTTTTGAATCATTTTGAGACCCTTTTGATCACTTTGAGTAGTACAGACATTTTAACAATACTAAGTCTTCCAAATTGTGAACATGACATATCTTTCCATTTATCTGTGTCTTCCATAATTTCCTTCAATGTTTTATAGTTTTCAAGGTATAAGTCTTTCACCTCATTGGTTAAGTTTATTCCTAAGAATCTTATTGTTTTTGATACAATCATAAATGAAATTGTTTTCTTAATTTTCTTTTCAAGTAGTTTTCTTGTTAGTTTATAAAAATTCCATCAATTTTTGTGTGTTGATTTTGTATCTTGCAACTTTATTAATTTGTTTAATCTAACAGGTTTTTTTGTTGTTGAGTCTTTGTTTTCTATCTATGTGATCATGTCAACTGCAAAGATCATTTTATTTCTTCCTTTCCAATGTGGATGCCTTTTATTTCCTGTCTAATTGCTCTGACTAGGACTTCTGTATAATGTTAAATAGAAGTAGTAAGAGTGGGCATCCTTGCTTGGACTGAATCTTAGAGGAAAGGTTTTCAGTTTGCCCCGCATTGATTATGGTGTTAGTTGTGGGCTTTTTATATATAGCCTGTATTGTGTTGATGTAAGTTCTTTTTGTACCTTATTTTCTTAGAGTTCTTTTAAATCATGAATGGATGTTGAATTTTGTCAACTGCTTTTTCTGCATCTATTGAGATGATCATGTGGTTTTTATCTTTCATTCTGTTAATGTGGTATATCACACTGATTGATTTGTGTGTGGTGCACCATCCTTGCATCCTAGGTATAAGTCCTCATAGTGTATAATCTTTTTAATATGTTATTGTATTCAGTTGGCTATTATTTCATTGAATATTTTTTCATCCATGTTCATTGGGGTATTGGCCTATAGTTTTCTTTTCTTGTGGTGTCTTTGTCTAGCTTTGATGTCATGGTGATACTGCCTTCATAAAAACTAGTTTGGAAGTGTTGCCAGTGTTGCCTCTTCTTCTCTTTTTTTGAAAGAGTTAAAGAAGAATTGATAATTTTTTATTGTTCAATAGAATTCACCAGAGAGGCCATTAGGTCTTGGGATTTTCTTTGCTGGGAGGTTTTTGATTACTGCTTCAATCTTGCTTTTTATTGGTCTGAACTAGAAAAAGAGAACAAACTAAGCCCACAGTTATCATAAGGAAGGAACTAATAAAGAGTAGAGCAGAGAAACACAAATGGAGAAAAACAATAGGAAATATCACCTAAATGAAGGGTGTTTGGTTTTTTCTTTTTAAGATAAGCCAAACCAATAAACCTTGACTGACCTAGGAGAAAAAAAGAGAAGATGTAGGAATTTACCCAAAGAAAACAAGATCCCTGATTCTAAAAAACATTTTGTACCCCAGTGTTTATCACAGCATTATTTATAATAGCCAAGATATGGAAGCAACCTACGTGTCCATCAGTAGATGAATGGATAAAGAAGATGTGGTACATATTCACAAAAGAATATTATTCTGCCATTAAAAGAAAAGAAATACTACCATTTGCAACAACATGGATGGAGCTAGAGGGTATTATGCTCAGTGAAATAAGCCAGGTGGAGAAAGACAAATACCAAATGACTTCACTCATTTGTGGAGTATAAAAACAAAGCAAAACTGAAGGAACAAAATAGCAGCAGCCTCACAGACTCTGAGAAGGGACTAGTGGTTACCAAAGGTGAGGGGTTGGGGTGGGTGGGTGGAGAAGGAGAAGATTAAGGGGCACTATAATTTGCAATCACAATATAGGTAGGTCACAGGGACAGTAGTACAGCAAGGAGAAGACAAGTAGTGACTCTATAGCATCTTCCTACACTGATAGACAGTGACTACAGTGGGAAGGGTGAGGACTTGATAATATGGGTGAATGCTGAAACCACAATGTTGTTCATGTGAAACCTTCATAAGATTGTATATCAATGATACTTTAGTAAAAAAAAGAGAGAAGATGCAAATAAATAAAGTCAGAAATAAAAAGGATCCATTAGAAGGAAAACTTCAGAAATTAAAATGATCATAAGGGAGTATTATGAACAATTAATGTCAACAAATTGGATAACCCAGAAAAAAAGAAACAATTCTTAAAATCATACAACCCTCCAAGAATGAATTTCCTCAATTTTCATTCATTCATTCATTCAATAGATATTTCTTGAACATCTGTGTATTAGGCAAGTTGCTAGATATAACTAAGTATAAGAAGTCCAAAGGTCAGTCATCTGCTATTGATAATTTACCAAGTTAAGATTCTACTGATTATACTGAGTTTCTACTGATGATAGTTGCAAGATATTTTAAGGAGAGAATTTTCCCCATTTCTCTAAATAGATAATATATCTGTAGCAGTGGTTCTTAACCTGAGCTGTGCTTTAGAATCACGCGTTAAGCTTTAAAACAAAAGCAATACAAATATCTGGGCCACACTGAAAACCAATTAAATTAGAATCTCTTGGGCTGGTGCCCTGACGTCGATAATTTTTTAAAAGCTCTACAACTGATTTTAATGTATATCTAGCATTATAACTGCTGCTCTCTTGGAGGGGATGAAAGTGAAATGATGAAGTTTGTATCCACCTCTCTGGAAATTTAGAGATTGGTGTAATGAAAAATGAAGGGATTTTTCTGATAAAGAGATTTTTTTATGTTTGACTTCCTCATTCAAGTTTCAATGTAATAACCCTGCAGCATGAAAGGAAAGTAATGGTCACCAGCACGTCAGGACATAAAACTGGTGATTGCTTCTGTACTTCTGTGAGCCAAGAGAGTAACTTTCCTGAGTAGTTATACAGTTGTCCATTAATTAGCCTTGCCAAAAGTGGCAAATGGACTAAGTGATTTCTGAAATTTTATCCCATCCCATTATTAAGGCTGTAAGTATGACCCTTTAAGCCTCCAGGTTGTTACTGAATGACTAAGTTAATGCCCAGTGACTGGGGTGTTTTATGTAAATTCTCCAGGATCTATTTCACCTTAAATTCATTAAACTTCTTATCCATACAGTAGAGGTTAACATTCTACTTTCAATTCAGCATCTATCAGTGCCCCTCTCCCTGCAAAAAGAAAGGCTTCCTAATGGTACTTGAATTCTATTATTTCCTTTGTGCCCAATATGTATGGTAGAAAAGTGTTTATTTAACGCTGTTTTGCTTAGTTTTGCTTAGTTTCAATCACTCAAGGGTGGGGGTGGCGTGCTGTGTAAAGGGGAAGGGTGAAAATGGGAAGGAAGGGCTAAAGAGAGAAAAAGGAGATATTGAAATTAAAGGGACACCAGATATTCAAAGCAAAAAAAGAGGGGTAACAGAGTATCATACATTGGGAGGTGGATTCTTCACCTGGGGGCAGAAAGAATGAGTATGGAATGTGAAGTAACCACATATTTATGTGTTATCATCTACCGAAGCCTATAGCTACACACGCCGACTTCACATCGCTGCAGAGCCGATCCCCATGTCTGTGCTTTGGAGTAGGTCTCTCTGGTCAAGATAGATGTCATTTCCTGGTGGGAGGAAGTCACATGTTTGGGAACCTGGCTCTCAGCAATGTGTTTCATGGCCTCAGAGAGAACTTTAATCCTATTTTGTGGATTATACCTTTATTTATTTTTTAATCAAACTACTAATTTTAAATCTTGGTCCCCCTGTTTTCTAGCTGTGTGACACTGGCCTGGGTTTTTGGATTCTCTGGGTATTAAGTTTGCTTGTCTATGATGTTAAGTGGGTAGTGCCTGGAACAGAAAATATGTTCAATAAATATTTATACTGAATGAATATCTAAGGTGCCCATCAACTCTAAAATTGAATGTGTGACCCTGAGAAAGAGAGCCTTTCTCCTCCATATATGCAGTTAGAACCCATTTTGCTGATAGAAAGGAAGAGAAACAAAAGCTGTTTTAATATGATGGTTTGGAAGAAAAATACTGTTATTCTCTAGGCTCCCATTTTGCAATGGACATTTGGATGATATGGGTGGATTGAAGAACTTTTTTCTCTAGCCAAAATAATTCATAAATTCCCAGCTCCAGGGTTGTATCGTGTGAGGTTGTGAGAGTCCTAGAGTTTCATAATATACATTTTCCTCATGGGGAAGATGGAAAAGTAGGAACACATTTGTTTTTATTCACATTCTTTTGCCTCTTTTGGCTACTGAGCAAATGTAAGATCATTTGCAAACCTTATGGTTTGTATGTATGTATTATAAAGTGCATGTCCTTCCTGCTGGTGTATCTCAAGCCAAAGGCAGCAATATCCCTGGCCTCCACCTCTCTCTGTCTTTCAGAGGGAGCAAATGCATTGCAGTGACAGATACAACTTGGAGTAAATATGTGAAAATAAACATGTCCACAGAAAAGAGCCAAAGTTTCTTTCCTTTGGTAGCTATTCAGTTTCCTTTTAAACTTTTCATCTTTGGTTTATTATAGAAAGATTTTAATCAGGTTTCAGAGTTCAAAAATCAGAGCAAATATTAGACCAAAAGTTCTACATGCCCTGAAATTATCCTTAAAACATTTCCTTCTGTTCTAGTCCTTCCCTCTACTCTTTCCTCCTTTTTTTACCCACCTTCCTTCCCTCCCTTCCCTATCTCTTTCCCTCTTTCCCACTCTTCTCTCCCTAGTTTCTTTTCTCAGTGCTTACGGAGTACTAATAATAGCACTTTGCTAGGCACTGGGGCTCAGAGACAAAGCACATAGATGGCAGGGGAGAAAAACAAATATAGAAACAAAAATAAGTCTTTTAAAAGTGAAGGGTCCTCAACAGCTACAGGACTGTGTGCCAGTCCTTTAAAATGCTGGCTACTTTGCTGTCTCTCTTCCATTTCTTTGCTCTCTGCCTACAATGCCTCCCATGTCCACACCCAGCTATCAAAATGCTAAATGTTATTTAAAGTTACTTCCTTCTGCAGTGGCCCTTAGTCTCACTCTGCTATGTTTGTAAGGCATTTTGTTTGTACCACCTTGAGTCAACTGTACATAGTCTTCTTGTGCTATGGTATGTATGGCACTGTCCCCCCTATACCATCAGCTATGGGCACAGGCTTTATCTTACTTTTATTTATATCTTCCTGCCTTGCACATAGTAGGCACCCAATCAATGTTGGGTGAGTTTACTGAATAGAATATTGGAGTCAGAAACCTGACGTGGTACTTTGGGAAACAGGAAGGAGTAGTAAGGAAGGGCTGTTTCTGGAATTTTCCTTTCTCCCATCACTCTCTTCGGACTCACATAGCTCATATAGGACATCCCACCTAAGATGTTGCCTTCATAAGTTACATCCTGCTCATCAACCTGTTCCTTTGATTCCTTCTGTACTTAGTGTCCAGACCATGTGCATTAGCTGTTGACTCTGCGTCACACTGTTGTGTGTTCGCTTTGGACTGATGTGGATTTTTTTTCCTAACTAGATTATAACTTTGATAAGGGTCAGAAATGTCATCCTTTTTGTACTTTTCACAATGCTTTGCTTAGTACTGGTTCAGACTGGAGGCTCAAAAAACATCTAAGTGACTGCAAATCAGAAAGCAGTATACAAAAAAGCTCATTAACCGGAAAGCCCTGCACGAGGGCTTCTTTTCACTTCAGACTGCCTACTGTGCAGTCTCTGGATTGTCTGAAGAACATGCTCGGAGCAGTTGCTGGCTTCATTGGAAGCTGGGCATGATCGTTGTGGTTTACACTGTCATGATACCTGCTTTTTGTTTTTTTGATTACATGAGCACGCTTCTCATTGTCATAACGTCAGCCCATATTTGTAAGAACTTGATGCTTTGTTGTAGCATGTCTGTCTTTGAAGAACAGGCAGAGATATGTAAAATCATACTTGTTTGGAAAAAAATTGGCACGTATTTTTCTAGTTGTAATTTAGAACACACAAAACACTCATAATAGCAAGTAAACCAATTTGAAACTCATAGGACAAACTCCAAAATTCAGCCTGTAATATCCTCACATAAGCCTCGCTCTTGAGCCTCTTAGCTCAAGAATCTGTGGAAGAACAGAGAAGGGTTCCTTAGTTCCCTATGGTTGAGAGAAGATCAAATAATCAGAGGGGATGTCTTGTTAGAATGTTTTCCTCAAACCTACATCATTTCCATTTATATTGAATTTGGTCTCCACTTTAAGCTTTACTCTCTTTGTATATATAAATCAGGGTCTCCAAGCTGGCATAGCACACAGAATGTTTTTATAATGAGAGATTAGCATAGAGCAGAAGTGTTGAATTATAAAACTAAGGTTACAAAAACATGTTACCTATGCCAAAGAAACACTTTTAAGTCCAGGCCTCAATTTATGGCACCATTTTTAAACTGGGCCTCTGCCACTGCCTATTCTGTTTAAAATTGCTTTGAAAATGCAGCTTGAAGGCTGACTCTTCTTTTGGCTCCTAGGCTACTTTAGGGCCTCTGGCAGATGGAGAAGAGCTAGTGTGACACCAGGGCTGTCTGTTCCCAGCCAGCTCACCTACTGATGGATGACACTTGGCAGTATGCCTCCTTGTTGTTTGTTGTATTATTACAACAGAAAGCATTTTCAAAAGCTTCATTTATCAACGTGTCATAATAGTTTGGCTTGGTATATCCATCTACCCAGAAAAAATAAATAAATCTCTTCCTTAGCACTAAGCTGTTTGAGCCTCAAGATGCATGCATGCAGAAGCGGCTGTGCAAAATGAATAGGCATCCTGCATGGGATTCAGGGACCTTTCAACTATAAATGCTTAAGGGAAGAGAGATTTTTTAATGTATGCATTTGAAAGTCCCACAGCACCAAAAACCAGTTTTGTTTCAAAGGTACCTTCCACGGGTGGCCCTTTGCGCTAGGGATGTCTTATTGCTAGAGTTCTGGTAGTTTTGTCTAGCAAAGGAGATTTAACCTCAAGTGGAAAAAACTGAAGTTTGCCACAAAGAAAGTCAAAGACACCTTTTAATGTTTAAGCTCAGTTTTTCATAGGCAAGTGTTACCAGATTAAACATTACTTGTTATGGAGGATTTGAGAAGCAGCTTTCTTATTGTTTGAGATTGGTGGTTGGGAACACGTGGCTGTGTGTGGTTGGGGTAGAAGTCAGTGGGGAATTCAAAGTCATTGTCCTGAGTAACTATACATATTCATTAAATATTTGTTAAAAAATACTTCTAACATTTGAACATTAATAAAGTACTCACTAGAGATGCATATACTAGAACACCCCCAATTACTTAGAGAGATACTATGTAATATGCAATATAAGCATGGTTATCTGTAGATATTTTTTGAAATATAATTGGCCTATGACATGTAAGTTTAAAGTCTACAAACATTGTGTAAATTTAAGGTGTACAACCTGTTGATTTGATACCATTATATATCAACAATATGACTGCCACTTTAGCTAACACCTCTATCATATCACATAATTATCACTTCTCTTTTGTGGTGGGAACAATTAAAATCTAGCTTCTTAGCAACTTTGAAGATTATAATACAGTATTGCTGTCTACAGTGACTATGCTGTGCGTAGATCTCTAGGGCTTATTTATCTACTAATTGAAAGTTCGTATCCTTAAACAACATCTCCCCAATTCCCCCAGGTCCCAGGCCCTGGTAACCACCATTCTATTCTGTTTTTAAATGGATACTTTTTGATAAAAGGACAGTGTTCAACTGATGCCTCTTGTGGGAACCAAGTGCCACACAAATGTCTCCACCTGAACAGGGCTCCTTTTGATGGTCATGAAAGACACTCTAATTTAGAATTAAATGATAGCTGTTTCAAGCATGGAGAAAAATGGAGAGCCTTAAAGAATGACTTTTTTAAGTGAAAGAGCTAAGGGAAAGATGAGCACGTGAGACTTAAGAAACCCACAGGGATAGTGTGTCACCTCCTTTCCCTGCCCCCTGCAAGGCAAGCCCGGCACTAACCTCTGGCACCCGGACTCCAGTGGCGGCCCCTGGGTTTTCAGCATCCAGTTTGACCCGTGGATGAGGACAGTAGCATCTGAGGATAACTTTACACACAGGGCCCGGAGGTATAGATGACTTCCTTTTTAATAGCTAAATTGATGAGTATCAAGTGTTTTTTTAGTGAAAGAACCTCTCACAATAATGTGTTTGTGGGAAATGAAAAGCAGCCCAACAGTGCATTTGCACTGATCTCTCTCAGGTGTTCTCAGAATTTGTTATTCCCCTTGAAGTCTTTGTAAAAAGCCCCAGAAATGTAGAAGTGCTTTAACTGGCTCCTTGGGGCCGCGGTCCTGCAATAGCTCCAGTGGGTTCTGAAATGCTCCCTTGAAGTGAGGGTGGCAGTGCGTCAGTGCTACACGCAATCCTGGCTGTGGCTGTAAATCTGCTTGTCTTGTCTAATCCATGCTCATTTTAGGACCCACAGTCTGAGGGACCCAGAGTCCCTCCAGCTTGAATCGCTGACATGGTTTTATATGTCTCTTCTCTTGTAAAGAGATCATAGTTTCCTCTTAGATGACTGAAAAAAGAGAGAGGTATAAGCAGAGGGACTGTCCAGGTTTAGAATTCTTTGCCCACGAATCCACATGTGAAAGGCAGGAGGTAGTCTAAGAAATACAGAAACCTGCTTCCTGAACAGCATTCTTTGCTTTTTGGAAATAAAAGGCAAAGCTTCATGAGTCTCTAATATGAGTGCAGCTGTATTAGGTTTTCAATACACGGTTATCAGATTTTCTTGAAACTGTTCACTGACACCGAGGATGAATCTGGTTATGTCACCAGAAGGATCTGTTTGCTTAGAAAAAGAGATGAGAAGAATTTTAAGGTAAAAACTGATGTATTTCACACAACCTTTTTTTATTCCTAATGAGGGATAAGTTGAATATGCCTCCTTTTAAAAACATTATATAAGCACGGGGGATGACGGAGAAAAAAGCCAACAGATTGCTAAAGCCTGGAAAGAGAGCTTTTAAGAGCAGTTCTTTTCTTCTAAAGCTGCTAAATTATGATCATTGAAACTAAGATAATATCAGGATTTTAGGAATTGGAAGAGTGTGGATAGTTTGTTATGTGTTGATGAGAGACCAATAAACTATGTCTCAAGCCTATGCTAATCTCGCTGTACGTGAATTAAAGTCTGAATAATTCGCAAATAATAGCTTGTGATTGAGGTGATTTCCATTTTTGAGAGAAAGCATTAAGTCAAAATTAGTAAGTGACTGGCTAAGAGTAAAGTGCTGAAATAAATTAGGCACTTTCTGTACAAATTTTGTTTGCACTATATTTTAATATTTATATTTTGTTCTTTCATACTTGAACTAGTTTTCTGAGTCCTTGCTTGGGGTTACTTACCTCACTATAAGCAGAGACCTCTAACTGTTCCATAGTTTTCAGTGGGAGGATGCATTACCTTAAATCATCTGTTATCAGTGGTCTATAACTTTCCTCAGAAACCATTTTGGACCAAAATTTTTATGTTTGTTCTCATTCCCAGAGAAGAATTTTATTTTGTTTAAATGTGAAAGAAATCATTCAGCTGTTTTACATTAGCAAACTATTTAAAGAAGAAAATAAAATATTTTTTTATTGCTTGTTTCTCAGATGAGGCTTTTGTGCCCAGATAAATGCCTGTATGAAGAAATTCACACTTGGCAAGACTTAAATCCTTGTGATGAGATAGTCACTTCATTACTTAAGTAAAATTTATATTCAGGTTTAATAAATTTGATCTGTTAGAAAATATAAGTTTCTCTGCACACGAGTTCTTTCACATTACATTTTACTAATGAGTTTGCTCTCTTGGAGATGTTCCAAATGTACAATGTATATGTAGGTATCCCTTACTTACGAGAAGTGGATTTCCCAGAATTGAGAAGCAGCTGATAAATTGATACAGTAAAACAAGCTACAGTTAACTTACAGGCTAACTCCCGCCCAGCATCCCAGATTTAATCTAGTGTTAGTATTTTACACATCTTAAGCACATCTTGTTCCATTTTAAATTGCTTTGTATGCTTTGGAGTTAGATAAGTGTGGCTTCCAATCCCTGTTTCTCTCTTTTCTGTGGATATGTCTTTAAGCCTCCTTATCTCTCTCAGCCTCAATGTTCTCACTTATTAAATGGGAGTAATAAAACCTTGCAAAGTTGTTGAAAGATTAGAGATAAGGTATATGGAATATCTAACACTGGGCCAGATACCTATGATATTTTGAGTATATGTATCTTATGGGCTATCATTATATCATAAAGGCTAGGATTATTGTGCTACCCACAGTTTGATAATACCTTTCAATAATGAGGACTTTTCCAAACTCAAGCATTACCACTTTGATGTTAAACAATCAAACTAAACTCTTACTAAGTAAGTAATATATTATACTAAAGGGAAGACTTAATTCAGGGGCAGAATTACTTGCAAATAATATTAAGTGTTAGACATATTACAGGATATGCTTTGGAAATTGTGGCAAGTGTATCTCTTTGCTTCTTGTTTTTGTTTTGTTTTTTCTAATTAAGAAGCATTTAAGTCAAGCTCACATGCTTATGTCTCCTATTATCTAAGGATGCTTCTAAAACCTGTGTAGGTATTTATAGTTTAAGATATCTGGGAAAGACCTTATTTAAATTATTGAAACAGGCATTTTTCTTCTCTTTTTGTTTTGTTTTGGCATTTTAGTAAACAATATCTCTATAATAATCACTTGACATTTGAACAGAGCTTTTGTAAATTTTCTCCATTGGTGATCATAACTTTTTGTCCTGCCATTCTGATATCCATTTGACAGATGAGGAAGCTCAGACTGTGAGAGGACAAGAGCTTATGCAAGAAAAGCAACCTCTATGACTCAGATCATCAAACTCCTAATTCAGAATTTGTTTCCATTATTCCTTTCAGGGAGATAAGGTTAGGAAAAGAAAGTAAAAGGAGATTAAGGTCTTAGTTATTAACACCAGAGTTCACTTCTTTAAAGCAAGAAGTCATCATTGTATCTCCTCTGTTTTTAAACCTTCAGTGGTTCCCTTTGCCTATTGCCAAGTTCAAAATTAGAAGGTATGTCTCTCATCTTCAACAATTACCAACTTAAACCCAAAACTCCAACAAAACAAAACTGCTTGAAAATTTTCAAACACACCAGATCTTTTTATACCTCTATGTGTTATATGAAGAAATTCATACTTGGCAAGAATTAAATCCCTGTGATGGAAGAGTCACTTTGTTACTTAAGTAAAATTTATATTCTGGTTTAATAAGTTTGAACTTTTAAAAAAATATAAGCCTTTAGTTTCTTCTGCACATATCCTTACCCCTCTTTCAATATCTACTCTATTTTTATAAATATTGCAGACTTAATTGGTTTCTCAAATGTCTACCTAATGTTTACTGTGTGCTAGACATTATCAGAAGTGCTTCACAAATGTTAACTCAGTTAATCCTCACAATAACCCCAGGGGATAAGTAATATTATCTCATTTTACAGTTGAAAAACTGAGGCAGAGAAACTGAAGAATAGAGTCGGATTCCAGAAAGAGAACTCTGGTTTCAAAGTGGGCACTCTTAACCATTACACTATGCCACATATGTACTTGGTATTTCAAAATTGAAAAGTATAGCACATTCAGCCTCAATCATGTCTAAATGGCACGCTACCAAAAGCCTCTGGGTTGTAGAATTCATTACCTTGCAAATTTTCCATCAATCAGAGCCTCATTCTCATCCTTTTAGACTGAGAAACTGATATTTTTCAGCAATCATACCAAGAACAGATCCTTCTCTTGGAGATGGACTCACAATGACTTGGCCCACAAAATTGATGTTTTAAACTAGAAAGCCAGTTTATTAACATACAGTGAAGCATAGAACTGTCTTATCACATAGACCAGAAACCCATGTCAGCATGATCAGCATATTCACCTCTTGGCAGTCATGAAAAACCAAATCCCTCCTGGCAAGTTGCTTGGTCAACATGGCATCATAACAGGCGGTTTCTCTGGGACGAGCAGCACGTCATTGGGATCAGCTAGACTGGCATGAGGCGTCTATATCGTGATAGCAACAGCCTTGCAAATGGGACTGA
This sequence comes from Smutsia gigantea, assembly GCA_032199065.1. Classification (NCBI taxonomy): domain Eukaryota; kingdom Metazoa; phylum Chordata; class Mammalia; order Pholidota; family Manidae; genus Smutsia; species Smutsia gigantea. The sequence goes on from JAVSCE010007103.1 coordinate 167,002, forward strand.
GGGCTTGAAGGCCATTGGCCTTTTGCCTGGGACATTGCAAGGCTGGTCTCTGACAACCATCTACCTCTGTCATTCTCTTTTCTATGATTCTAGTGCCTGGCCAGCCTTCCTTTCCTTTGCCACATTCTACTGTTAATGCATATTCATATAGTCAGTCTTTGTACAGTCAAGTTTCAGGCCTGGGGCCTTTCTATCTCTTTCAGATAGCCTCTGTGTAACTTAGAAATGTACCTAGAATTCTATAACTATGAGTTACTAGTGTAATCATTCTCTCATAATTTCATATTGTATTTTTACTTCTTTTATAAAAGATGTGACCTATTTTGAAAAGAGCAATGTTCTTATTTTAAGTGTCATTAATCAATGTTTATTCAAAAGTTGTTTTTGCTCAAAAGATTCAGTAAAATAGAAACTCCTGTGATGGTGGGAGTATGTAATGGTGCAACCTTTATGGAATGCGGTTTGGCTTTACTTATCAAGAGCCTTATAAAAGTTCATTCCCTTTAGTCCAGTAATTCCCTTCTAGATATTTTTCTATCCTAAAGACACAGTCAGAAACTTGGAAAAACATAGGCATGGACATGGTTTATCACACTATTCTTCATCAAACCCCAAATTGGAAATTACTTAAATGACAAATAATAGAATGATTATACAAATTATGTTATATCATTTAATAGAATAGTATGTAGCTCTCAAAATGATGTCTTTAATGTTATTTAATAATGTGGGAAAGTGCCTCCAAAAATTTTTAAGGGGAAAAAACAAACTACAAAATTGTATAAATGATGTGATTTCCTCCACACTTGCAAGAAATCAATAAACCAAAATAATGAGTGATTATCTTCAGATAAGGCAACTGCAGGGAATGTTTTTTGCAGGAGGTAATCGTTCTTTTCCAAAACCTCTGCAATGAGCATTTTTTAGAACTAAAAAACAACTCTAAGAATTATGAGTTTTCGTACCTTTAGATATGCAATTTTAAGAGACACTGAATATCAAGACCAATTTTTGTCATATTCAAGATGTAAGTTTTTTCATTGAAATCTCTTCAGCTATATACCATAAATAATTAAGACAGGATTCACATATTTTTAATAAACCTTGCATTAATATTTGAATGAGCACTAACTATTCATGCTTAGTACTCTGAGCTCTTTTGAAGCAAAATGAATGCTTAGTTTAAACCCTCATGGAGTAACTGATTTACATGAACCCTTCTTTAGATCTGCCCAGTGTAGTGTTTGACAGTGACTTCTCTAAGAACATACTCAGAGGAAAAGAGAGGCTCTTACAGTAGTATTAAGGGATAATCGTTTTTATTAGAAAATAATTCAAATTTTGAGCCTTTCTCAGGTAGTAATGAGGTTCTTCTTTTTCTTTTTGTAACCTAGGAGCTGTGAAGGAAGAAATATCCGATATAGAACATGCAGTAATGTGGTAAGTAATGAGGCCATGATTGTGATGATGTATTTTTTTAAGCACTGAATAATGCTGAACAGTTTTATGTATCCTGAGCAGGATATCAGTCAATTAGTGTTTCACTAAGAGCTATTTGTCTTACTCTGTACTGATTATCCAACCTTAAAAAAATAGGTGTTTTTAATGTTCTTCAACATAGATTTTTAATCATTTGTTCAGACTGAAACTAAGTAGACTATTTCAAAATAAGGACATTGTATTTGCTCCCTGCTTTCTGACTTTTCCTATCTAGGTCTCTTGAGAATGAGTAAGAGGAATGATAAAAGGGAAACCACTTGGGGTTTCATGAAATAAATGTTAGTTAATCAAACTCAGATGTGACAAATTCATTCATTCATTCAACAAATACGCTTCAATGCCAACTATGTGTAAGGCACTATGCTAGTACAAGGATAAATAACATGTGGTCACTGTCTTAAATGTGTGATATAGTAAGGGATGTAAAGCGAGAAGATAGATGTGCACATAACCGCATTCTAGAGCAAAATATGACAATGCTGTAAGAAAGGGATAAAGTTCTTTGTGGGTTAAAAATGGAGAGCTATCTGAAAGGTCTTCAAGGAAAAAGGTCATTTGAGGTGGGTCTTAGAGGACTGGGACGGCTGCAATTTGCCCAGACCGGGTGTGAGGGACTGAGGTTCAGACCAAGGGGAGGAAACATAATGGGCGACTTTGGCGGCAGGAATGTGTTCTGCGTATGGATGTGGGTAGGATTGTGCTTATCAGTACTCAAAAGGAGAACTGATAGATATTTTGAGGTTACACCCTGAGCAGATTTGAATGTTGGGCTTCCAAGTTTATATTATCTCAGTGAATAATGGGGGCTTCTAGGGGTTTGAGAATGAGAGTATGATATTGTAGAGTTTCACTTGAGGAAGATGAATTCTGTGGTGATGTGAGAGATGCTTTGGAACAGGAAATGGATGGGGAGCAAGAAGTAATGAGGGCTTCAACCAGGAGGAAACAGATACCAGGCAGGTCAGAGTCACTTTGCAAGACCTAACAATTGAAATCAGAGTGCTAGGCTGAAATGAAAATAAAGGCTTATGCGTATTTAGAGCTCTTGCACCTGCTGATTCTAATCCCTCCAGTAGAGCAGCTCTTTCTTCAATATATTCATGATTGGCATTTTCCTTATTCTAGTCTCAGCTCAAGTGTCACTTCCTCAAAAAGGTTTCCTTGACCACCTTATCTAATGTGGCTGTCCCACGTTTCAACCCCATCCCTCAATATGGTCAATCTTTCTTTCTTGACAGCACTTTTACTTTCTTTACAGCACCAATCTTTACCAAAATGTATCTTATTTGATTTCTTGTCTACAATGTAAATTCCATGAGGTTAGGAGCCTCCTTCACTTAGTCTTTTTAGACCCAATGTCTAGAACTGTTGACTTACACGTACTAAGCACACTGTTTATTGAATGTAAAATGAGTTCTTAGGCTTCTGGAAAAATATGGTGGATGCCATAACCAGAAGTAAGAAAGTTGGGAGGAGATTTGGGAGAGAAAAATGATCAGGTTGATTTAGGGACACCACTGAGTTTGACATTCAGGCTGGACTTGGAGGTGGTATATTCAGCTGTGCAACAGGCAGCTGATCTCAGGAAAGAGGTCAAGGCTCAAGCCATAAAAACCAAAGCAGAAATAGAAAATTTGGAAGCCATCTGTAGAGCATATAGAATCGTGAGAGAAGGGAACCTCAGAACTTTGGTGATGTCTGTATTCAGATAGAGAAATATAGTGCCAGGTAAACCATAAAAGGCAATGTCAGAGAAGTAGCAGAAGAAATAAGAGAGAATTCTTATAGATGTTCATTTGGGTGAATGTTGCCAATAGGCTGAGGACTGAAAAAAGGCCAATAGCGGGGAGTTTCTATAGTGTATTAGTAACTCAATCAAGAGCACAGTGAGTAAACAATATAAATGAGGAAATGGAGTCGATGGGTATAAACTACTCTTATTAAGTGCTAACAGAGCCATCTCACCATCTGTGGAGTCACAGAAGGGTGGATGGGTTGACTCTCTACAGCGAGAGGCCCTTGAGAGGTAAGTTGATCTACAGGGAGAGCTGACAGGAGGAGGTGAGGGTACACTGGATGCCACTGGTCCAAAAGGAGATGGTGAGTCACAAGAAGAGGAATCCTGATAAAGGAAAATGCCATATACTTCATTCTTGGAAAACAGAAAAAAGGAAGGATGAGGATACAGAAAGATTTTGAAGAAAACTTGGGGCTGCTCAGAATGAATGAGCTCAAGCTTCTCTGTACAAGCTACAAGATTTTTCCAGCTGTATTTCTAAGTCGTCTACTGAAAATAAAGGAGATAAGTTGAACTTTGGAAAGTGAGCATGAAGGCCTAGAAGAGCCACTGGGGAAAAGGAGTAGAAGGCAGAAGAGCAAAATAAAAGAATTTTAGGACGGCAAAGAGGACTTGGCTGAAGTTGGAGAGCTTGATCTTACAGAGAACACGGTCAGCAGAGTATTAAGACTTAGTCCAGCAACACTGAGATGCACTGAAGAGGGTATAGAGAAAGTGGATGTTGCAGGTGCCCCACAGCCAGAGTATAGATGGCATGAGAGAGACTAAAATGAATGAAAAGTATATATTCTTAAGTACCTGACCAGGGAGAATGTAAGGGACTAGGAGGCTCCGTAACTGGGAATAAGAGTAATGGTTCAGTGGAAAGTTTTGCCTAGTTCATTTCTCTATTTCCATTTAGTTCATAGCCACATAGTTCAACTGTCAATTGATTGGATGGATCAAATAACTGTAGTTCTCTAATCTTCAAGGAATGGTATTACCAGTTTGTTTTAGAAAAAAATCGGAATGGTATGAAAAAGATTTGGATGGAAATATACTTTAGCTCTTTGGTTTTCTTTACTATGTAGTATGTATATCAGGGTTATTTTTTTTTAAACATACCATGATATTATTAAAGAAGTTAATTCCATTCTTTTTCATTTTACCTTTTAAAATAGTGGTAAGGATCCAAACTATCCTAAGGAGATAAATGCCTACAGCATCACATGAGCAGAAGTCTGCCTACCCTTTCCTTAAAGCACTTCAGACACAGCCCACAATTTCCTTGTATTACCAGCATTTTCACAGACAGATTGCAGGCTGAAACTCTGACCTAATAATACGTAAAATCCATAGCATCACACAAGCCAACTCTTTACAGCTTGTAGAATCAACTGACACTGAGTTTTTATGAGAACCTAGAGTCTTCAAATAATTTAAGCCGTTCTTTTTTTTTCCCTGGCCTTTGGCCATGACAGAAGCAACATTGCCAAAAAGCAGAAAAACCTCATAAGAAAGGATTTTTTTCATAATCACATTCCAGTTTTTCAATCTAAGAAGTTCAGAACAAGTCAGGTATATATGCCCTTTTACATTCGTGTTTTGGAAAAACTTGAGGGTCTCTTGTTAGCTTAGCCTCCAGGGCCACTCCTTAATCCCTGGCAGCTACCTAGGGCTCTTCTGAACCATTTCTTCCCCAAAGCTGCGCCCTCTTTGTCTGTTCTTAGTAGGCGCTATGTACAGCATTTCTTTTAAAAAGAAAATGTCTCCCCAGTTTCCCAATTTTTCTGGGTTGCCTGAAAAATCAGTTCACGTAGTTTTAAGGTTTTATAGTGAATCACAGTACAGACAGAGTATGTCAATAAAATCAAGGTTCCATAATGTTTGCATAGTTCTTTTAGTAATGGTACCTTCTTGTACTCTTTCTAGCTGGCCAAAGTAGACTATTTTCATGCCTAAGGACTTTTCCATTTTATAGTCCCAGTACTTTTCAAGGAAAGTGGCAAGGCCCTCTCTGGAAGGAAAGACTAAAGCTACTATTCGGAGAAATTAGGTGTGAGCTAGCCAACCATTCAGGTGGGGCATTTAGGTCTCAGATCTGCCCTGGGGCCCCCTCCAAAAGGTTTCCTGAGGTCATTATCTTCAGGTTTCCAAATCAAACTTCAAGTCTAAACCCCTTGATCTTAATTAGGCATTTTAAATTGACTTCCAAAGTGTTGAGACTAATGCTGTGTTGCTTACAAACTATTTCTTTATCACTCTCTTAATCTTCACAAGAATTGAGGTTTAGGAGACAGTGCCCACAGTTAGCAACCTAATAGGCCAAGGTAGCTGTGGTCCCTGGTGGTGCTCTTAAATTCTTTACTAAGATTTTATTGCTCCACTGTAACACTTTACTCTTCTTAAAAACAAAAATCTATGAAGTTGGGAAGTCACATTTCCATATCTCTTTTAGAACTCTCAAGAGAGATAAGTGGTCAGGATTTCTGTGCTAATATATTACAGAAGGACCATTTCTGATTCGTTCACCACTATACCCAGTTCCTAGCCCAAAATGTCTAACACCATGCTACTGAAACTGTGTGCCAAGGAACACAGAAAACTCACAGAGCTGCCATGGATATTTTGAATATTCAAGGGAAACACCACAATACTTGACTTCTGTTAGACACTCTGCAAACTAGTAGATAATGTTATCATGTTCCTATCTATGGTGTCTTAGTTTTGCAAATTTGATGAATAAGACCAAGGCCCAATTCTCCTGAAGCTTTGATGAAGAGCAAGTACTGGTGGAAAACCAATGCGGGGTAGAAAGTGAGGGTGGCATTGTCCAATCAAATTTCATACTTTAAGAAGTGTAGTGACCAACAGATGCACACAGACCATTGATAAATAAACCTCATTATTTACGAATAAAATAAAATATTATTTTTCTTTCAAGTTATGTGTACTTTTTTACAAATGGCTACTAAGTTAATAGGACACAAATACCTATTAAGTTGCTTGGCCCTAACTACTTAATAAATGGAACTGTGAGGTATTCCCTTTGGCCTAGGGATGCCGTAAAAAAAATTATTGCAACACTAAACTGTGAATAGATACATTTAGCCCTCTCTATCACATGGTAGGCACTCGACACATAGGATGAACTAATGAATGACATCCTAAATAAAGTCATATTTGCACTGAGCCTTTCAAAATGATAGTAACATTTCCAGCCTACAGTGAGAGAGACTGTTAGGAAAAATGGGAATGGAATTCATTCAACAATTTCTATATGACCTACTAGGTACCAGGCATTTGTTCTAGGCACCAGGGTATAATATTACAGAGAAAGATAGGGCCCTGTTCTCAGATAGCTTATTCGCTAGTGGGTAAGCAAGTAGGACAATTGCAAACAGTGAAAGGTACTGAAGGAAATAAAGCAGGATAATGGTAATAGAGAGTGACCCGGAGGAGGCCACTCTATTTGGGGATGGTCAGTTCTCTCTGAGGTGACTCTGAGGCTCAGTTAATGTGTGTGAAGGGCAAGCCCTGAAGAAGCCCAGCTTGTTTGGGGTCCTGGTGGGTCAGTACCGTACAAGATACATTGTAGGGCAAGAGGCATTGATCTGTGCTGAAGAGTCAGCACTTACCCTGAAAGGTTGTCTCCTCAGGGGCATTTCCCGCCTCTCACTAGGGGTTGCAGGCATTGCCCGAAGAGGACCAGAAGGAGGGCAGACACCTGGGTTGCCCTAACCATCCCATTCTGTGCACTTCTCTTCTCCCCAGCCCAGGGCCAGTCAGCCTAAGACTGAAACGTAGGAAAGGCAGTGGAGGGGTTTCTTAACCTCTGGTGACCAGTCTCTTAACCGGGAAAGAAAATGTGAGGAGAAGAATGTTGGCTTTTTCTTAATAAATGTTCTAAAACCCCACCTACTTATGGGGGCTTCCAGCAGGCACCCTGGGCATCCTGTGTGGTTGTCCCCAAGGCTGACTCAACTCTCTCCAGCAGTGGACAAAGAAACGTGCATCTTGCCAGGTCCACTCATGCTTGCCTCCCTACTGGCCCGTCCAGCTGACAAGCAGGAACTTCCCTGATGGTTTAGTCTTCACTGGGAAGGAGAGGGCTCTCATTTTAAAGTCTAAGAAGGCATGTTTTTTTCCAAGTAAATGTATTAGGACTTCTTTTGTAACTTGATATAACAAAATTGGGACCAGGCTCTTCTATCCTTTAGATTCCACATGCATTTTGCCTCTTAATTGTCTCTGAGAGGCCAGCAAGATGGATGGGTGGAAAGAGGGGACAGTGATTTGAAGGACACACTCTTCATTCTTCAGTCCTGTGGACACTGAGGACCGAGCGCACAATGTGCAGCAGAAGGGACGGAAGCTATTCTGAGTCCTGAGGCTGCTGCTTAGTGATTATGTGTTGGGGAACAATGTTTGTTAACCCCTCCATTTTCTCACCTGTAAAAATACCCTTCTTACATATGTACAAAGAATTTTTGTTAATACAATGTTTATAGTAGTTAAAAAATTGAAAACAAATGGAGGAGTGCTGGTTAAATAAATTGCAGTGTGTCCTTGCCGTGGAACACTATACAATTGCTAAAAAAAATGAAGTGGATCTCCATAAACCTATAAAGTTCTTCCAAGACATATTTAGTGTGAAGAAAGGCAAATTGTGGAGTAATATCTTTAATATGATCTAAGTCTGTTTAAAAAAACCCATAAACAGAAGTATGTCTGGGTGTGTGGCATATCACAAAGTCCTGGAGGACACGTCAAACTGATCACAGTAATCATGTAATGCAGAGAGAGATTTTGAATGACCTAAAAGGCATTTTCCTTTTTTTAATTCCATACACTTTTGTAGTGTTTTATATTTTTTATAATTGACATGTATTCCTCTATTAGTGGCATAAATTTTTTAAATACATAAAGTGAGATTGGGATAAAAAGTCATTGAATATATATTTATTTTTGAAACACTGAAAAAATGCCACCTCACAGGTTTTTTCGGAAGATCACATGAGAAAATATCTGAAAAACACTCAGCATGCTGCCTACTCAGTGATACTGGCTCTGCCCTCCCTCGATCCCTGTGTTTAATTTCCCCTTTCTATGACAAAGTACTTTTTTCCAGAGAACACACTGTTTAAAAAGTGAAAATTAGATCACCTTACATGTTGGAAAGTTGGTTTTACTGTGTGGCATCATAGAGAACTTCTGATTATTTTGCCAAAGAATAGGTTCCAGTTATTCTGGAATAGGAACACTGGCCCTCACCTATGGCAAAAGTACAGACCTATAATGCCCTTCCTTTGGATGAACTATAGAAAAACAGGCTTTCTTTCTGATGCCCAGGCCTCAGGCTGGGCAGTTAGGTGTCTGGCAACTTTAATGCATGGCTGTTCTCTGGCCAGACAACACTGGGTTGGAATTGCTGTATGCACTCAGAGACATATCCCAGGGGACCAGTCAGTATCCCCTCGAAGGAGCCTGACTTACACAGTCAGAATGGTGCCTCCTGGCCGCTGAACTGCACACAGGGCTCTGTGGTTTGTGAATGTGTGTGTTTCCCTTTCAGCACTGAGCATCGCTGTCACTGAAACAAAAGGATGTTCTTTAGGGAACACATGTTCAAAAACATCCTAATTTCCCTGACTTCGGCCACAGTGCTTTCTGTTTATTCTGAAATTAGGTAACAAAGGGAAATACTTTTTAGGAAGTGAAAAGTGACAAATGACCTTTATTGTTTCTCTGAGGACAGAGCCCCTGTCCCATGTATCATAGCATAGTACTACCTAAGTTTTGACCATCTTGCAAATGGATTAATCTCTAAAGGCAAGGATATCACATGCCATGTGGATAACTAGAGGTTGGTTTTGGTTCAAAACACATCATTTCTTTTCCAATAGTTTAACACTGAGCCTTTAGAATAATGGTTGAGCATATTTGCAACACTTACTCTGGGAAAAAAAAAACCTCGTATTTTATGACTAACTGTTTTATCATTTGTGGCATAAAGAAATAAACATTTTTTTAATGATTCACAGATTCCCTCGTTTGGAGGATCTGGTGGACGTAGATCTCCGTGCAGGGCTGGCTGCCAGGTGGCCAGCCAAGTTTGTTTTGGATTTTCCCTCCCCAGTGGGTTGGCTTTTCTGCTTCCCTTCTCCCCTAGGCCTCCTCCTGAAGGCTGCGCACATTTCTTTTTCTTTTTAAAGACTTTTTCTGACATGTCTGACATGTCCCTCCTCGGTCTCTCTACTTTGCCTTTCTCCTTAAAGTGTTCTGAGTTTCTCCTCCTCTGCCTCACTGTGGGGAGTGGTGTGGTACCACCATGACTCCGTGGCAAGAGCACAGCCTCGGGAGCTCTGCTGCTTACTCACTTGGTGTCCGGGCAAGCTCTTCAACTTACCCCAGCCTCAGTCTCCTTGACTGTGAAGTGGAAATAAGAGTAATAGTCCCTCTACAGTATTTCTTTACAGGAATCAGTGCAATAATGTAAACACATGGGAGATGCTCAGTGAATTTTAGTTCCTCCTTCCATCTTACTTTGGCAAAGATAAGCAAGGGATGGTCTTCCAGAAGAGCTAAATTCCCCAGTTCAGGACAATTTCACCTGTGCGGGCAACTGAAGGTAATGAAGAACTCTAGATTGTTGGGGAATGTATAAAAGGAATATATTGATACCACTGACTTGTGCTCATTGGCTTCCTTCGGGTATATATTTAAAAGGCCATAGGGGATTTTTTTCCCCTTAAGTTGACCTTTTTTCTAAGCCAGCAAAATCATCCCATAGAAACTGCTAGAGAGAGTATTGGCAATGCTTGTAAATGGCCTTTGAGTGCTATGAACTGGCCTTCTTGTACTTAAGACTCATATGTTCCAGTGCACACATGAGGCTTACTGATAGGAAGTCAAAATGCCTCATGCAACAGCTCTGTTTGTTTCTTGTGGATTGATAACTAACGTCCAGCCGCTGCTTCCCTAAGGAGAAGTATGAACATTTCTGTTAGTATGAATGGGGACACCTACTCGGTCATCCAGAACTTGTTTCCTTCAGTGTTGTTGTGATCAATTGCCATATTGAAACTCTCTGAAGAGCAACTTGAGCTAGACCTGTAGCAAATGTGGGTCTTGTTATTAATGGCATAGTACAGGCTTGATAGATTTTTGAAGGAAAGAAAATTTCTTCATCAGATCAACTGCTGAAGAGGATTAAAGGATGAGTCCATCATTTCCTAGAGTGGTGGGGCTTATTAGATTGTGAAAAGCTGAAGAGAGCCCCATATCCCAGGTAGCTCCATGACTTTAGGCTAACAGCTTTCCCCTCTGTGTTCCATAATCCTCCTTAATGAAAATGATGAGAACACTGGTCCTGTACCTCAGAGAGGTCCTGGCAAAGTCACAGACCTCAAGAATGTTAGAAAAGAACTAGTATTTGAGAGGTATCTGCCGTGTGCCAGGCGTGGTGCTAGCAACTTTTCAGCCCCTAATTCATTTAATTCTCACAACCACGTTGAAAAGTCTTACCCTGATTTTGCAGACAAAGAGCTTTGAACATTGAAAGGCATACTTTATCTTGGCCAGCACTAAGACACGGTGCTGCGAGGTCTTTATAATGCCAAAGCCCATGCTCACTTCACTGTAACACAGGAGGGGTAGGGATGGTGTAGACTAACTAATTTAGCAAATAACAAAACTGAGCCAAAACAGAAAGTTTAAGGCTCGAGCATTCTTATAACATATGCTTTTTCTTTTCGAAGGAAAGAGATACTCAAGTAAGTTTACTATAGCAATTATAATTCTTCAAGGTTAGAAGTAGATGAACTGCTGAGACTTTTAAATCTGAAAATTAAATACAGCAGGAAAGGCAAATCTGAGAATCCTTGCTAAAAGTACCCCCAAATCTCTCCCCTTTGAGCTTCCCACCTGTCAAGAGGCTATCAATTTATTGAGTCGATACTCTTCAAAATCTGCTTTCCCAAATTCTCATTTCTGAATTGCCTGAGATGTAGGCTGGCCTCTGGTGACCCAGGTAGAAGCTTGCAGAGGGGATTTGACAGTGACTTAGAAAGAAATGACTACTGCAGGTCTTCCTTGGCTGAGTGCCCCATGGAATGAAACCAGACAAGCTGCCACGCATAGGTTGCTAACGTGCAAATACTTGTCTCTGCTCAGCCTGGTTTCCATGAGACTGGAAATGATAAGTAGCATCGGGTCTTCCGATTAACACCAAACTGTGCTGAAACTCAAGCAGCCTAAACTCCCATGAGTCTCTGGGATCCCTCACAGACCTTTGTGCTGAGTCTCAGGAGCTAGGCTCATTATTGAATTAGTTAACTCTCTTTTGTTTTGTGTTGCACTTCTAGGGACCCTGCCTTCATATGTTTCTCTTTGCTTTTTAAACATTGTCTTCCTTTTCACAGGAAATTGCAAAGTATCAAAAAGGTGGTTTTTGAGGTTTGGCTCTATTTTTCTTTATAATCTTACTATGAACAGAAGCTACTCATGGCTCTTGGAGTGTATTTAGTGTAGGTGTCAAATTCCATTTAGAGTTTTGGATGAAATATGGTCATCATAGAAGAAAGGGAGAAGAGGCATGGTTCAGGTTCCTTTTCGTTTGAATTTTCAGTGAGTAAATATGCTTCAGAACTTACTCAGTGTCAGTGTCCTATCACTTCTCATCCTCATTCTCCCAAGCTATATAGTCACTATAAAAACTTTTTCCCTCCCCGGAGTTTTAAAATGTTATATCACTGTATTTCTCAAAATGTACTTTATAAATGTTTATCTTTTCTTTTTCTTCCTTTAGTATATTACTGGGAATTACTTACTTTAAACAGTTAAAGATAATGGAAGTAACTTAGACAAACCTCTCAATCCTTATAGACCCTGTAATTTGGAAAACAGTTTTCAAATAACTTTGTGCAAAGCCGCCTTGACATCACTGCTGGGTGATAAAAGCTAAGTAGCCAGGTTTCTAGGCACACCATCCTCTTTCATCCAGAATAGCTCTGTTTTTTACCTGCCTTATTGATTAGCATCCTATGTAAGATTCTTTTGGGGCAAATCATTCTGCAACAAAAATGAGTGTGAAATCCCTTGCTTTATATTATTTCTCCTAAGATGTCTTCTAGTATCTGCCTGATTATTTCTAGGGGAGAAAATTCTCTGTCTTCTGTATTTTTTGTACAATGCTAATTGCTGGGAGAGTGTTTCTTATAATAAGCTGATGTATATCTCCTCTATTACTATGTAATTCAATTCAACAGGTAATTATTGACTATGTGCAAGTCATTGGGCTTGGAGCAAAGGGAAAATGAAAAGGTTTGTCAAGACAGTTTCTACTTCCAAATGTTTTGAAATCAGGGGCAGGGAGACAAGAAAGACAAAAATACAGATATTTAGAATCCATTGCAGAATAAGATAGGTTGCAAAAGAAAGGTGTAAGAAAAAGAGTGAAGAGAACTTGTAATCAATGTTATTTCATTTCCTGTAATCCACAATGTCAGATAAAATACAATACGATAAAACCAATGACATAGCCAGGCTCAATACCATGATTAAAATGTCCATGGACCAAAAAACATAGCATAAATACAAGATACAGTGCTGATACCACAGACTTTTTGGCTGCATGACTAGAAGCAAGCCCAGATTAGCAGAAGCTCCACTCCTATGGCATAAGCAAAGCTAAACTTATTTTTACAGGAGAAGGGGCACCTAAGCCTGGGGGAGAACTCCATGTCAGGAGATTAGACAGGACTCCCTGTGTCAAGAGAAGGCAAAGTTGTGCTTTGTTTTTAAATAATGCCCTTTTGCCTGGAGGAAAGCTGCACTGAAACTGTGAGCCTGGGGAGGCTGGTCTACAAAGAGAGCACATCATGAATTGAAACCACCCAACTACACTTCAGCTTTGTGACAGGACTTGCAATTTCCTCACTATTTAGTAATCTGATTCAGAGCTGGAAGGTCTGTGAACCACGTGGAGACAATCACAAAAACTATTAGGACAGACAAGAATAAAGAGTAAAAAGGAAAAGAAAAATCTTTCCATTCAAAATAAGCCTACAGACAAAAATTACCAAGAAAGTCAATGAAATCACCAAGAAATATACCAAGAAAGTCAACGACATTAACATTCACGCTAGATAAAATTGAGTGAAACAGTTTGACAAGGACTTTAAAACTGACACATTCAGTCCTCATTATTCTTGATTTTCAATAATTGTGAAATCACCAACTTTCTAAAATTTCTCCTGAGTCATTTGCAGACATGTGCAGAGTGGCAAAAATTTCCATCCCCCAGTGAGCACATTCCCAGCTGAGTTGGAACAAGGCAACACTCTGCCTTCTTGTTTCAGCCCTTGTGCTATAAACAAATGTCCTTTTCACAGTATTTTAGTGCAAGTTTTTCACATTTTTGTGCCGATTTTGGTGATTTTGCTGTTTCAAATGACCCCCAAGCACAGTGCTGATGGACTGTCTGGTGTTCGTCAGCACAAGAAGTCTGTGATGTGTTTCTAAGCACAAGAAGTCTGTGATGTGCCTTAGAGAGAAAAGGTGTTTTAGAGAAACTTCATTCAGGTGTGAGTTACAGCACTCTTGGTTTCATTGATTAATTCTGTGTGAATCAATCAACAACATACATTAAGTGAGGTGTCTTTAATAGAAGCACATATGGAGATTCAAGATGGCGGCGTGAGAAGTGAGATGGAGAGCTCCTCCCAAAACCATAAACAGTATGAAAATATAGTTAATCAATTCAACTAACCTTAAAACAGCAACAAGAAAGAAGGCTTAACCAGACTGCAAACAGACCTCACAAGCGGAGCAGACCTCACGAAGCAGGGTAACGTAGGAAAGCCTTAATCTGGCAGGACCCAAGCCCTTCCCCCACCCCAACTCACCAGCAGGAGGAAGAGAAACAGAGCAGGGGAGGGGGTGGAAACCTGGGACTGCTGAACACCTAGCCCTGGACATCTGCTTTGTGAGCAGAATCCTATAGTATGTGGTGCTCTGGACATAGGGGAGCTCGGACAGGTGGAGTGCTTGAGAAATTGGGAGTGCTTGAGAAATTGACATTCCGGCCATTTGTGGAAGAGGATTTCCATACCCGGCAGCTCCATGTCAGAGGAAAGGCGGGCAGTCTGAGAGGCTTCCTAGCAGCGAGAGGGCTGCTAAAGGGGCGGGGTTTGCAGGGATCTTGCTGTGCAGGAGAAGGGAGAGATGGACAAGGTTGTCTGGGCATGCTCGGCCCTACTGGTTGGGAACTTTGGGGAGCTTCAGGTGCTCCATTGCCCTGGCTGCCTACTCAGCTCTGAGGCACCCCACTGTGACACACAGCCTGCCAAGCCTTCCTACTGCCCTGCAGGCACCTGCTCGCAAACCCGCAGTCACTGCCCAGGCATCAGGCCAGCCCAAGGGAGGTCCCGCCAACAACAGCTAGAGATACAAAGCACAGAGGTTCATACATGTGTGCATGGCCCATTGGCTCTGACACTGGAGACAGGTACTGCAGATGGAAATCAGGAAACAGATCTTTCCTCCGCTCAGGCACCAGCTCCACTCCCCTACGACCCCCAACCTCACTCTAGGGGCTGAGCAGCTCCAGAGACTGGAGTTTCTGCACATGAGTGGGCACCACACACAAATATGAAACAACAAAAGAACATGGTTCAGACCAAAATCTCACATACCCCAGAAAGACGGCCAAATGAAACCAAGTTCACCAATCTTCCTGAAAGACAGTTCAAAATAAAAATTATAAACAGGCTTATTGAGGTACAGAAAAATATTCAAGACCTCAGGAACGAATTTAAGGCGGATATTCAATCATTAAGAAATTCAATATCTGAAATGAAACAAACAATGGAGGGATTTAAATGCAGATAAGATGTAGTAGAAGAGACGGTAAATGGAATAGAAATTAGAGAAGAGGAGTACAAAGAAGCTGAGGCAAAGAAAGAAAAAAGATCTCTAGACTTCCGGGAAGATGGCGGCGTGAGCAGGGCAGCAGAAATCTCCTCCCAACACTATATTTATCTACGAAAATACAGCAAATACAACTATTCCTAAAAGAGAGACCAGAATACACAGGAAAGCGCACAGCGTGCAGCTACACCCGAGAGGACTCGGCACCCCAAGAGGCGGGTAAGATACGGAGCCGCGACCCACCAAATTCAAAAATACATTAAGAGGATCATACACCATGATCAAGTGGGATTCATCCCAGGGATGCAAGGATGGTACAACATTCGAAAATCCATCAACATCATCCACCACATCAACAAAAAGAAGAACAAAAACCACATGATCATCTCCATAGACGCTGAAAAAGCATTTGACAAAATTCAGCATCCATTCCTGATTAAAACTCTAAACAAAATGGGTATAGATGGCAAGTACCTCCACATCATAAAGGCTATATATGACAAACCCACAGCTAACATCATACTTAACCGCGAGAAGCTGAAAGCTTTTCATCAAAGACCGGGAACAAGACAGAGATGCCCACTCTCTCCACTGTTATTCAACATAGTACTGGAGGTCCTAGCCGCAGCAATCAGACAAAACAAAGACATACAAGGCATCCAGATTGGTAAAGAAGTCAAATTGTCACTATTTGCAGATGACATGATATTCTACATAAAAAACCCTAAAGATTCCATTCCAAAACTACTAGAACTAATATCTGAATTCAACAAAGTTGCAGGATACAAAATTAACACACAGAAATCTGTTGCTTTCCTATACACTAACGATGAACTAACAGAAAGAGAAATCAGGAAAACAATCCCATTCACAATTGCATGAAAAAGAATAAAATACCTACGAATAAACCTAACAAAGGAAGTGAAAGACCTATACCCTGAAAACTACAAGACACTCTTAGAAGAAATTAAAGAGGACACTAACAAACGGAGATTCATCCCATGCTCTTGGCTAGGAAGAATAAATACTGTCAAAATGGCTATACTACCCAAAGCAATCTACAGATTTAATGCAATCCCTATCAAACTACCAACAGCTTTCTTCAATGAACTGGAACAAATAATTCTAAAATTCATATGGAACCACAAAAGACCCCGAATAGCCAAAGAAATCCTGAGAAGGAGGAATAAAACAGGGGGAATTACGCTCCCTGACTTCAAGCTCTACTACAAAGCCACAGTAATCAAGACAATTTGGTATTGGCACAAAAACAGACCCACAGACCAGTGGAACAGAATAGAAAATCCAAACATTAACCCAAACATATACAGTCAATTAATATTTGATAAAAGTGCCTTGGATATACAATGGGGAGATGACAGCCTCTTCAGCAGCTGGTGTTGGAAAAACTGGACAGCTACATGTAAGAGAATGAAACTGGACTACTGTCTCGCCCCATACACAAAGGTAAACTCAAGGTGGATCAAAGACCTGAATGTAAGTCATGAAACCATAAAACTCTTAGAAAAAAACATAGGCAAAAATCTCTTGGACATAAACATGAGCGACTTCTTCATGAACATATCTCCTCGGGCAAGGGAAACAAAAGCAAAAATGAACAAGTGGGACTATATCAAGGTGAAAAGCTTCTGTACAGCAAAGAACACCATCAGTAGAACAAGAAGACATCCTACAGTATGGGAGAATATATTCATAAAAAAACGTATCTGATAAAGGGTTGACATCCAAAATATATAAAGAAATCACGCACTTTACCAAACAAAAAGCAAATAATCCAATTAAGAAATAGGCAGAGAACATGAATAGACACGTTTCTAAAGAAGAAATTCAGATGGCCAACAGGCACATGAAAAGATGTTCCACATCGCTAATCATCAGAGAAATGCAGATTAAAACCACAATGAGATACCACCTCACACCAGTGCGGATGGCCAACATCCAAAACACAAACAACAACAAATGTTGGCGAGGATGTGGAGAAAAGGGAACCCTCCTACACTGCTGGTGGGACTGCAAATTAGTTCAACCATTGTGGAAAGCAATATGGAGGTTCCTCAAAAAACTCAAAATAGAAATACCATTTCACCCAGGAATTCCAGTCCTAGGTATTTACCCTAAGAATGCAGCAGCCCAATTTGAAAAAGACAGATGCACCCTACGTTTATTGCAGCACTATTTACAATAGCCAAGAAATGGAAGCAACCTAAGTGTCCATCAGTAGATGAATGGATAAAAAAGAGGAGGTACATACACACAATGGAATATTATTCAGCCATAAGAAGAAAACAAATCCTACCATTTGCAACAACATGGATGGAGCTAGAGGGTATTATGCTCAGTGAAATAAGCCAAGCCGAAAAAGACAAGTATCAAATGATTTCACTCATATGTGGAGTATAAGAACAAAGAAAAAATACTGAAGGAACAAAACAGCAGCAGACTCACAGAACCCAAGAACGGACTAATAGTTACCAAAGGGAAAGGGACTGGGGAAAATGGGTGGGAAGGGAGGGATAAGAGGGAAAAAAGGGCATTATGATTAGCAGATGTAATGTTGGGGGGGCACGGGGAGGGCTGTACACCTCAGAGAAGACAAGTAGTGATTCTATACCATCTCACTACGCTGATGGACAGTGACTGTATTGGGGTGGGTGGGGGGGACCTGATGAAGGGGTAGTTTAATAACCATAATATTGCACATGTAATTGTAGATTAATGATACCAAAATAAATTATATTAAAAAAAAAGAAGAAGGATCTCTAAGAATGAAAGAATATTGAGAGAACACTGTGACCAAGCCAAACGGAACAATATTCGAATTATAGGGGTACCAGAAGAAGAAGAAAGGGAAAAAGGGATAGAAAGTGTCATTGAGGAGGTAATTGCTGAAAACTTCCCCAGTCTGCAGAAGGAGATAGTCTCTCAAGCATGGAGGTGCACAGATCTCCTAACACAAGGGACCCAAGGAAGACAATATCAAGACATATAATAATTAAAATGGCAAAGATCAAGGATAAAGACAAACTTTTAAAAGCAGCTAGAAAGAGAAAAAAGTTCACCTACAAAGGAAAACCCATCAGGCTATCATCAGACTTCTCAACAGAAACCTTCCGGGTCAGAAGGGAGTGGCATATGTTTAATGCAATGAAGCAGAAGGCCTTGAACCAAGAATACTTTATCCGGCAAGGTTATCATTTAAATTTGAAGGAGGGATTAAACAATTTTCAGATAAACAAAAGTTCAGTGAACTTACCTCCCACAAACCACCTCTACAGTCCATTTTGGAGGGACTCTTACAGATGGACATATTCCTAAGGCTAAATAGATGTCACCCAAGGGAGGACAAAGAGTAGAGAATATGATTCATAACATACAAAGAATGGAGGAGGAAGAAAAAGCAGGAAAAAAAAAAAGAAACTTTAGGTTGTGTTTGTAATAGCATACAAAGTAAGTTAAAGTAGTCTGTTAGATAGTAAGGGAATTGCCCTTGAACCTTTGGTAACCACAAATCTAAAGCCTGCAATGGAAATAAGTACATACCTATCGATAATCACCCTAAATGTAAATGGTCTGAATGCACCAATCAGAAGACACAGAGTTACTGAATGGATTAAAAAACAAGACCCATCTATATGCTGCCTGCAAGAGACTCACTGCAATCCCAAAGAAATACACAGACTGAAAGTAAAGGGATGGAAAAAGATATTTCATGCAACTAATAGGGAGAAAACAGGAGTTGCAGTACTTGTATCAGACAAAATAGACTTCAAAACAAAGAAAGTCACAAGAGACAAGGACATTGCATAATGATAAAAGGGTCAGTCTAACAAGAGGATGTAAGCATTATAAATATCTATGCACCCAACACAGGATCACCCACATATGTGAAACAAATACTAACAGAATTAAAGGGGGAAACAGAATGTAATGCATTCATTTTGGGGCACTTCAACACACCACTCACTCCAAAGGACAGATCAACCAGACAGAAAATAAATAAAGAGACAGAGGCACTGAACAACATATTAGAACAGATGGACCTAACGGACATCTACAGAACACTCCATCCAAAAGCAACAGGATACACATTCTTCTCAAGTGCACATGGAACATTTTCAAGAATAGGCAACATGCTAGGCCACAGAAAGAACCTCAGTAAATTCAAAAAGATTGAAATTGTACCAACCAGCTACTCGGATCACAAAGGTATGGAACTAGAAATAAATTACACAAAGAAAATGAAAAAGCCCACAAACACACGGAGGCTTAATAACATGCTCCTAAATAATCAATGGATCAATGACCAAATAAAAACAGAGATCAAGCAATATATGGAGACAAATGACAACAATAATTCAACACCGCAGAATCTGTGGGATGCAGTGAAGGCCATGCTAAGAGGCAAATATATTGCAGTACAGGCCTACCTCAGGAAAGAAAAACAATCCCAAACTCACAATTAATGAAACTAGAAGAGGAAGAACAAATGACGCCCAAAGTCAGTACAAGGAGGGACATAATAAAGATTAAAGCAGAAATAAATATAATTGAGAATAATAAAACAATAGAAATAATCAATGAAAGCAGGAGCTGGTTCTTTGAGAAAATAAACAAAATAGATAAACCCCTAGCCAGACTTATCAAGAAAAGAAGAGAGTCTACACACACAAACAGAATCAGAAATGAGAAAGGAAAAATCACTATGGACACCACAGAAATACAAAGAATTATGAGAGAATACTATGAAAAATTATATGGTAACAAACTGGATTACCTAGAAGAAGTGGACAACTTTCTAGAAAAATAAACCTTCCAAGGCTGACCCAGGAAGAGACAGAGAATCTGAATAGACAATTACCAGCAATGAAATTGAATAAGTAATAAAAACTACCTAAGAACCAAACTCCTGAACCAGATAGTTTCACTGCTGAATTTTACCAAACCTTTAATGAAGACCTAACACCAATCCAACTTAAACTTTTCCAAAAAATAGAAGAGGAGGGAATACTCCCAAACTCATTCTACAAGGCCAACATCACTTTAATACCAAAACCAGGCAAAGACACCACAAAAAAAGAAAATTACAGACCAATATCCCTTATGAACATACATGCAAAAATACTCAACAAAATATTAGCAAACTGAATTCAAAAATACATCAAAAAGATCATCCATCATGATCAAGTGGGATTCATCCCAAGGATGCAAGGATGGTACAACATTTGAAAATCCATCAACATAATCCACTACATCAACAAAAAGGACAAAAAACACATGATCATCTCCATAGATGCTGAAAAAGTATTTGACAAAATTCAACACCCATTCATGATAAAAACTCTCAACAAAATGGGTATAGAGGGCAAGTACCTCAACATAATAAAGGCCATATATGACAAACCCACAGCCAACATTATACTTAACAGCGAGAAGCTGAAAGCTTTTCCTTTAAGATTGGAAGCAAGACAAGGATGCCCACTCTCCCCACTTTTATTTAACATAGTTCTGGAGGTCCTAGCCACAGCAATCAGACAACACAAAGAAATAAAAGGCATCCAGATTGGCAATGAAGAACTTCAACTGTTGCTGTTTGCAGATGACATGATATTGTACATTAAAAACCCTAAAGAATCCTCCTCAAAACTATTAGATCTAATATCTGAGTTCAGCAAAGTTGCAGGATACAAAATTAACACACAGAAATCTGTTGCATTCCTATACACTAATGATGAACTAGCAGAAAGAGGAATCAGCAAAAAAATTCCATTCACAATCGCATCCGAACGAATAAAATACCTAGGAATAAACCTAACCAAGGTAGTGAAAGACCTTTACCCTGAAAACTACAAGACACTCTTAAGAGAAATTAAAGAGGACACTAAAAATGGAAATTCATCCCATGCTCTTATCTAGGAAGAATTAATATTGTCAAAATGGCCATCCTGCTTAAAGCAATCTACAGATTCAATGCAATCCCTATCAAAATACCTAGTTAATTCTTCAATGAACTAGAGCAAATAGTTCTAAAATTCAGATGGAACCAGAAAAGACCCTGAATAGCCAAAGCAATCCTGAGAAGAAAGAATAAAGCAGGGGGAATTATGCTCCCTGACTTCAAGCTCTACTACAAAGCCACAGTAATCAAGACAATTTGGTACTGGCACAAGAACAGACCCATAGACCAGTGGAACAGAATAGAGAGCCCAGATATAAACCCAACCATATATGGTCGATTAATATATGATAAAGGAGTCATGGATATACAATGGGGAAATGGCAGCCTCTTAAAAAGCTGGTGTTGGCAAAACTGGACAGCTACATGTAAGAGAATGAAACTGGATTACTGTCTAACCCCTTACACAAAAGTAAACTCAAAATGGATCAAAGACCTGAGTATAAGTCATGAAACCATAAAACTCTTAGAAAAAAATATAGGCAAAAATCTCTCAGACATAAACATGAGCATCTTCTTCCTGAACACATCTCCTTGCGCAAGGGAAACAAAAGCAAAAATGAACAAATGAGACTATATCAAACTAAAAATCTTCTGTACAGCAAAGGATACCATCAATAGAATAAAAAAGACATCCTACTGTATGGGAGAATATATTCATAAATGACATATCCGATAAGGGGTTGACATCCAAATTATATAAAGAGCTCATGCACCTCAACAAACAAAAAGCAAATAAGCCAATTAAAAAATGGGCAGAGGAGCTGAACAGACACTTCTCCTAAGAAGAAATTCAGATGGCCAACAGGCACATGAAAAGATGCTCCACATCAGTAGTCATCAGGGAAATGCAAATTAAAACCACAATGAGATATCACCTCCCACCAGTGAGGATGGCCAACATCCAAAACACAAACAACGACAAATGTTAGCAAGGTTGTGGAGAAAAGGGAACTCTCCTACACTGCTGGTGGGAATGCAAATTAGTTCAAGCATTATAGAAAGCAATATGGAGGTTCCTCAAAAAACTCAAAATAGAAATACCATTTGACCCAGGAATTCCACTCCTTGGAATTTACCCTAAGAATGCAGCAGCCCAGGTTGTAGAAGACATATGCACCCCTATGTTTATTGCAGCACTATTTACAATAGCCAAGAAATGGAAGCAACCTAAGTGTCCATCAGTAGATGAATGGATAAAGAAGAGGAGGTACATATACACATGGAATATTATTCAGCCGTAAGAAGAAAACAAATCCTACCATTTGCAACAACATGGATGGAGCTAGAGGGCATTATTATGCTCAGTGAAATAAGCCAGGCAGAGAAAGACAAGTATCAAATGATTTCACTCATCTGTGGAGTATAAGAACAAAGAAAAAACTGAAGGAACAAAACAGCAGCAGACTCACAGAACCCCAGAATGGACTAACAGTTACCAAAAGGAAAGGGTCTGGGAAGGATGGGTGGAAAGGGAGGGATAAGGGGGAAAAAGGGCTATTATGTAGTGGGGGTGGAGGTGGAGTAGAGGGATATGGGGAAGGCAGTATAACACAGAGAAGACAAGTAGTGATTCTGTGGCATTCTGCTGCGCTGATGGACAGTGACCGCAATGGGTATGTGGTGGGGGCTTGATAATGGGGGGAGTCTAGTAACCATAATGGTGCTCATGTAATTGTATATTAATAATAGCAAAATAAAAAAATAGAAGCACGTATAAAACAAGGTTATGTGTTGGTCAGTTGGCCAAAATGTGACCATAGACTCGTTAATACTGTATTTCCCCAAGGAGCTGTGGTAATATTTGCTAATTCAGTGCTTATGATGAGTTGTTAGAAAATAACTACCATGAATAATGAGAATTGATTATATGGGTAACAGAAACACTTTGAGAAAAACATGATTATTAAAAATAAACAGTAAATGATGGGGAAAAGCCAGACAGAAGTGTAGTAATAGTTGGATAAAGAAAAGCAACTATTAGAAATTTACAATAAAAAAACATAGTAACTGAAATAAAAATCTCAATAGATAACACAAATTGTAGACTGGGCACACAGAATTAGTGACTTTGAAGATCACAGTTAGAAATTTACCCAAATACAGCTCAAAATTCCACAGATACATGTGAAAAAGCCCGTAAGAGACATAGAGAGTGGATAAAAGGTTCAGTCTCCACATGCATGTAATAGGAGTTTCCAAAAAAGAGAAGGGGGGAATGACTTTTAGAATATTCCAGAAAGGAAAACAGATGAGAGTCGTCATACTAGAATTACAATGAACGTGACAAGAGAGTTTACTACCCACACAGACTTTCCCTAAAATAATTATTACAAGATATATTGCAGAAAGAAAAAGGTGGACCCTGGGGAAGGCAGGCATGTAAGGAAACGATGAGCCCAAAAGCGTGTGAGAATGTGATTGTATGCTATGCCCTTCGCTAATGTTGCTGGTTCTCTTTCTAAAGAGCACGGGGAAGTATGAGTGGCTCTAACCCCTTGAAGTTAGGCATGACCGTATGACTAGCTTTGAGTTGAAATGATGTATATTATTTTCAGGAGGAAGCAACGAAGTGTCCGTTTCAATGGTCTCCATGCTCTCTTTTCCATGCTTTTGTAGTAGTGACCAAGGAGACCATTTGTTCCTAAACCTTGATTCTTGAAGGGTGCTTCAGGTACCAGCAGCGTCAGCTAGACTCACGTGAGAACTGGAGAATCTCAGGTTCCATTCCAGGCTTGCAGAATCAGAATCATCATTTTAACAAGATCTTCAGATGCCTCATCTGTACATTAAAGTTTGAAAAGCACTGTTCTATCAGATAGTACATTCTGTGGGTCACTGAGTCACCCCACATTTTAAATGTGTTTTTCAAATCTCTTCTCCAATGATTTTTTTTAACCTGCTTGAGAGAGGATATTTTAAATGCTCTGTTTCACTGGTTGATTTTCTAATTTCACTTTGTGGTGTGTTTGGACTATTTTGAACCTGTCTCATTGGATAGATATATGTTTTAATCTGTATAGATAGATACATATCTGTAGATATATATAGTTTTATCTGCCTGGGGAATTTAAGCTTTCTTCATAAGGTAGTGACCATCTTTATCAATAGTAATGCTTTTGCCTTAAAATCTGTTTTGTCTGATACTAATATAGCTAATCCACCCTTCATTTAGTTAGATTTGCCTCATATATCTTTTTCCATTCTTTTACTTTCAACATTTCTCTATGCTTAAGTTTATAAATATCCAAAGTAAACATTTTTAATTGCAGTCTGATTGTTTTTGCTTTCTTTAATCTATTTGCATTCACTATGATTCTGATAAAATTGGAATTATTCCTACCATCTTCTTTTGTAATCTCTATTTGTCCTGCTTTTCCAGTATTTTTTCCTTTCCCCTGACTTCTTTGAATTATTGAGACTCTTTTATTATTTTTTTTTACATCTTTCCCTCTACTGATTTTAAAGTTATGCACCTATTTCTGTTCTTTTAGTGGCTACTCTACTTTTTAATATGCATACTTAAAACTAAAGTTTAGTAGTAGCTATATCTGCATATCAAACAATTCAAGCCTCATAGAACATTTTAACTCTAATTACTATCCTTCGACTTATGTGCTTTAGTTATCATTTTAGCCCTACTCTTATTAACCCCACAGATTAGATACTTTATATAGTCAATGTTTACTTAGATATACTTGAAAATATTCCATTTTCTTTGTTTCCTGTTCTTTCTTAAATCATAGATCTTCAAGTCTCTTTTTTATTTCTGCCTGGAATACATTCAGCAGACATTTTTTTAGTGAGGGTTCAATGGAAATAAGTGCCCTTGTTTTTGTTGTTGTTTGCATAAAATATCTGTATTTAGTTCTCTTGAAAGTTAATTTTACTGTGAAAATAATTATAGATTAACAGTAATCTTCTCTCTACACTTTGATGATTGTCCACTGACTTCTAAATTCCACTGCTGCTGAGAGGTCAGCTGTCACTCTAAATTGCTCTTCCATTGTCTTTTCTCTCTTAGTTCTTTTATGATTTTATCTTTATCATTGGCATTCTGCAGTTAGCTATGGTCTGTGTAGGAACAGATCACTTATTTTTCCCATTTGATTTTCATTTGGCTTTCTGGTTCTGGGATTTGTCTTTTAATTATTTTGGAAATTTTTCAAAAAATTATTTTCTCTGTATCATCTAGATTTTTGAACAACAGTTCATGTTTTCTATATCTGTTTCTCTGTGCTATACTTTATATTATTTCTTCAACTCTTCATTTAGTAGTGTGTCTTCCTTACTGTGTCTAAAATGCTTTTGAATCTACCTATTGAGTTTCTGAAGACACTTGTATTTTTCATTTGCCTGTTCAATTCGGTTCTTTTAAAAATGTACATGATCACGCTTGTGTTTTGGTTACAATTTCAACATCCTTTATAAAATGTCCTTAAGCACATTAAGTTTTATGTTGTATTCTGTGTCTAATAATTTAACTATATGAATTCTCTGTATTTTCTTAAATTCTTAACAGATACTTATTTAGCATTAATTCTGTGCCAGACTCATACTAGTCCCTAAGTGAACCAAGAACACAATACAGTGTGCTAAGTCCAGGGATGCAGGTATGTCCTGGGTGCTGTAGCATCTCGGAGGGAGTGGTCTCACCTAAGCTGAGGATAGGGAGCCGTCAGGGAAAACCAGGAAATGATACTTAAGCTCAAAGAGTTGGCCAGGTGAGTGAGGGGAGACTATATTGGATAATGTCAGCCAGAGGAGCACAGCATCGAGGGAATGGCAAATGTTCTGATGAAAGTGTGGGGTGGACAGAGACAAGGGAGGAGAACTGAGGCTATAGAACAGGCAAAGCTAAGTCAGCTCCCGCAGAAACCTGCTTAGGTATTTGTTGCATTGCCATACCGTATAGGCCAGAGTAAACAGACTGAGGGTTCTAGATAATACTGATGACACGCAGGATGGAAAGTGGCTGTGGCAGCCCTTTACCTTCACCACCTTGTCCAGCTTCAGTCTTAAAGGGAAACAAAATAGGAAGAGTGGTTGCCTCTGTCCAAAAATTATCCCCCGATTTTAGCTGCCATTCTTCCTGTAATCCTATCTGTAGAATAAAAGCTTGACTTGTCACCTCAGTGCCTGTCTTCCCTCTTTAACTGTAAGCACCCTGCGGGCAGGGAGAACGTCTGACTCTCACCTCATCCTCACGTTTGGCAAGTGTCTATGTGTTTTGAACATATATAATTAACAGTTGCTGGGAGCGATTAAATAGAAAGTGTTATTAGCCATTCAAACTTTACTCTAGATGAGCTGAATCAGATTGAGTTCCTTTTCCCTCTTACCTAGCACAGCCCACTGACAGCAGGAGACGTTGTATAGGAAGGAGAAAGGAAAATCAACTTTGCAGCAAAGCTCTCTTCAAGATGAGGCTGGTGCTCAGAAACTTAAGTTTCAAAGGACAACCTAAAAACACTGGGTTTTAGGGATCAGAAAATATATTTCTGTAGTATTATCATTTTTTTGTTTGTTTCTTGAAATATGTCCATGGTCCAAGATCAACAAACTAAGAAGTATGAGCATGTATGACCAATCTTGAGCGTTGTCACCCATTCAACTTCTAACCCAGCAAATTAGGCACGTGATATTGTTTGATTAGACTTATATGTTAAGACACTCATATAAGTCATTTTAATTTAAATTAGGTTTAAACAAGTAAATAAAGTAGTTCTAGAGGCAGCAAGGCAATTAGAAAAGCAAAATTGGATGAAACAAGCATAGGCTCGGTTCCCCTGGAGCCCCCTAGTGCTGTGGCCCTCATGAGTAACCCTCCTCTCTGTGGGTTGGTAGGATTCGTGATACCTTACATTTGTTGAGTACTCTCTATGTGCCAGCACTGATTCAAACATTACACATGTATTAACTTACTTGTGTCCATTTTTGTCCATAGAACCACTATAGGACAGGGCCACACATCTTTAAGCCAGGATAAATATCAAGAACCTAGGGAGAGACTGACTGACCCTTTTCCTTGGTTGAGGAGCTGACTCCTTTCGCTGCGTTCTGAAAATAGTGCCCCGCAGACCAATTTCCGGCTGCATATTGGAAGTTAGTGAGAGAAGCATTACAGGAGCAGTGATGGACCCGTCCTCTCTTTCAGGGGGAAGAGGAGGTTTGGGAGGTGGAAAGAGAAAGCAGAGGTATGACTAGTGATAGTGTGTACCTTCTGGGCCCCCAGAAGAGGAGAAAAGGTAAAATGAAGGAGATTTAGACAGGGAAGTGGGAAAAGATAGCAAACAATTTCTAGGTCCCTTTTGACCAGAGTGCCTGGGGTAAAAGAAAGGGTGGACTCCTTGCTCTGATCATGTCAGGGAAGCTTCTACTCCACCCTACAACAAACTACGCTACCACAAACCTCTGGAGGGCCTCGCACCACCAGGGCCTGCTGCCTGCAGCCCCTTGAAAGGAAGCTCCCTGCTCTGCTTCTCTCTCTCTCTCTCGCTGCTCTGTTCTGGTTCTGTGGCCATCGGATCTTTCTGAGATGATCACACTTTGAGCTCATCTCCTGGTGTTCCCATGAGTATCCTCAAATATACAAGCAGGAGTTCTGACATTTGGTGAAGTATGGTCACCCATAATCCAACTTCCAGAAACCTGAGGATGCTTCTTTTACAGAATTCGTTTATATAGTATTAACCATGAATTTGGATGTCCAGAGTAGGAATTCTGATCTAGAAATTAGAAAGAGACTATGGAAGGAAGAAAGAAAACATCTCAATCATTGTACTCTTACAGTCCTATCCCATACGCCTCATTCCAAAGTTTATAAGGAGAGACCCAGCTAATCTTCACTGGGACCATGGACAGTCTGAGAACACCTTGTTTCATCTCTTTGGAAAGTGTGACACGAGAGAGAGAGCACCTCCTGTCTCTTGCCAGGATGACAGGCATTAGTGGTCTGGCTTAGAGTCTCCCGTCCAGAGAGGACCCTGGAAGAGAGAGGACTCTATTCCGTTCTGCTGATTGGAAAACAGATAGCTTTTTCCTTCACCCACAGACTGGAGCTTTCCCCAACCAGGAATGCCTCCACTCCTAGTATCGTACTTCAGTGTCCTGGCTAGGGAGTCATTCAGATAAAAACGCAACCTCAGCTTTGCAGGAGCTGACCAAGGTGAACCTTGTGTTGTGTGCTCAAAATCTTACCTAAAGAATTCCCAGAGGTTTTGTAAGCTATTCCTGGTACGGTATTACAAGTCTTCAGAAAGGAGCATTGATTACGTACAGTGCCAGGAAAACAGCTGAAAGCCAAAATGGAGTAGGCTTCAGGTGGTTTGCTATAGACTGGGAGGGGGACAAGGTGAAGAGAGCATGCTGGGGTCTTTGAATTGTCTAACCTGCTATTTATCTTTGAATTGCTCTAGACAATATCTTTTTACATTTTTCTTTTGTGACTAGCATAAGCCCTCCGTGCTCCATGAAACAACTTCAGGCTCTGTATTTGCTCCTTTGTACCAAACTTTATTACCCTTTCCTCCTTATAAATAGAACCATAATGAAATTATTATGCAACAGGCCCAAGGAGTAGTAACAGTTTAAGTATTTACATGCTAAAATGTTTCCCTTATACTAGCCTGTCCTTTAATCTGACTCCCTACCACAAATATTCTGGTAAATACAGTCTGGAAAAAAAAAACCTGTGTAATTGTGTACTTATGAAATGAAATTGTATGCCATGTCCAAAAAAGTTTACAAATTACCACTTCAGATATGCTAATTTGGAGGAGGGGAGGGAGGAACATTTTTTTAAACTGTAATAAAAAATAGTAAAAAGGCAGAAATGTTGATTTAAAAAAAGATACTGCTAAATTGGAGCTAATTCAAAGAAAGGGACTAAAAATAATAAAATGCCTCAAGGAATGAATATTTTCAAAATTGAGAGAATTTAAGAGTCTAACATGACAAACTACAACCAGTCCTACAAATACCTCTGGGGAATTGGATTCCAAAAGTCTGCATTGTTCAAAGGAGAAAAAATAAAAGCACTGAAATAACAGCTACCCAAAGGGGAGAAAAAATGAACTTTTAAAACGAAATGTTTTCAATGTTTTTACTTAGATCACCTCTCAGATGCCTGCAGACGTTAAAAACTAGGCAGGCAAAGCGTTTATTTTCGGATAACAAGCTCTAATAGAGTAATTGGGGGGGGCAATGATTTATCATATCATACAGTTTGAGTATTTTATGTCTGGACCTGAATAAATCCATTGGAATGAATGATGTAGAACTGTTTAATGTACCTGTAACCAGTGGTCACTTAGTAGACACAGAGTGGGACACACCCAAAGCTGGAATAAATTAGAGTTCCATATTATTTAACAGGGTCACAAATCTGTAAAGATGTTATTTATTATGAACCTTATCCATAGTAAGGTGTTAAAATGGTTAATGATTAATTTTTGTGGGCACTTATTTCTCTTAAATATGTTATTTTCAGAAAGTGTTGGCAGTTTGGAAGGAGAATAAAGAAAATTTGTAAATCTTTTACACCAGGGAAAAAAGATAACAAAAACAAAGACTTTTAAATATATCTTGGATGCATGAAAATACGGTATCTGAAGAAATTCGGTTAGCATTTTCAAAAACGAGGAAAAATGAGCCAAGAGTGGCCTTTACCTACTGCAATAGCACCCTCCAAAATCAACCCCATTTTCTGTGCTTTGCACTCCTAGTGATGTGTTAGAGATTTAAATATTATGCTCTTGAAATACAATAGAATTGACTCCATACAGACTGTCTAGACAGGGCAGGGACTATGTCTGTTTAATTTCATTTACATAGCAGCTAGCAGTCTTTTACAAATAAATGCTTTTGATGATGGTGTTGATGTTAGTATAAGCAGGTGGCCAAAACTGGGATAAATCTTGATAACTTAACATGAGCACTTTATAGCACATGCCTGCAACACTGAGTGTTATATAAAATTTACAAATGTCTGACTATTTGTTGAACAATAAATAATTTCAGCTCATTTTATGTTTCTTACTATTTCCCTGTTACCTCTGTTTATATGGAGGAGGAAATGTCAATCTGCTTACTCAGAAAGCAGGCACGAATCCCTACTCAATTTTCCTAGTGTATAAAATGTACAAGCATTCTTGCAAATGCAAATTTTAAGGAAAGAAAAAAGAAAAATTTGATATTTAATCAGTTGGAAAGCTGTCAAGATTTAGATTTCCTACAAGATTTAAGAAAACAGAATTGGAGTTTCTACAGTGAAATACATGACCTCTGTTTCGTTTTTTTGATGCGTTAGTCATTCATTCTTTCAACAAATATTTGAGTACCTGTATATAATAGCAAGGCAAAGATCCCTGTCCTCTGGGAGCTTACACTTTCGTGGGAGGAAACAGAAAATTAAAAATGAGCATAATAAATAAGTAAATTACATGGTATACTTAAAGATAATTAAGTGGGATTGGAAAAAAAGGAAAAGTTGAGAAGGTAAAGAGAAATCCGTAGTAGTGGAAGTGGGTGTTGCAGTTCTGCATAAAGTGATCATGGTAGGTCTCACTGAGCAGGTGATATCTGAGCAAAAAACTTGATGGAAGTGAGGTAATTAGCTGCTTGGAATCTGTGTAAAAGAAAATTCCAGGCAGAGGGGATAGATAATGCATATGTCTTAAAATAAGAGTATTTCTGGAGTGTTCAAAAGGTAGCTGGGAATCCGGTGTGGGTAGAATCAAATAAATAAGACAGTAAGAAGTGATGAGACCAAATCTTTACCTCTATCTGAGATGAGGATTTTGACCTTTAATCTGAGTGGCGTGGGGAGCCACTGCAGAGCTGTAGCAGGAACATGACGCAATGTTCTTTGTGCTTTAATAAGATCATTCTGGATGCTATGTTCACCAAAGTCTCTAGGACAGCAAGAGCAGAAGAAAAGACCAGTTAAGAGACTGTTGTGGTAATTCAGGCAGCATGATGTTTGCTTGGACTAGGTTGTGGTCAGATTCTGCATACTTTATGTAGGACCAGCCTCTCCTGATGAGCTTTCTTGGGAGTCAAGGATGACTCTGAGGCAGTGGTTCTCAAAGTATGGTCATCAAACCAGCAACATTCGAATCATTGGGAAATTTGTTAGGAATGCAGATTCTTGGTCCTCCCCCCAGATCTACTGAATCAGAAACTCTGGAGAGTGGGGCCACAGAATTCTTGTATTTTTAACAAGCCCTTCAGGTAATTCTGTTGCAACTCAAGTTTGAGAACCACCGCCTTAAAATTTTGGACCTGAAAACAATGGAGTGCACATTGACTGGGTTAGGAAGGGCCACAAAGGAAATAGATATTTTGGGAAAGAGAAGGATCAGGGGTTCAGAGTTGGAGATGGAAAGTTTGTGCTGTCTTAGACATCCAGATGGTGAGGAAGTAGTTGTATATACAAGTCTGGAGTTCAGGAGAAGGGGGTCTGAGTTGGAAATAAAAACTGAAACATCGATTATGTTTCTGAGAACAAAAGATCACATTAGATTGGATTGCATCAGTGGATATTTACTCTTTAGTGGATTCATCTTAATTTTGAATAAAAGAAGCAGAAAGCCAAGTAACAGAGAAAAACATATATGAAAGTGGCAGTCATATCTACTGAAGTGTACTAAGTGATTTGAGAGTTTTAGGGAGTATATTTTCCAGAGTCTCCATCCATTTATTGTAGAGGAACCTTTTATGGTAGTCTTTTCCTATTTTACTATCAGTACACTGAGGACTCCTAGTATTTTGAGGGTAAAACTTAGAACTAATAAGATTTTCTGCAGTCACCAAGCAGCTAACAAATTTCTATATGTTTTAATCATACAGTGACAATCCAGAATTGCTGGAGGATAGAGATGTCTTACTAAGCAATTCTAATTTTGGTTTCTTGCATAGTAACTTTTATGGACGGTGAATGATTTAGGTCAGATTGAAGGGGAGATAAAAGATTTAGAGTAACAATTGCAAGATAAGGAAATGCAGTGAGAAGGATAGATTTCTTCAGTTACTGCAGTTCATGTGTCACCTAATATAATTTCCAGTGTTTTCTTGATACTATCAGGTATTAATATCACCTCTATCAATAAAGCCGTAGAATCAGAATATGGAATTTACACCATGACACTCATGTAATAAATTCAGTGCAACAGCAAAATTAGCAGAAAAGACCAACTACTTATGAGTATTTATGGATGTCCCTTTCCTAGAAGGAAAAGATTTTCTTTAAAAAGAGAGAAAATAAAGAAAAGTAATGCTTGTCCTGACCCTCAATCTATATTCTGTATATTTTTTCAAAACCATTTTAAAGGCCCGTCAGAGGCTACCACCTTAGCTGCTAAGATATCATCTTTTACATTTCACCCAGTGAGCAAACTCTGGAAAGCCTGACCCTCCTTTGTCCCACAATGTAATCTGGCCCACCTGTCATCATTGGGGGACATCTGGGATCCACCTTATCTTTCCCAGTGGCTAGTTGATTAACCAGGAAGTGTTCTGAACTGGATTCATATATAGCAGAACTCCACAGACTGTATGAATTATAATGGGAACAAATAAAAGATCAGATTTTGTGTTTTAAAGAAGAAAACTCTGACACTGTTAGGACTGAGTGCTTAAAAACTGAGAAAGAAACTATTACATTTTATTAGTAGCTAAATACAGTAATTCATGGGATCATCTATTAAAAAAATTTTTTTTTCAGAGCAAGGAAATCCTAGCTCAGTAACCTGACAGAGAGTTGTCAATCCTCAGATGTATTACAGTTAGTTGAAAATAGAAGGCCGGGGAAAGCATTAGATTGTTCTCTCTTGCTCTGTTTCTGTTGATGGTGTTTCTGGAAACATATGTGAGAGGCTGAAAGTTTGGGGATCTTTAGTTCAAATAATGACTAGACTTTTCAGAAATTTTAATTGTCCTCATCATTACTACCTATGAACCAAGTGCAGTGCTGAAATATATAAATAATAATCCATTTGCTTTCTTCTTTGTTATAAATATACCAATTGAAAACTCATGATTCCTACCACTAAGGGTTTATGAAAGCAGAAATCTCACTATATATATTCAGTACATTCTATATTCTGGTTACTCTAAGGGAAATGGCCTTTTATGGTCAGGACTGATGACTTGTGATATCATAAAGCACCATCAGCATATCTGAAGCTGATATTTCAAAAGTGATGCCTAGGATAAGATGCTAAATGTTTCTGCAAAGGGCATCAGTTTCTAAATCTGACTTTTAGGTGGATCAGGAAACATCGTGGTTTCATGACTAAATTATAGCTAAAATCTAAAAGCTTTGTGCATGATGCATCTCTATACAAATAAGTTATTCTGTTGTAAGTATTATTATGATACTTTTGAGCTAAGAGACTATGATTACTTTGCCTGAGTTTCCGCTCCGGCAGCTGGGCCGTCCCAGATGCATCAGGGGTTCAGTGAGTGTCTTGAACTATGCTTGAGATGTTTTGGGTTCAACAAAAGAAGCTTTTGCCAAATCCTTCTTCCCTTAATTTTTAAACATGTCTATTTCAAGGGAAATTTGATTCATGTGTTTCTGATTCATTTACACTTAAATCATCAAAATGTTATTTTGTAAGAACTATCTGATGTCCAAGAAGCTTTCTGAACCTGTTTTATAAGTCTTCTTAAGTCCTTTTTCTTAAAACAGGAAGTCGCCTTTTGCCAAGTGCAAATAAACTCAAACATTAAAAAGGTTCAAGATCAGTTTCCAACTCTGACCTCCAGGTTTTAAGTGCATTCTCAATGTAGCAAAATATATTTTCCCGACCCTACAGAAAATATGGGCAGAAGGAAGACAGTAGTGATAAAAGTAAGTAAAGGTATTTACAACCATCGCTATTCTTAGAGAGACTCCTCCAGTTATGAAAGTTCATAAAACCTGTGACAGGTGATCTTGCAGCTATTAGGTACAAGTGAATTGCAAACAAGAATGACTGTCTGCTTGTTAATTCTCTATGTTGTGTCTAAATAGGTTCACTGCTTCTGTTGTAGAAAAGAAAACCTAAGTCTCAATCTTTTAACTTCACTTTTTACTAATTTTACCTTTGATGGCTTTTGAGTCTTGTTTTAGTGAAGAAGAGAAGACTGAACACATTATGAGAAGGGACTGATAAGAGACTTTGTAGGAGTTTATGTCTGTATGAGATGATATAACATCAATTTTAAAATGTAATTAACTCCCTTTTCTTAGAATTGTGTAAGTACAGGAAATTATCTCTGGTTCCTACCAGGAGGGCTGTTTGTTATATATTACTCTTATAACTTTGATGCAGAGTTCAGACTGACCCTAGAATTCCCTTATAGCTGGTTCCCTTTATTTATAGAAAAAGGAGGTGAAAGTAATTATGACGATGGGGATTCAGGGGGACTGTCTAAACAATTTCCTCATTGTTCTGCTTTACTGAGAGTCCACTTCAGTATTTCTACTCAGTAATCAAAGGATTGACAGGTATTATGCAACTGAAAACACTTTATTTAAACATTATTAATTAAACAATCAGCTTCTGTGGAAGTTCCCATGGATTGGTCACCAGGAATATCTGTAGATCATATAAAGCTGGTTTTATTAAACTTGCTAAACAAGGGAGAGCAGTACCTTGACCGCCTCTCTAAATGTCCCAAGTGGAGGAATTTAGGGAAGAGAATGGGTAGTGTTCGGAGGCTGTGGTAAGTCAGGGTTATTCCAGGACAGAAGCTAGGAAGTGAGGTCTAAGCAGAGACTGGTAGGATTTGTAAACTAGGCAAGTTGTGGTCTTGCCTTTAGAATGTGAGTCCACAAAGAGTTAAATTAAATCAGTTTGTTTTTGCTCTTATCTTCAATCACATGGTCTGAAAGAAGCTGGTGTTAAAACATTAAAGTTCAGATAGTTTGTGTTGCCATCATACAATTTACCTGTTTTGTGATTCACAGTGTAATTTTAACAGGTTATGGTTTTATTTCTCATACCAAATAAGTACATATCACAACAAAGTATAACACACACTTATTGATTGGTTGACCTTTAAAAAAATTACTGTAAGCTATCATTTAAGAAATTAATAAGTAATGAATTTTAATGATACTTTTTTAAGACAATGTTCAAAATCACTTAAGCCTCCTTGGATACCTATGTTATAGAAATTCTTTTCCTTTAATACTGTTTTATTTATTTACTAAGAGTAAAATACCTCGGAGATTTTATATTATAGTTTAAGCTATTTTATGTTCATCCTGAACAAGGATTTACTTATTTATACCCCATCTTGCCTAGGAAGAATTTATGCTTCCCCAAATATTAGAGTCTTATATGTAAAGCTTAAGAAGAGTCAGGAATTCCATTTCATAAAATAGAGAAATTCTATTCTCACAATGCTTATTTAAATGTAAAGAGATTTTCAGAGAAAGGGACCTTGATAACTCTCAAAAATGATCATATAGTACTAGGAACTGCAAAAGGCCACATGCAAATCCCTATTTAAGATTTAAAAAATTATAAAAAGCTTCAACAGATGGATATTCTACAATCTCCTGTAGTCAATCCTAATCGGAACATAGGTAGAATAAAATAGACATATTAAAAAGCCTTTTCAAGGGATCAGTGATATTTGTCTTTTTAAAGTTGAATATTATTTGCTTACACTGAAGTTTATCATTTATTAGAGAATAGCCATTGCTAGTTACAGTTTTAATAAAAAAATACCCTTTATAAAATATACATTTAAAAGAGTCTTGTTTCCCACTGGTGCCTGCCAATATGCTTTAAAGCTCAAATTCAAAGAATCTTTTTCTCCTCAGTGGCTTCATTAAATAACATAGTAATAGCTATCATGTACTGACTTCCTTATGCCAGTTTTTGGCTGATATAAGCTCATGAAATTCTACCAATGACCTTGAGAGTTGAGTATTATTATTGCCTCTGTTCTAAACATAAGGAAACCAGGCTCAAAGAGATGCACCCTTTTGCAGGCACACTCCCATCTGACGAGGAAGTCTGTACCTTTCCACACTGCCATGCTGCCTTCAACTAAAGAACTGTAGGTGTAAATCCTGTTTTCTCTTTTTTGTTCCACAGGTTTAATTCTAGATGCCATGCAGCCTAAGTTTTAGAAAAAAAAACATGCAAAGATGCTATAAAAATTTTTGAATGAAATTATCATAACTTTTTCTTCCTACTTACTAAAGTTTTGCCATAGCTTTTGGTATCATAACTGAAAGCACTATTGCTTTGCAACTAATGCTCTGACTTTATATCAAGTTCTACTTAAGTTAAAAGAGAAACAAAATGGCATTAGACTGTGGCGGAATCCATGGATCAGTTGACATCTTTCAGAAAATATATTTCAGGGTGGTTACTTTCCCAACTAATATCATTCACACCTATCTCAAACTGGCTTCTTTCCCATGTAACAGAAGTCAGAAAATATATTTCAAGGTGAATCCTTTGAAATCTCTACTTTTCGAGGGCCAAATAATTACATGACCTCTTGGATAACATGGGAGGGCCTGTCAGCAATGGCCACAACATTTGCTCTGTTTTCTAAGACCTCGACAGACCACAGAGCTGCTCTAGTTTCCTGTTCAGGCTGCCCTCATAACCTGTGTGTGTCCTTCCTGCTTTCCTCTCCAGGACTGCCCACCAGAAGCAGGTGATTTCCGAGCTCAGCAGTGCTCAGCGCACAATGATGTCAAGCACCATGGCCAGTTTTATGAATGGCTTCCTGTGTCTAATGACCCTGAAAACCCGTGTTCACTCAAGTGCCAGGCCAAAGGGACAGCCTTGGTTGTTGAACTAGCGCCTAAAGTCTTAGATGGGACTCGTTGCTACACAGAATCTTTGGATATGTGCATCAGTGGTTTATGCCAAGTAAGTAATGGCTTCTTCTCCGTCTATTTTTCCAGGGTTTTGGTGTCATATGTGTAAAAATTTGTGTAGTCCTGCTATCCAGATCACTCACTGTTACCTTTCCTAGAGTTTATAAATGATGAAAGAATTCAAATTCCTGAATATGTCTCACTTTTATACTAGACTCTGAAATTACCTCTACCTTGTTTGTCCCTAAAGTATTTGTGTGTGTGTGTGTGTGTGTGTGTGTGTGTGTGTGTGTGTGTGTGTGTATAGTTGGGGGCATTGATTTTCATTTACTTACAGCTTCAGACTCACTTGAGTGTGATTAAGTCTGCAATATCCAAGTAAACTGTAGGGGAATTTGCTGCTTTTTTATTGTAACTGTAATTTTGTTGAAAGTTCAGACAAACCATAGAGAAAAGCACGGCATTGTCAGCTAGGTCTGATTTCAGCCAGGCAAGTCTTTAAAACAGAGATAGCAAAGAAGTTTGATTTCTGATCAATTTATCAACATCGGCTTTGAGTGGGGAGTTAGTAAGATGAGGGAGAGTTAGTATGTTTGCCATGTATTTGCCATCTTTATCTGGAAGTCCACTCTTTGAATTAAGATGACCAGCCCTGTTTTTTGGAGCAAGCAATTGCCATATTTTCCTGTGTGCTCTCCTTGACCTATACTTATATTTTACACAGTAGACATTTTGAGAATCTTTGCCTCTCTCAGAAAGATATTGGTTAAAATTTTTCTCTCTTCAGAATCTCTAATATCACAACTCGCAACGTAAGAATAAACATAAAATATGCTTTGGTAATTTGTCGTTTCAAATTCACGTGTTTATCTAACGCTCAACTCTACATTCAGATCTAAAAGGAATAACTCGAGTGTGAGTTGCTGCAAAAGATATGTCTTGCAAGAGTTCATGTGTATGAGAGGGAGACAAACGTTCTAAACTTTTAGGAAGTCTCAGATCTGAGAGAGGGATAGTGTGGCCTGTCCAAGCCCTTCTCCAAGACGAGGGTGGAGATGATGTGTACCATATCTGAAAGTTTCTTTGTATACAAGAGATATAACTTCAGATATAAATTTGAATATGCAATCTTACTATTTTTAAGCTAGGAAAGGCCTAGGAGACTAATCAACATCCTAAAAAAACACTGTATTTGAACATCACTTGTGATGTTTGGTGTTTACTGCTTTCTCTGGGATTCTCATAGGTGTTGAAATGAAATCATGGAATCTGCAAATGCTTTGTCAATAATAGAGAATTCTAAAGCCCGTGGATGCAGAAAAGGGGCTATGTTGTAGGCGTGGCTAGTAAAATAATAATAAATCCTTATGTGTGTTTACTGTTTGACTAAAGCAAGACAGATCTCCATTTTGTAAATGAGAAAACTGGGGACCAGAGATGTTGTGTAATTTTCTGAAAGTTATGTGGCTGGTCACAGCAGAAATGGGACTAAATTCCAGGTCTCCTGATATCTCAGTTCAAAGCTGTTTGAATTATACAGATGAATGAACCAAATAAAAGTCAGGCCATCAGGTTAGGGTTCGTTTGTTTGTGCTGCATGGGGTGTTCAGTGTGGCGTCTTCTTTTCCTAGGCTAATCCTCCAGCTGGCCCCATGCACCTTGGCAAATGAAACAAAATCCTTTCTTGGTGGTGAGAGAATACATTTTATATATAGTGAATGTGGAGTGATGGTGCTGGACTTTTGGGCACAGTGTAAGCATGCCTCCTTAACTTAGATTCATATAAGTGTAACTTAGATTTGGGGGCAAATGTAAGTTATAGGATATCTGAAAAGAATTATAACCTGTATGTAGAAATTATGATCAGCTATTGTTATTTTCTTCATTTATTTGTCTTGTTAGAGGTAACAGTGTAGTAAAGGAGATGGAAAAACTAAGATTGTGTTTAGACACTAACAAGTAGTATAGCTGGAGAGCAAGTTACCTCCTAGGTAAACGGGAAGAAAGAGCCACGTAGTTTGGGCGAAGAACATGGAGACTCAAATGGCAGACAGGACGATGGTAAACGGTGGGTGGCCAAGAAAGCGTTTTAGTGGAGAAAAGACATAATCATGGTTATTCTTCAGAAAGATGGATAAAATCCTGCAACTAGAAGATGCTTGACATGGAAGGTCCTAGAGGCAAGGAGACCAGCTGAAAAGGAGGCTCTTAGAGCAGCTGAGGTGAGGTTAGTGTGAGCCTGGGCCAGGCAGTGACAGCAGGAACAAAAAAGAAAACTAAGTCTAAAACCTAAGTCTGAAAGGAGGCTTTCATTTTTATTGTAACTGGAGCAGAGGGCAGAAAGCAGTAAATCAAATTAATCATGCTCAAGGGATCAAAATGACTTCTTAATATGAATATGTAATAGATATAATTCTGGATCCTTGCTGCTATTACCACATAGCCTGTGTTTCCATGATTAAAACCTACTGGAGTTTTATCAAAGGAAGGAAGACAGAGGCTAGCAGGATAACAGAAGAAGAAAGATGGAGCACTTAAAGCAGTGTATGTTTTTCAGAAGAACAAGGGTAAGTCGGTCACCACCAGAAAAGTACTCACTGCTACCTCAGAGTTTAATATATTAGAGTCCATTCTACTTAGAAAAAAATTCCTTTATTTAGGCTGTATCTGCATACCAGTGATTAGTATTTTCAGTCTTTTCTAAGACACGAGAAAAAGCCAGATTTTCATATTTTTTTAAACAATGTCAAAAATTTTAATGCTAACTTAAAGGTGAAGTTTTTATAAATAGCTTCTCCCATGTTTCCTTAAAAAAAAAATCATCTCCCCTGCCCTATAACCTCCTCTCTTCCATCTTGACTGCATTTGTTGGGGATTTTCTTTTTCTGGATTTATTTTTGCCTCATTATAAATTTTTTGGTAAGCTGCCTCAGATATTTTTAATGCTAGGAAGATATAAATTATAAACTATAAAGAAGTGAATATCTAGCTTTGGACATAACCTCGCCTTGGTAGGAAATGACAGCATAACTCAGAAATTTGTCATTGATAAATACTAGTTATTTCAGTAATGCCTGTTTAATATTCAGTTAAAAGCCACTTCCTCAAAACTGTTCAGGCCTTTAGCTTTTGAAAAAGCTATGGAGTAATAGACTTTTAGAGCCAGGAGATACTTTTGCAATTCATGTATATTGCTATTTCACAGAGGAGGAAACAAGAGACCTGGACACTGTCCCAAGGGTATGAATGAGCGGGTTATCTGTATTCATTGTGAATTTGCTACAAGAAAATTCTGGAATCATCGCTATTTATAATAGATACCTTCTTCTTATTCAGTAATATTAGAGCATCACACTAGGCAGTATATTTATTCTAGTATAGTAATAGATATTAATAATAATAATAAAACAGGTTCCATTTTTGAATGACTATCATATCTAGACACTTTACATGT
Organism: Smutsia gigantea; assembly: GCA_032199065.1. Classification (NCBI taxonomy): domain Eukaryota; kingdom Metazoa; phylum Chordata; class Mammalia; order Pholidota; family Manidae; genus Smutsia; species Smutsia gigantea. The sequence goes on from JAVSCE010007103.1 coordinate 207,476, forward strand.
ATTTTTACTCTACAGCTTATTACGCAGAATTATCTTCACGTCACAAATGAAGAATTGAGGCTCAGGTAGATTACAGGACTTGCCCAGAGACACCCAGTTCTGTCTGACTCCAGAGCTCCTATTCCTTCTGGTAGATGGGCTGAACAGAGCCAGGTACCATTTGATGTTAAGTAGTTGTCCCCAAACTAGGCTGCAGGCTAGAATCACTTGGAAAGCTCTTAAAAGATAAAACTCTTTTTCAGATTTATTTGTTCTCTGTATGTAGAATATTCTCTTTATGACCCTATTGTTTGGCCAGATTTATGAACAACTTCTAGATTAAAAAGCAAAGAAGATTTAAAGTCAAAAGACATGGGAATGTGGCTCTTTAATGACCTGTGTGATCTTGACCAAGTTACTTAACCTTCCTAAATTCTATTTTCCAATCTGTAAAAAAATAAGATTGTCTCACAGACCATAGAGCACCAAGCAAGATAATTCATGTGGAAATACTTAACAAACTGTAAAGTGCTGTGGAAATATAGAGTACCCTGAACATTTTGAGTTGTATAATATAAGGTAGTTGTCCCCTGTATGGGATTTTTATCCTAGAATAATTCAAAAAGTTTATAGGATGAGATAAAGTAACCACCTTCTTATTCTGCTAAGAACATTAAAGAAGAAAAGGAGACTCCCTTATCATGTACTTTCACCACCATTATTTCATAATTGAAATGTCAATAACAAGAAGTAGTAAGAATCTGATTTTGGAATCAAGGACAACCCTTTAAATTGAATACAGTTTGCCTAAGAGAAAGTTACTGGCCTGTATGTATTTTTCTCTTTTTCTCCAGAGAGCCTAAGTTGTCACTAACAGTGCTTCACAGACCAGCGTTTGGAAAGCACTGCCTTTCTATCATCTAGTCCACCCTAAGAGCTAGTGCCGCCCGGCTGGGTAATTTTCCCAGGATCTTACCCCCACCCAGTCAATGGCAGGGTAGAGGTCAGAGAATGTCAGTATCAACATTTTTAAACTATGCTCCCTGCAGTACTTCTTCCACATATCCCACAGGCCACAACTTTGTTCAGCTTTAACTCTGTCGTTTATGTATGAAAACAGCAGGTTCAGTGATTCTCTTTTCAAACCCCTTTCTCCCCTGTCCCTCTACCTTACAATCTGATGATTGTCCCCAGCAGGTCATTGTGTTGGTGTCTCTTCCCACCTTGCATCTCAAACTGAGAAATAACTGCAATTTCATTTGCTTATTGTCATTCTAGACTAGATGAAGTTAAAGATGAGACAGAGCTAGGGAGGCAATTGTTACAGTGTGGATAGTTAGAGGAAAGACACTGGGCTCAGACAATATGGTTTGAATCTAAGCTCCACCACTCATTGGTATGTGACTTTGAGCAAGTTCTCCTACCTGCCTCAGTTTCCTCATCCTCAAAATGAGGCTAATATTTGAGACTACCTGATTGGGTTGCTATGAGGATTAAGTACCCAAATGCATTTGAAGTGCTTACTATGAACTTGATAAAGACTAGCTTATGGTGATAGTCAAAGTAGTAGCCAAATTACTTCTTGTCATTGACTTTTTCCTCTTTTTGAGTGCATAGTTTTTGTGGTTATACATATAAAAGATGATACTGACATCCCAACAAATGAACAAACCTGTTAGTTTCCTACTACAACCGTCTTTTGCTAATAGCTCCATGTTGTACCACTATCAACTCCTGGTCCAGGGTAGTGAATTGCATCCTGTACAGAGTTAATGAGCCATCACAAATAGGTTCAGCTCTATTAGTACTGCTGTTATTCATTTATTTTCATTATCCAAATTACCCCATTTATATTTTTTGCAAAACACAATGTGGGTTTCTGTTTTAAATATGTATTTTAAAAGAGCATAAATTTACATAGAACATGTGCTCAATTAAAAATAATTTTGAGGTTATTTTGAAGTCAAATGCAGAAAAGTGTGCTTTATTTTTATAATTAATGAAATTCATCAGTTGGTACCTAATATACATATGTCAAAAAGACAAAGTGTGATTATAAACCAGCTATTTTGTAATGAATCTATATATTTATAAATTTGCTTATTGCTATTTCAGAATATAAGGGCACTTTAAAAAAGGAAAAAGAATTTCTTTCAAGTAGTGCCTTATATAACATTGTTTAAAAATGAATAATACAATAAAGAAATGCTATAAATTGGATCGTGGGGTTTTGACACCTATACTGTGGCAACATTAAAATGAATCATATTTCTAACAAAGAAGTTCTTTTCATTTTTAATAATTTCTGTGGTGAGTAGTTAGAAATGAATTAACTAGGAATATTATTTCTCCATCTCTGTCTGTGACCTAAGTCACTAGTATCAAATGTCTACCAGTGATTCTAAAGGTGTTGATGTCAGAAAAAAGGAGCTGGCCATTTTTCCTTCTGTGTTTTGTAACCTAATTCCACATGGAAGCATGGCATTTCTTAAAAGATTTAATGCATAATCTTTTTTTTCTTCCCTTTGCATGATACAGTAAGGATGAATTGAGCTAACTTACTACTTGCTAGTTATATTTGCAAATCATTACTTTCTGAGCATTGTTTCTGTTCTCTCAAGAATCTGCTGTATATTAGGTACTGAGGATACAAAGTTGAGTAAGATCTCTTCCCAGAGGTGGTACCTTCCTAGAGGTAGTGTGAAAAATTCAGTCATTAAAAAAAAATTTATTCGTTTAACAAATACAGACTGAGGCATTAGCAGTGTGTGTGCTCCAAACTGGAAATACATGAAAGGACAGAAAAAACACAGTCTCTGCATGTATCCTCTCAGGGGAGATATGACAAGTATACAGGAAAGTATACTATTGTCACTGTACAACATTTCCCTCACTGATTACAAGAGTACTCTAGTCACTGCACTATTCTCCTTAGTGTATACGGGATGATCTTTTTAAAATATAGATTTGACTTAGTTTCTTATTGCTTGAATCATTTCAGTTGCACTCTTTTGCTTCCAAGTAAAGAAAGCCCAAAGTTCTTTACACAGTGGGTTTCTTTACTGGATAAACAACAGAAATTGATTCTGACACAGTTCTGGAGGCTGTGAATCCAAAATCAGTGTGTTTTCAGAGCCATGCTTCCTCTGAGCCTCTGACTAGAACCTTTCTTTGCCTCTTCCTAGCTTCTCGTGGTGGCCATCAGTCCCTGCCTCTATCTTCAGGTGGCCATCTTCCCTATCCATCTTTGTTTTTACATGGCATTCTCCTTCTAGAGTCTCTGTTTTCTCTCCCTATAAGAACAATAGGGATATTGGATTAGGACCCATTCTAATTGAACATGACCTCATCTTAACTTGATTATATCTTATATATCTTGATAATACCTATTTGCAAATAAGATCATATTCACAGGTATTGAGGGTTAGAATGTCAACATATCTTCTAGGGAAACAATATTCAACCCACAATAGCCTACATCCCTGTTTATTTGTACATTGTACAAATACACACACACACACACACACACACACACACACATATGTATATATTTGAATGGTATGTAGGAACCATAGTGGGAGCAATTTAGACTGTGATAAATAGGAGGAATATTTAACCAAGACATGGAAATCAAGGAATTCTCAGAGAGAGAGAGAGCCAAAAAGACCTAACTAGTGCCTAGAATTGAAGGAGAATGAAGAGATGAAAGGCTAACAAGGACAGCAGGGCTTATGTTATGAGGAGATGCGTAAGGTACCTTAAGAAGGTTTGGGATTTGTGATATTGAGGATAAAACAGTGCCCTTGAAATAATTCAGGCAGATGAAAGATAAGGTAAATGTGTGTTTCAGAAAGTGTACTCTCTCTGCAGTGATGACAATGGGTTGGAAGGGGCAAAACATGGTAGTGGATGGAAAGGAGAGGTTTGAAAACAAATCAGGAGATAGAGTATGTGGACTTGGTGATTGAGTTGTATAGGAGGAGAGAAAAGTTGAGAGCCAAAGATGTGCCCAGGTTTCTAGTTTGAGCAAAATGTGATGCTTCCATTCACTGGGATGTTGCAGGAGAAGGGTCAGACATTGGTTTGGGGCAGTGGTGAAGGATGAGAGGGTAATGTATGTACACTGATATTCAGACAGTGAATTGCATCCTTTCTTTTTCCCTTTTACACGTGTTTAATTGAAAGGTGTGTTTCCATTAAATTTGTATAATCACAGGCCTATTTACATATGATTAAAAATTGGTCAAGTAAAACTTCTCTGTAACCATGTACCAATTAGATAACAAATCAACTTAAATGGTTGTCTCTTTCAGGAAAAACTGAAGTCAAATTGGTGTATAGTGTTTTGAAATTCCTTGAGGTATCGTCTCTTTTTACAGAGCTAAGTGAGAAAGAAAGTAGCATTACTCGCTACTCATTCATTTCATAATAGTCCCTTCTTGCCAACCAAGTTGGGCACTTTGTTTATCCGTGTATCATGTCTATTCATGGAAGGAGTTTCTCTGCTATATCTGAATTTCTTTCCATTTGATAATAAATTTGTGAGGTGCAGAGCCTTTCTATAGCTTTCACAGAAAAACATTTTGGAAAGTTATATTTAATTTTTCCTTTGAAATTCAGCATGGACTTGGAAACACAAAATCGTTGATTTTGTTTTCCCAAAGAGATTCAGTGAAATAGATTCAGTGAAGGCAGAGTGTATCCAATGTCGAAAATTTTTCATATTTCATCCTTTTCGGTGCTGTATAGTCTGCAGAGTGCACTACGCATATCACCACATGCCTCTTGTGCCAATTCTTTGGGATATCTTTATTGTTTTTATTTTATAAATGAGATTGAGGCTCATAGAAGGTCATACAACTAGAAAAAGGCAAAGCTACAGTTCAAATCCTGTCATTTTTTATTCTATGTCACCCTTTCCTCTGGGAAAAGACATTTTAACAATGAAGCACAGTATCCGTGAGCCCACCTCTTTGTTAATGGGGGTGTAACTAACTAGCGCAGGTAAACTGTGGCCGAGTAATTCTGTGTTCCATTAAATGAAAGCTCCACCCGTGTCTGGCAACTTTCTCGATTCATCCTCTGATGCCTTGTCTCATGATTTATTCTTCAGGCCACTTCTTTGTGGAAATACTGAATGTACCAGGTTTTACCTAATCATCTTTAAGAGTGTTTCAGCATAGCTAGTAACTACAAAGTTTGAGATTCCCCAAGACCACCCTCATTTCTAACACTGATTTCAAGTTCAGGATCTCCAAGACTGTCCCTAGGTTTGATAATTCATTAGGACTCAGAACTCACTAAAGCTTTATATTCAAAGTTACAGTTATTTAGAGCAAAGGGAAACTGATTAAAATCAGACCAGGGAAGAAATGCACAAAACAGATCCAGAAAAGTTCAAGTGCAGACCTTCTAGTTGGCCTCATGGAGTACAGCTGTGTAGATGTGCTTACTACTCCCAGCAGTAATATGACAACGTGCATGAAGTATGGCCAGGCAGGGAAACTCACCCAAGTCTTGGTGTCCAGAGTTTTTATTGAGACTTGATCACATAGACATGGTTGACCACTTGTACAGTGGACCTTAATCTCCAGACCCTCCAGAGATTAAGCTGATGTCATGTGGCCACATAACATTGTTAGCATTAAACTATCTGGCATGGCTCAAGGCCCCCAGACAAATAAAGACACTTACTGGTCAGGAAATTATAAGACCTGAGAGAGTAACACCCAGGAGCCATGGGCAAAAGCCAGATTTCTCTTCAGGCAGTTTATCCTTTACTGCACAATGACTTTCAGAGCTATTCATTCATGTAATAAATATATAATGCTTACTATTGGTCACTAGGTTTTCCCCTGGGGTATACAGCAGTGCACAGGACTCAAGCCCTCCCCTCAAGGAACCCAAAGCCTAAACTTTCTGCAGCAATCATAGCTAAATAAATAAATATGTCCTATTTTCCCCCATGTATTGTTTCTAACTTTGGAGAATTACTTCATGAGAGAACTCCTTAAGAATTACTGCAGCAGTCACACCATATCGCCATTCGTGTATGTGTGTGTCTGTGTCTTGAAATGTGCAGAATGGTGCAGTTATTTGGAAAACAGTCTGGCAGTTCCTCAAAATGTTTAACACAGAGTCACCATATGAACCAGCAGTTCCATTCCTAGGTATATACTCAAAAGAAATGAAAGTTTATGTCCACACACACACAAAAAAAGGTACTCAGATGTTTATAGCAGTAGTATTCATAATAGCCAAAAAGTGGAAACAACACAAATGTCCATCAGCTGATGGATAAATAAAATGTGGAATATTCATACTATGGAATATGATTCCACAAAAAAAAGGAATAAAGTAGTGATACATACTTTAACATGAATGAACTCCCAAAACAATGGGCTAAGTGAGAGAAGCCAGGCACAAAAGGTGACGTGTTCTATGATCCCATTTATATGAAATGTGCAGAATAGGCAATCCTCTGGAGACAACAGGTAAATTAGTGGTTGCCTGGGGCTGGGGGTTGGAGTGGAATGGGGAGTGGCTGATAATGAGCACGCGGTTTCTTTTGTGGGTGATTAAAATGTTCTAAACCAATTTGGGTGATGGTTTTGTAATTGTATGAATGTATTCAAACCATTGAATTGTATACTTCAAGTGGGTGAATTTTATGGTATGTGACTTATATCTCAAGAAAGATGTTTTTTAACTGTATTACAAAGATTCAAAAGTCTCTGGTCTAAATCGAAAGATTGTGTTGGCTTTGAGAGTAACTGGACCTCATTCTTAGAGTTAATGTGACTAACCCAGTGGTCTAGATGGATGTACCCATCATTAATTGTTGTGCCAATTGGTCCTTTCTGACCCTAAGTATTTGTATGTATTCAAACTGATTTAGAAGCCAGCACAGATCTTCAATGAGTATATGCTGAATGAATGCGTAGTAATATCAGGCTAGAAGTTGAACATCTTTTCCTTTTTTTTCTTTAAGGGAAATAAGGTTAGGTTTGATGAGTTCTTTTCCCTAGTATAGTAAATTCTCAACAAAGTGTTATTCATTTAGCTACATGATACATCAATCTGCTGCTTCATTCACTGAGTGATTTCATAGAAGACAGTTTTGAAACTAAAAAGGGCATTTAAAATCTTGCAGTTTAATCCTTCCAATTTATACTGGAGATGTCTGAGGTTCAGATAAGTGCAATCAAGTTTTTAAATAGGGCTGCTCTGTGGTCCTGAATAGGCTCTGTGGGGATATGAAAGTAAATGTCATGATCTCTGACTTCAAGAAACTCACAGTCTTAGAGTGATGAGGCTCAAACACAAATAACTATAATCAGCAGCAACATGAGATGGGAGAAAGGGCTTGAGTTTTGGATCATCAGATATAAATTTCATGTCTGAGTTCTAAACTTACTATTTGTGTGATCATGGACTAATTTATTAGGTTTTTTAAGCCGCATGTTTCTTGTCTGTAAAAACAGAGGTAATAATGCTTAATATTAATAATAAAAGCCAGTGAGCACATATGTGCCAGGCACTGTGCTCTACATAAGTATTTTACATATGTCACCTCCTTTGATCCTCACAGGAACGCATTTGGATTATATTGCTCCCATTTTCATAGAGGAGGAAAATGAGGCTTAGTTAAGTATTGTTGATTCATTCATTCAACGAATATTTGTTGAATCTACTAATGCTAGGCATTATGCTAAACACTAGGAATGCACTGTAAGTGCAGCGTGCTGCAGAGGCTCCTAGGAGGAGCCGTGTCATTTGGCTTTGCGGAGGTTGAAACTGTGCAGCTCTCAGGTTGCCCTCTTCCCTGTGCTCATAGTCCTTCAGTGACACTCCCCAGGGGAGCTAATATTCATTCTCATCTCTTGCACCTGATTTTCTCTTGTTTTCTTTGTCTTATATTAATTTTCATGACCATCTAGTTAGTTACATTGAAACCTCCTTACTGGCAGACCCATATCTTACTCATCTTTTGTTTCTTTATATTGAGTTGCTCAGTATAAGATTGTTGCATGATGGATCAACGAATCAATAAATCTCTCTACTGACTATTTTCATCTCTCAATGACAGATCACTCTCTAAATCACATAAATTATTCATCCTAAATGTCTTTTTTCATCTTTTAATTTATTTGGGCTTTGCTCTCATTTCCTTCAGGCTGTGAAACAAAGCCCATTTAAGTGACTAAATTTTTTTGTTTTATGATACTAGGCTAGAAATAAATAAAATTTGGGGTCTCCTGCCATCCATTCTTTATTTACCATGGCTTAGGAGATGGCCAAGATCTACTCAGAACCGTCTCCATCAAGGTAACTGTTGGTTTATTTAGTATATCAACTAGATTCTCTGGATGAACTCTCATTGCTGAAAGCATTAGATCCTTCCTGGGATTAAACTCACAAAATGCAGGGATGCCAAAGGCCATAAATATCAATCAGGATTTCAGTGTGATGTAGTATCCTTTCCAACTATATATTAGAAAATAGGTCTGGAGACGGTTTTCTCCTAAAGGCTGTTCCATGATTAAATTAGATGATCTTCATACATATTTTTAATTAGTTTAGCTCTCTCCATAATTAATGATTATCAAGTTTGGGGCCATAAAATATCCAAAAACTAGTGTTCCCAGAAACTTGAAAATGCAAGGTTTAAGTATATGAGAAATTTGAAAAACTTGAAATTTTGGCCTTAGGTTTGAAAAATAGAAGTTAAATTAAAATAGTAAATGAGGAAGCTTTTTTCAAACTGGTGCCTCAGCACACTTGGTATAATTGTTTAAGAATGTTAAAAATCAAATCCAAATATGAAAGGTAATTAGTAAGTTATTTATACATTGGCTGATTGGCATATTTCCAAAGGAATATCAAGTTAGGTAAAGGCATAATTTTTTTTTAATGTTGTAGTTACTTTAATTGTAAAAATCCTTAATAAAAACAATTTAAAGCATCAGGTACCTTCCAAATTTTGAGCCATGAACATAATTTTACCCAAGTTTTAGCATACTCGTGATTGCCAAAGACTGTCCCGGAACACTCCTAAGGAAGGGCCACTTGCCAGCATCAGGAACAGCAAACGAAAGCATCTAAAATTAGTGTAATAAACCCCACCTGTCCTTTCTATTGCCTCTGGTTAGACTACCCTGAGGAGCTCGAATCAAGAAGGAACAAAGTGTTTTCGCTGTAGGCTGACTACCTATGGTCCAAGAGAACACTTAAGAATCTGAGAAATCTAGGGAAAAAGGCAATAAAAGATCTGTGTGGTTAACAGAACACAGAGGCCAAGACAAATTCAGAAGCCTAGGGAGATGTTTGGAACCTCTTTGCAAAGCTAATCACAAAACAATGGCTTTGAAAGGGAACTTGGAGATCACCAGCTATGTCTCTTCATTTTATTTCTGAAGACACTGAGCCTTGGAGGAGGCATGTGACTTAGCCAATGTTTCTCAGCTAACAAGTAGCACAGCCAAGAAGACCCAGACCCAGATCTTCCGGCTCCAGGTCCCGGGCTCTTTAATTTATATTAAGTATAAATGCTTTTTAGTATGTGTGTTTTTAAGAACATCTAAGAGTTTAAGATATTTTCTTTTAATTTGGAATATTTATTCATTGTTAGTCTCTTTCACCATAACTAAGTACATTTCAGTCCCCAAGCTAAATTTGTCTCCTTTGCGGCTGAATTATCACAGAACATTCCATTCACTTAAAAATAGTTGTACTATAAAAGAAAATACAAGGGGAAAACCTTGCCAACAATAAACATTCTAAAAAACTTAATGCACACCACTTCCTTTCCTTCAGAAATACCAAGTTCAAACCTATTGCACCTGCAAACTGTAGCGATCACACAGCAGCCAGGACCTGGTGGCTAGTCCAGTGTGCCCTAGGTTTGCACTTGTACTTGAGAACTACCTTAATTCTTTGCCAGCAGAGTTACAGGTGACTTAAAGAAACAAACAGGTATTTCAGGGAAAGGAGTGGGAAGTAGGGAAGCCTGGGTCAAACTCACATTAAAATGAAAGAACACAGCCAGTGTTTTGTTTTGTTTTCCCATAATGCACTACTGTCCTCGCTCTGCCCCCTAAGGTTTCCTGGTGGGGAAGGAATTCTTCCCATTGAGCGTCTCTCAGCTTTTAAGGTAGAAACTTCAGTATCACTGTTGGTTGACAGAAAGACATGTTAATTTGTTCATTCATCCAGCCACACAACAGTCTCTTATTGAGTAACAGATCTGCAATATAATGTCTGTGCAGCCATTTCCACTCTTGACTTTTTATGTGACCTGAGATGGAAGGGTTTTTTTTTCTCTTTTTTTCTTTCGAATAGGGGTAGCAAGGATATACTTTGCTTGGGTAAAGGTTACAATTTGGCTAGTCGAGGCAAAAACGCACTCAATGGTGCAGCCTGCACAGCTCTTCTGACACCTACTGCTTTTTCCTTCGCTGAGGTATGCCCTGCGACAGGCATGCAAGGCGCGTGCCGAGGTGTAAGTGTCTGGAAGAGGGTTGGATCCCACCAGGGCAGAGGAACACTGCGTCTCTTCATTCATGGGCTCTTTTTTTAGTCCAGAGAAATATTTTTATGCTTATTTAAAACATGCTCTCCTAGGCGGTGGGTATGTAGAATGGTTTCATCAGGCTCGGTAGGTCCAGCCCCCTATTTTCCCAGATATTCTTCGTGTTTCTCTCTATCATTTGGAGTATAGGTTTTTAGCTTTCTCCCCGGGTGATTTTTGTGGCTCTAAAGCAGGGGTTGCCCGCTAACAACCGTCCAGCCAAATATATCCCGTTGACAACTTTCGTTGAGTGCACATAATATGGTTTTATAAAAATCGGAATTAGTTGCCTGTATATACATATGGTATTTCCGATAAAAATCCAGATTCACAACATATCCTTTACACACTCAGATCTGCAGCATTTGGTCTGCACTCCAAATGGCAACTATTTGATAGAGCTGAATAGTTGCTAGTCTTGAGATGGTGTGAACACATCCTGAACTTTGTAGCCATTTGCCTTTCTGACCCTTCCCCAAAGGATAGGTAGGCTAGGTATTTCTAAGGACAAGGAGAAAAAGTTAAAGTCATCTTCCTGGTCATGATAAAAACAATCAAATAATCCACCTCATCTACTGAGCACTATCTATGCCAGATAGTGAGCCAAGCACTCGACATACCATTTAAACCTCACGAGAACCCCAAAGGTTCATCTGCTTGCCCGAGGTCATACAGCTTCTGAGTGGCAGAGTTAGGAATGAGCTTAGATCTGTCACACTCCAAAGCCTGTGCTTTTCATTTTTTATCACACCACCTCTCAGAACCACACCTCCCTCCCAAACAACCCTCTCTGAATTCAGACCTAGAAGGATCTATGTCGGATGCTAAGAACTGAGGGCTCCATGGCCACTGGTTTTCCAGTTTCTATCAGGAAGAGGAGAAAAGAGGAGCTTGGTTATCACTGGTGAAGCTTCTCTGCTCTGATGTTATCCTCCAGCTAAGGAACAGCTCTAGATGGTAATGCAGAGAGCCACTCTCCTAGGTAAAAACAACTCTTGTGAAAACTTGTTCTAAGTCAGTTTGGAGCTAATTTAAAGACTTTAAATAGAGCATTTGAATATCAGGTAAGGAGCAAGTGTTCAAATTTTTAAAAACCTTTAGATATGAAAATACAAAATCTTAACCTGAGCTGATGATTATTTCAAAAGGAAAAAATGAAATTTCTTATTCTTAGAATTATATATATTATTTACATTATCTTCCTTTCCCTTGATTCCAGCCTTGTACCCTTTTTAAAACCTCCTACTTTTCAAATCCAGAATATTGTAGATTTGCTCTTGGTTTCCTTTGGCATCACTCTCCTTCACCTCTGTTCTCCTGGATTTCTCAAAACCTTAAACTAAAACTCCTTCGATTTTCACACGCTCCTTTCAAAAATGTTGGGAATATATATATCAGCAAAATTTCCTTCTATACATTGAGCTCCAGGGTAGAAAACTAGGTGCCCCCCACAGCACAATACATATGCTCTGTGCTAAGATTCTTTTGGTTACAAGTAATCGAAATGTGCTCTGTTCAGCCTAAATTCACAAAGGGGGGATTATTGGAAGGATAGAGATCAGTGATAGAACATCAACTATTTGTTAGGAAAACACTTATTGGGTGACTGGAAACAAAATGCAAGCTGAAGGGCCTGGCTTCAGGAAGCTTGGGAACTAGGGCAGCTTTGAGATCCTCAGCTATAGATGTGTACAGAGCTGGTAAAAGATAACAACTCACCCCCAACTGCCTCCTGTCTCTTTCTGTCTTCAGTCAGATTTCAAATCCCCAGGAAGACAATTGGCCTAGTCTTAGTACTTCTACCATTGAACAAATTACCCACGGCCAGGGAATGGAGCAACACAGTCATAGCCCCTGGAGATTCACGGGTGCTCTGTGTGACTACGGACATGCTGCAGTCTGTAACTTTTAATTTTCTTGTATATTTATTTCTAGATACAGGCTTCAGTCTACATAAGTAGACCTTGAGTGTAAGTAGCTTCTGTGAGCTATAGTAAGATTATTTGACAGAAGGCTCTTATAACTTTCAAAAGTTCAGAACTTTTGTTATTTAGAGATTCGGTCTGAGAAATATCCCAGATATTTTTCTGTAATACGAAATAATTTATTAAGGCAATAGTTTTTAAGTTGCATTAAAGCTCTACCACCTTCATGGTTATTAGAAATTGTAACATGGCACTGCTGTGTTGGCTCATGCATAAGAAATGTGTTGCAGGTTAATAAATGGATAGGATTTCACTACTGCCTGTTGCCTACAAGGGTAGCTACACCTTGAGTCCTTTTCCTGTTCCCTGGACAGTGAGATGCATCCTTCATCCTTTGGTGGACAAATTTGATGGGCTGGAAATGCTCAGAAGTTAATACAGAGAGACAAGCCATGGAAAACCTCTGCCTTCATTCATACTTAAAATCTTTTTGTACTGGGACAAGAAGAACCTTCTGGTGCAAATATGAGCCTCCTCTCTTCTTCAGCCAAAAGTTCACCAAGGTTCAAACAATGTCTTAATGGATTCCAGCAAGATTTCTGTGGGGCTGTAAGAAAGAAGTTTCTGGTTTGCAGCCTGGAGGAATGTGTACCAGCACTGGAGTCAGGACCCACCTGGATTCAAGCCATGGGCCAGCCTTCAAGTCTGCTTCCGATTTGAGGGTGGGGGGGACACTTGGCAGTTTGCCTTTATTGTTCCAAAGTATTTCTGCCATTCTTTAATTCACAGCTCACATCTCACCTCCTCCATCAACCCTTCCCAGGCTGATGAGAAACTAGTCCAGTCCCATGTGTACCCCAAATCTAGTATAGAAGACCCTTGTATTCTCCCATTCAAACAGAGACAGACAATTCTCAGTTGTCTGCATTGATGAAGGAGTACATTCCTATAGATAATCTGTCATTGTATCTAGTCTGTCAAGACTTTTCTTCCTCATCAAGAGGTATATGACACATGGAGTCAAGTAAGTCAGACACTGAGAAGTAGCCAGACTGGAAAGCAGGCTAAGGGCACAACCGATTTGTTGTGGTGGTGAATCTCTCCGAATTTCTGGAGCCTACTCTTTGAATAATCCCATTTTTCTTCCCTATTGTAGATCAGTGGATGTCTTCTGAGAGGGCAAATTAAGTTATTTGAATAATGAATAATGATATTTTTATGTAAAATGAGAATCCTGTTTTCAGATTTTGAAGAACAGCAAAAATTTTTAAAAACACGTATTAGCCTCCACTTTCTTTCCTTTTTCAGTTCTTCAACTTTCACAGTTGTATTTTTTGTTATAATAGTAGTAGTAGCTTCTCCCATCAGTAAACTTTAAGAGTTTTACATTCTTACTATCCTCACAACTTTTAGAGGTGTAATTGGTACTATTATGCAGAATAAACCAAGGCATCTGGAGCTTTGGTAGCATGGACAAAGTCATGGAGCTAACAACATAGCTGCATTCACATTTAGAACCTTCTGGCTCCAAAGCTGTTACACTAAACTATACTATACCATACTGTACTGTACTATGTTATACTGCCCTGTACTATATCATACTGTCTATACTGTACCACACTGTGCTACACTTTACTGTGTGGTGCCATACTATACTAGATGATAATATACCATATTATACTGTACTACACTATGCCATACCATAACACACCATACTGTACTGTGCTATACCATACTGCACTATACTGTACTATACTGTGCAGGTCCATACTATACTGTACTAGACCATACTGCACTATATGGTACTATTCCATATGATACAGTACTGCATGACACTATACCATGCCTCACTGTACTATACTGTGCTGCACTGCACTATATTACACTGTACTGTGCTGTATGACACCCTACTGTACTGACCTATACTACAGTGCACCATACAGTACTACATCATACTATACTGTAGTGTACTCTAGTATACTGGCTACATGGTGTCATACTGTACTATATTACACTGTACTGTGCTCTGTTACTCCCGACTTACCTGTACTACAGTGCACCATACAGTGCTACATCATACTATACTGTGGTGTACTCTAGTATACTGGCTACACGGTGTCATGCTGTATGTACTACATTACACTGTACTGTGCTGTATGACACCCTACTGTACTGACCTGTACTACAGTGCACCATACAGTGCTACATCATACTATACTGTAGTGCACTCTAGTATACTGGCTACATGGTGTCATACTGTACTATATTAACTGTACTTGCTATACTGTATTGTTATACTGTACTAAGCTGTGTCATAGTGTGCTATATTATATGGTCCTATATGTTCCATCTATATGTCAATTATTTGTGTCAGTTGCTTTTCTACTTCCTACTGTAAACATTTTTATTGTAATAGATATGTATAACATAAAATTTGTCATTTTACCCATTTTTAGGGATACAGTTCACTGGCATTAAGTATATACACACTGTTTTGTAACCACCACCATTATCCATCTCTGGAATGGTTTCATCTTCCCAAACTGAAACTCCATGCCTGTTAAGCAGTAGGTCCCCATCTCCCCCCTCTCAGCCCCTGGTTGCTCTCTTTCTGCTTTCTGTCTCTATGAATTTGACTATTCTGGTACCTCATATAATTGAAATCCTTCGGCGTCTTGTTTATTTTACTTAGCATAATGTCTTCAGGGTTCATCCTGCTGTATCATGTCAGAGTTTATTCTCTTTTGTAGCTTGACTGATATTCCATTATATGAACTATTAAAGATTAACAAAGGCATATTAAAATTTTTAAGCATTTATCAATTAGAATGCGGAAGCATTAAACTGGACATGGTTAGGAGTGCTCTCACCACAAGAGCGGAGGGAAAGACTTATTTAAAGACAAAGCACAGAAGCAAAGGAAGGAAATGATTTTATTGGCTAGAGCTTAAAGCCTAGTTGGCTGGCTGTGATTGGTCGTCCTTAGCGTTTTGATTTTGTCAACTTGAGGCATTTACAGGCTTAGATTTTGGGTTGCTTATGGAGGCCACCTTGGCATTAGAGCCACATCGGTGTAACAGCCTCTTTGATGAATTTAACAGTATAGACCACATTTGGTTATCTGCTCCTCTGTTGATGGACAGGGGTGGTCTCCACCTTTTGCCTACTGTGAGTAATACTGCTATGAACACCAGCCTACAAATACCTGTTCAAGTTCTTGCTTTCAATGTTTTTAGGTGTTTACCCAAAACTGGAGTTGCTGGATCATGTGGTAATTCTGTTTAATTTTTTGAGGAATCTCCATGTTGCTTTCCCCAGCAGCTGCATCAGCTCTGCCTCCCACTCTTATACCCATACTTCTAGCTTAGAAAGCCCTCTAAAGCATGGCTGTGACTTTTTCACTCCTCGGTCCTTTAACAGCTAGTACAATGCTATACCCATAAAGGATGCTGAGTAAAGGACTTGCTCATTGCACTGGAGATCAGGACGCTGAAACTTGCTCAGCTTCTCTAGGCAATTTACAAATGTTTGGGCATGGAATTCCTGTAGCCTGTATTTTTCTCTACATTTTCTTTCTCTGCTGCTCCCAAGCTCAGAGAATGACTATGAGAATTGTGAGTTGCTGTCTGCAGGAGAGAAGTAAGTATAGTTGTGCCTCTTTGCATACCAATGAGGTGTTTCCGAGTGTAGCAGCTGCTGGCTGTGTGGGTGTTGATTTATGATAGCAAGCACATGTTTTGGCAGGCTGAGAGTCCACATCTGCAATTTAAATGACTGCTTAGAAAATAGAGCCTATTTTCCTTAATATCTAATTAAGCCCGATGGCTGCTTTATAGTTGAAAAAGCAGTTAGTTCTAAAACCAAGTTCTAATCCCATTGCAAAAGAAGTTAACACTTGGTGCAGGAATGGAAGCTTGACAGTATACACATTTTAAAGTAAAGTGTGATTGCCTTCGGCAGTGGATTCTACCTTTGCTTTAGGAAGTTTGAACAGAAATGTCATGGACTGCTTTTGGTTCAGGCCTGGAGACAGAATCGCATATTCAGGAGTATACATGGGATGTGAGTTTCTTACATAAATCTTCCCAGCATCCTTATTTTGTACTAAAATCACCACTGCTACTGTAATCTTGAATATTTTTAGAGCTAATTTTCCTGCTTTATGGAATTCTGTGAGGTTCCCAAATAAGAACTGCTATGAAAAGATCCTGTTCATATGCTTTCCAAATGTTTTTATTTTACCTTTGACAGAAAGGGTCAGAGCTGAGTGTAAAGGTGCTCTGATATTGCAGCTTTTTGCCTCACACCTTGGCCCTTGAACTTGGCCTAGCCTGGGTGGGGGAAGCAGAGGCAGGTACTATGTGGGTGGACCCTGTGTTCAAGTCAGCACGCTGCTATAGAACTGACAGTGTGCCATTCTGGGTTTTCTTCTTCCTGACACTACGTAGGACAAATTGCAAGTTCACACAGAGGTCGTCATCACTGGCCATTGGCAGGGTTTATAAGGTCTCTGCCGGGTTAGGGTGTCCAGATGGGAACTGTGTTTGGACTGAGTTCAGTTTGTTTCCATGCTCTCGCTCCTAACGCCTCCTTCTCCTCAGTCATGCCAACTGCTACTGAAGATGTTTTCCCTCTGTTTAAGGTAATCACCGACTTAACTGCTGAAGCCAAACTACTGACAAGCAGTGGAAATATAGTTGCTCGGGGCTCATTTTCATATGCCTGGAAACTTTCTGGGAGGTTGTTGTCTCCCAAGACATTGCCCTTCTGGAGCCTCTTCCTCTCTTGCGTTTCCTTAGCTGGGCGCTAAGCCACAAACTTAGTGAACATGACTGATACATGGTGGGCTAGGTTTTGAAGAGAATGATACAAACAGCCCTCTTAAAACAGTTTGTTTTCAGAGCTGCTGTATAGATATGGCACTGCTCTACTCTTTTGAATAGCACACTGTTGACTTAAAAGTCCTCTGGTGTATTAGGCAACCCAGTGTAATAGGAATGATGGATTAGAAAAGGGTTGGGATCCCAATTCTGGCATTTTCTAGGTAGGAAATTTAGGAAGTTGCTTTAGTGTGGCATCTGTGGAGTCACTGAGTTTGTGTACAGACTTTGTGAGCTCTGCAAAACACTGCCACTACCTCTCCCACAAGTGGGGCTTCCTAAGAACTGTGATTCCTTCCCCTTCAGCACTTAGTGTTGTCTCTTTGTGACATCAGATTCGGTAAGGGAGACTCGCCATTGCAACAGTTTACAATTTCCTAGTGTAATTTCCGCTCTTCAGAGTGAATGTGGCTGACAGTATTTATTTCCTACTGTCCTGCCAACTCAGACACAACTGCCCGCCACTGACCACAAAACATAGGCTTCGTGGACTTCAGTTGGGAAGACCACACCTCACTGAGACAAGCAACCACTCTTAGGGAAATCAGTGTGTCCTTCCTCTTGACATTTCTTTTTTTTACGAAGAATTAGAAAACCAAGGTTGAAAATCATCTGAGAACTCAATGCCCAGATGTTCGGAGCCCCATGTTCATAAAAATTCTCATGCTGATGCTAGCAAATGTGTTTTCATCTACTCTTTGATATATATTCCTTATAGTACACCTGCACCTAGACAAAATAGTTGAACTTTATAAATAGTGGAATTTTAATGTAGAAAAATAGCATGAAGACTAGGTCACAAATAGGCAAAGGATCCATTTGAAATGACAACACTTGAACATCTTAAAAATCAATGACTAAATCATGTTTTTCTAGCAAATGTGGTGTTTGATAGATCCAGCCTTGCAGAATTTGGGGACCTTTCTGTTTAGAGTCATGTATATATATTAATAGGGACATACTGCTTATTTTTAAAATACAAACCAATTATCTCAAATTACATGCCTTGTACATAATACATGTGGAAGAAAAGTTATTTGGTTTAGTATAGCCAAATTATGCATGATTGTTGCGTGAATCATAAGAATTTCTTCTCTTCTTTGCTCATAGTCCACCAGGAAGCATAAGATGAGGACCCTGAAGCAGGTGACTTGGGCTCTTTTAGAGAGGTTAGAAGATAGCACATTCATAAGCTCTCTGTGTTAACTTTTATCAGGTAATTTTAGAAAACTGACCAAAAACCATTTATAACTATTATAAAAACTTGAATTTTAAAATATATCTAAATATATCTAAATTTAAATGGGAATTTAATTGTGTTCTTGAATTAGACATATGTTGAGTGTTGAATTCTGTCAGATTTGAAATGTAGTTACAGCTGGTTTTAAACTAAGACTACACTAGGAAAGAATAAGAATTCATTTTTATGTATGTGAGTGGGTGGCTAGTGGAATTTTCTTAATCTTTCTGAATGGGAAAAATGTATGTGGTCATTCTTTTTTATTTCACGACCTTTGAGTGAATTTGTTTTTGTCTAAAATGAAAGAAGCAGCAGGTCATTTGCCGCTGTCAATATTGCAGTGACTCAGCAAAATATCATTGATTATCCTGGACCCATAGCCTAGAGTTTGAAAGGACAGTCACACTGAGAGCTGTCATCAACCATCTTCCAGCCCTGTCTTGTCACTGCACCCAGCAGCTATACTTCCATCTGGCTCAGGAACTGTTTGGTCCATTAAAAATCAGCCAGTTCACTTTTCTCTTAGGACTGTGTAACTGCAGTTTCACTGGTGTGGATAAAATGAGAGTTCTTGTGGCCAGGATTCTCACCTGGCCTTGGTTGACTAGCTCACTGCACACCTATGGGCAATACATGGTTGTTGACTCTATATAAAGAGCTCCACCCAGTGCTCTGGGCGTGACACGGTGGCATGGCTGCAAGGCTGCAGGAGAGCAGAGCAGAGGCTGGAGTGGTGTCAGCGCCAAGGACAGAGGCCCAGAGGACAGCTGTGTGGGACGGCTGTGCAGACAGAGGGGCCCAGAGGCAGAGACCGGCTTGCTGCATGCAGACTCGCTCTGAGTGAACAGGATTTTAGTGACTGACATGCCACCATGGAAATAAAGTTGTGTATAGCCCTTTCACCCCAAGAACATTTTGCTGTCAATTTCTTTGGTCACATTGAATCTATAGAGAACTTGCCTGGGGCTGAAACCCATTGGCAAGACAATTGGCATAGTTGGCAGGAGTCCTTGTTGACCAAGGAAAAAGACAGGCTGCCCTTATGGGAGGGGTGCTTCAGCGGGCTGCTTCTGTGAATGGGGAGACAGTGGATTGTCCCCCAATGGATATGTGGTCTGAGGTGGCTTGCCTCCTAGAGGGCTGGGCCCCACCCCAGGACTGGAGGCAAGTGGAGGTGACACCTGAGGCAGTAGGGGTGGCCCTTGGTATAGTAAGTAGGTCCTTTGAGAAACAGAGTGCCCGTGAGGCCGCGGGGACTGTGGATTGGCTGCTTCTCACCATATTAAAAAAGTCTGCAGAGGAGTCCCAAGAAATGGTAGCATGAGAACACAAGCTGCAAACTTCTGTGGAATTCCTGAGGAAGTAGATGGCATTGATGCGAGAGGAGGCAGCATGAGGGCGCAGGCAGAAAGGTACCATTGGTGTTCTGCCAGGTGTTCTGAAGGAGGAAGAGGCCATCAAGGAAAAAGACAAACTCCTGAGGGAACATGGCTGTTGACACAGGTGGCAGGGGCACAAGAACATCAGCTGAGAAGCATTGAGCTGAAGGTAAGAGAGCTTCTGAAGGCTGAGCTAGCATTGCTGCGAGGCACTGTAACAGAGGAGGCACTTGAGGGAGGGGAGAGAAAGGTGCCATCAGCCCAGAAATGGAGGAGCTGGGGAAGGATAAAGGGGTGGTGCCAGAGGCACTGGCCCCTCCTGTATTGAAAGCAATCTCAGTGCTTGTAAAAAAAAATAAAGACCCAGCAGCTGAAAGTCCCCCAAGGAGAGGAGCAGCGCCCTCCCCAGGTCGTGGAGCACTCTATGCTCTGCCCCTATACTCAGGCTGAGCTGGTGGCTGTGGGACTTAGGGGTGGATGGGATTGTTCTGTCAGGATCAGAGGTGGGAAAGCTGTCTTCCCTGACAGTGCAGCCCTCCTTGAGGCAGCAATTACAAAATGCGAGGGGACACATACAGTAGCTGAAGCAATGAGAACCCGGAAAGAAATAAGACCTATTACTCACAGGAGGAATTTGAGGGGCCCCGTGAGGGTTACAAGGACCCAGATGTGGGTTGATTTAATATAGGCAGGAGTAGATGGAAGGAAATTAGATGGGAAACCAAATAGGATCTTACTGGAGCTATGGCAACAACTGAAACCAGTGCAGCAGTTCCAGCCATTAAGACTAAAGAGGCAGAGGTCAGAGACAGAGCCACGAGTCCGGCCTGTGTGTCTGCAAGACTTTTTGCTGGAGAGGCTGGAAAACAATGTTCAAGCTTCCTTGCACAGGGACCATTGCAGAGGACTAAGGGCACACAGATTGAGAGGACAGAATCCTGGAGGGGTGGAATGTGGATAAAATGAGAGTTCCTGTGGCCAGGATTCTCACCTGGCCCTGGTTGACTAGCTCACTGCACACCTGTGGGCAGTACATGGCTGTTGACTCTATATAAAGAGCTCCACCCAGTGCTCTGGGAGTAACACAGTGGCACAGTTGCAAGGCTGCAGGAGAGCAGAGCAGAGGCTGGAGTGGTGTCAGCGCCAAGGACAGAGGCCCAGAGGACGGCTGTGCAGACAGAGGGGCCCAGAGGCAGAGACCGGCTTGCTACATGCAGACTCGCTCTGAGTGAACAGGATTTTAGTGACTGACCTGCCACCATGGAAATAAAGTTGTCTATAACGCTTTCACCCCAAGAACATTTTGCTGTCAATTTCTTTGGTCACATTGAATCCATAGAGAACTTGCCTGGGGCTGAAACCCATTGGCAAGACCCTGGTTTACTGCTAATTCTGATTAATAAGCAATCCAAATTCCGTTTCTGGAAGGCTACTTAAAAAAGAAAAATTAACTGATTTGTTTTGGGCTTGTACATTCAGATTCAAGCCGTCTTCCCCATTAAAACAAATAGATTTTGAATATTCCTATTTGAGATGGATTTGTGGAGTACTCACTCTTTTTCATTAAATTCAGCTGTTAATGACAACACGTTGACATGGGTGCAGGTTCCCTTGCAGGAAACAGGACACTAAGTTTCTCCTTCAGCTCCTGAAAATAGGTCCTTCCCCAGACTTCAAATTTTACAATGTCTTTGAGAAATCTCTATTTTGTGTTGACAAATACATTTAGGGATTGTTACTTGCTTTATACATATTTGAAAGTGGCCCTGAATGAACTCTGGATTAGTGGTCTAGAACTGGAGAGCTAAGGACAGATATTTTAAGAATCCTAAGCGTGTCCCTCTCGTAGGCTGCAGAGATCATTTGCTACTCCACGGCAATTCCAGGGAGGTGTATTTTTTGTTTTTCATTTCTAACAGAATCTTTAAAATATCCTTTAAAAAAAAATTAAAGTAGCTCTTTTAAGGAGTCATCCAGACTTACTACTATTTCATTGGCTGCTTTAGCAGAGCAGAGGGAAGTTAAAAATTCTCCAATGAAACTCCATCTGCTCTGCCCTCTAAAGGCCCCTATTTCTTCTCCAGGACTGGGTTGTGATCTTACTTCATATGTGCTGTTGTCAATGTAGAGGAACTGAAATGGAACTGGGCTTTTTTTGCAAACATGACCCTGAACCTAGAACTGTGGGACTGGTCTACACGTGCTCTGGTCACCAAGGCACCCTTTACAGCTTGAGACACTTTCACATATAGGAGCAAATACACGCTACGTGCACCATGCCCACACATCCCCTCAAAGTAATTGGCACATGTGGTCTGATAATTATAGGGTTATGAATTGGAAGGTTTGAAAATAGAATTGTCCCAGAATTTCCAGGATATGTGGTCAGAGCTGTTATGTGCTAGGCCCTGTACTAGATCTTTTTATATAAGCTATCACATCAAATCCTTACAACACATATATGAAGTAGACCTGATTATCCTCATATAACTCGCAACAGAACTGAATCTCATACCAAGAGTGTGTGATAGTCTAGTAAGTGGAGCTAATCATCACATCCAAGATGAGTTGTTTGTTCCTCCCACAATGTCCTGCTGCTTCTCTCATGGCACACGGCTATACAACACTTAGATTCGTGGTGTAAGTAATGCTGTTCCAGAGTGAGAAGTGGCCTGGGAAGTGAATGTGTAGATAAAATGCTGATATAGAACACTACAGTCTGGTTGCTCATAAGTGCAGCATTTTCAGAGGGGAAAGAAAATACTTCCAGCAACTCTTAAGACTCATGGTGGAATTGAGGATCATGTCATGGCTCTGTTCTGCATCAGTAAAAACATCTTTTTTTTTTTTAAATAAAAGTTCAGTATCCCATCCAAATATTTTGTGATATGAATTATTCCTCTGAATAATCTTAGATTAACAACTTTTAGTTTCTCAAGCTGACCTGAAATTTTCTGCCTTGTGCGGGCATTAGAGCCATATGGGACAAAAGTTTGGAGTTTATTTTACAGATGATTTTTTTTGCCTAAATTCCGTTTTGATCAATTTGCTCAGGCTTTGCCCTGAGACATAAAGAGCAGGAGAGAAATCAGTAAAAGGAAAGGAAATAACTATATTAATTGAGGACATCTTGGACAGACTTTAAGTCGGAATACTAATAGCACCATCCAGAAGCTCCAAATAAGTATAAAACAGTATGTTTAAAAGTGACTAGGAATTGACTTGAGAACCAGGGGATGGTGGAGGCCCTCCTGACTTGGAGAACCGAGACACTCGAACAATCATAATAGAAGGAGAACTATTTGGGGAGACAGGTATGTCCCTCTGTACCTTTCATTTCTCTTCATCTCTAGCCTTGGCACAGACACACATCAGCATGTTATTGCTTTTGGAATACTGACCTCAGCATATCCAGACACATAAATGAGAGGTTCACTGTATTCAGAATTTTGCTGAATTATGACCCATATTTGAAATTTTGAACTCTTGGTACATTTTCAGAAAATTTTCCAGAGCCGAGGTGTGTGAGTGAGTTCTAACCATCATAACAGAATGGCTACTTTGTGGTGACTCGCTGAACAGACACATTCCAGCAAGATCCATGTTTGTACCAGGGCAGAAGACCAGCTGCTATCCTTTCTTCTCAACAAAGACTCTTGTGTTTGGACAGAAACTAGGTGCTGTATGCCCAGCAGCAGAAGGGAGTCTGAGCAGTGATGTCAAAGAATACCATGATGTCACCACAATTCACAAAGAATTACAGTTAATGCCGTGGGAAGTGGGGCCAAATTCAACACTTTCCCTCTTGGGTACTTCCCAGTCTAGGAGACAGAAGCAAGGCCAGAGGTCAGGCCTTTGTATAATTTTGTTTCGTGTTCTCCAGACACCCTAATTTTGGAAGCAGGAGAGGAAGAAGACAGCCTGTTAAAAAAAAATTCCCCTGACCATGTGTTCAGAATGAATGCTAATGTCTGCATGCACAAATGTCCATACTAGGTTAATTCTTAGGATTTCTGCTAAAGACTACTAGACAAACAAATTTAACTAAAAACAATATGCAAAAAAAAAAAATACAGATGTTTTTGGCAATGAATTTACACAAGAATTTGGCCGAGACCCTGAAATAAATAAGAAAGGAACAAAATAAATCAGACGAGGAGCACCCAAGAAATTGAATAGATGTTGGAAAAAAAGGTGTTTATCCAGCCATGAGATGGGCTGGATTCCTGATCTCAAGAAAGGCAGCACTAGAGAAACTCTTTAAAATGTTTGCAATTTAATAAGTTCACTGCTCTATCAGCTGTCTTATATCCCTAACATTGACATTTCCATTCTCTTCCATTTACTTAGTAATAGAAGGGAAGGCACCATAAAACCAGTGGCGACCCCCCAAGACCCCTCGAACTGCAGGGTAAGGAGACTAATGAGCATGGGGAAATATCTATCGCTCCAACAATAAAAATAGAAATAAAACCTTTAAAAAACAGCACCTGGGTAAATCTCATCCCAGTAAAACCAGGTCCTCCTTTAGACTTTAACAGTGGTGGTTCAAGTCCCTACTCTTTGGTGGGGTTGGAGGCAGGTAGGTTGGAGAAGGGCTGTGGCTCTGTTCCAGCCAGACAAGAAGGCAAAGGACTAATGCTCACCCAGAATACGGGAAGAGTCAGGCCAGAGCTAAAGGCCCTGTCGGAGGAGGCAAGCGTCAAGTGCTTGGGAGATTGAGTACAGAGGAGTCTCCAGGTCCAGAGTTGGTGTCCGAGCCAAGGTGTGAAGCCTCTCACTGTACCTGGTGGAAAAAGAGGACAAAGGGAGACTCATTCAAAAATAATAAGCATTCATACACCAAGAAGTTTTGGAGTAATGGATAAAGAACCAGAGACATAGTAGGCAAAGTGACGAGCGGAAATTAAACTCTTAGATTACAGTGCTATAAAATGATGCATCCGTAGAGATCTTTTCCTTTTTGACAGAGAGCTCTTTATTGGTCTTTGGAACTAGTGACAGAGTGTTTAAGTGGTGGAAGCGGTTATTAAGTTCTGGGATAAGGAGGAAAATTTTTCAAAACCATAATGTATCTCTGTCCCCTGTAGCCTTGCTTGTATGTGAAATTCATTCATTAATTCAAAAAATTTTTATTAGTTACTTGTCATTATTAGACAGCTACGGCCTTATGATGTTACATTGTAGTAGGAGATAGAAAATAAATACACTTAATAAATAAAATAAAACTATATAGTACTGTGAAATACTTGCCATAGAATCAAAAGAAAACATGGGACACGGTTGAGAACTTGGGTCCGGGAAGGAATGCAGTTGTAAGTGTTTTGTCAAAGTAAGCTTTGCTGAGAGGGTGAAAGTTGCCCGCACAAGCTTAAAGGAGGCAAGAAAGCTGCTGTAGAGGTGCCTGGGGAAGAAGGTCCTATCACAGACAACCACCAGTGCCATCCTGAAGACGACGGAGAGACAATACTTGGTTTGTTTGAGGAACAAAAAGTAGAGTGAGCCAGAGGCAGATGAAGTCACAGAATAACTCAGTTGGATGATAGAGGACATTGTGGACCATTGTAAGGACCAGTGAATCGAAAGGAAATTGAGTGATCCTACTAGGAATTGGTAAACCCAGAGGAGAGACCAGCAAGTATTGGGAAGAGCCCTTCAGAAAATCTTTGTCTGGAGAAAAGGGCATTAATGCCTTCACATAATTTTCTTTCCACATTGTAGTACATCACAGTGCAGGAAAGCCATGCTTCATCACTGAGCCCAGTGACTACAGGTGTTTGCCAGTATTTCCCTGTGGCATGTGTTGGGTGGCTGTTTTGCTTAAATCAACTAAACTACTCCCTCAAGAAAGAAATCCTGCCCGTTGAAGATACACTTTCAAAGCTACTGAAAACCCCACCTTTTTCTGGTGTTCAATATTAGTACTAAGAGCCGTAGGCTGGTGTTGTTTTTGGCAACAAGGTATAGCTGACAGAAACATCTTTGTGCTTCTTGCCCTTTCACTGCCTTTCTAACCCCAAGAGGAACACAATACATCATAGAAGAGAGGGATCACTCATCGATGACATAGTGCTATTCAGTGTGGACTTCACCTCTGACGACACCAATGCCTAGTAATATCGTCTTGGCCAAGTTGTCCAGAGCCTTTCTGAGTCTCAGTATTATTTTTGTAAAATAGACATAATTTTAGCTAATTTTTAGGGATATTAGAAGAATTAAGTGATGTTAACTAGACATATTGTGATCATTTCACAATACATACAAATAATTGAATCATTATTACATTGTATACTTCAAACTAATATAATGTTAGATATCGATTATATCTTGATTAAAAAAAGAATTAGGTGAGAAGATATATATTGTACCTAACTATAACAAGTGTTTGGCAAACACCAGTTTACTTTCCTTCTTTAGGTGGCTTTCCCTTCTGTCTTTCTCCTCCCCCAGGCCCCTACGACCTGTAGTCATAGTGATCTTGCTCCTTTCTGTTCTCACCTGTTTTGAGGAAATGATCTGATTAATCCCATTCACCCTAGATTGGGACAATACCCACTCCTTATGTGTGTTCCCAGAGCACCTTAATGGCCAGCAGCACTTGATTTGGTTTAAGTATAATCAGCAACTTCATGTGTTACTCCTCCCAAGGGTATTTGAACAACAAACAAAGGACTGTACCAAAGGTACCCAACTTTCTACCACAAAGCAGTCCTTTATTATTTTTTCCTATGGGCCTTGTGTTTTGGAAGTTTCCATCTACTCAAAACACTGCATGTATTAAGTAATCATTTGCTTTCCTGTTTTATGACTTAAAGACCTGAATACATTTAAAAAATAAATGCAATAAGGTCAGGATTCAGCTGATTTGTATAATGAGATGGTTTGAGTTTTGTGGTTTTATTGTAGGTAAATATATTTCCAGTATTTTGGAAATACTGCACATAGCTCATGGGCCACTATTAGCACGTTTGCAAATGACCAGTGATCCTGTTCTCCTGATGGAGAGGTGTGAAACACAAGGTTAGGTGGGGAGTGGAACCTTCCCATTTACTTCCTATATGTGTCTCCAAGTCACACAGTGCCGATGAAGCTGTCTGTTCATCCCTGTGCATGATCTTGTTCTGGCAGTAGGGATCTTGATAAGACTATACGGCCTTGTTATCACCATTCACCAGTGCCATAAAAATTGTATATGTCTTTCCATGGTTCATAGACATTATAACCTACAGTCAGAAATCTCAAGTTGGAATGTTGTTTTTGTTAATTACCAGCTATGTTATCTTGGAGAAGTTGTTTATCTTCTCTGAACCCCAGTGTTATAATTTGTACTTGAAATCATTCAAACCTGAGAGAATGTTAATCTTAAAAGAAATATTTGTGGAGAGTTATCTAAAAGATAGTCAGTTCACTTCTCTGATGCTAGAATAGTAAATTGGCTTCGTCTCCTCAAGTGACAGCCATCATCTGTTGGATTTGGCTTCTAGAGCACAGTGTCATAGAAGATCTGGGGCTGCATAAAATCTCAGTGGAAAGGACTCCAGCTGATTAAGCAGTGTCTGCAGAGGGACCTGGCAGGAAAAGTAGCTGTACATGTGCCCTATTTTTGCTAGCCGGGCCCTAAGATTAAGTCTGACCATTACAATGCTCTGTACCTGGATGATTTGTTTTGGCTCCTTAAAATTTGCTTTTATCAAATGTTCCCTGACCATTAGGGTTCATCAAAGGTTATTGAAGAGCCAGTTCTTCAAAACTTCTTGTACTTATTTGCTTACATATTAGCGAGACATTGTTACATGGTATTATTTTCTTTCAAAAAACTCATGGCAGATATATCTAGGATTTCTGTACTTTGAGTAATTATGGTTTTCCTAAGCCAGTTTGTCATTCATTCATTATGTAAATATTTGTTGAGAATTTACTACAAGGAACACATTGTCCTATACATTTCCTAAAAGACCAGTCAATGTTGTGACCCTTGTAATTGTGCATGGTTTCCTCTTTTCTAGGAAGCTCACATCCAGATATGTGACCACCATCTGGCAAATGTATAGGACTTCACAGCATGCATTCTGTACATTTGTCTCACTTGTGACTTTCACTTATCTTTCTTACCCTTATTTTCTCTTTATCCCATCTTCTCATTTTATTTTTATTTTGGTATCAGTATGTATATGTTACAAATATTTTTGTAAAAAGTTAAAGCATAAACCAATCAATATCTAAGTCTTCTGAAGATGAGGTTGGAGATATACTATCTTTCCTTTTAACATAAATAATAAATGAGTTATAATGTATGTAAGGGCACATTCTTCCCCATAAAGTTCTTTCTGAATTAAATAATTATAAGTAAGAGCAGCTGTGATCAGATTTGCAGAGTATAGTTTTCCATATTTGTCTTTCCCTGTGCTGAAAATAAAGGGATTTAAAAGTTTCTTACTTCATGGTATTGGATCAAGAAAAGCTTGACATCACTGGCTCAGTATTTGATGCTAGAAATTGAGGTCCTTATGGGAAACCATTTGAAATGTGGCCAGTGTGAACCCATCTAAACACGTCAGTCTGGGTCTGATATCTGCTTATAGACTGTGTTTATTTACATTCTCCAAATTATTCACATGGTGGTAATCTTTCTCCTGTGGCTCCTAGTGAAGACATTTTTAAATATATATTTCAGTTGTGTGTTCTGCCTATTCACTTGCTGTCAGCTCTGTAAAGTGAAGGAAGAAACTTCTATCAGCACATACTATAGCCCTAGTGCCTAAAATCTTTATGATATGCTCAAAGCCTGTAAGCCAACTTGTTTGGATATCATCCTAGTTTTTGTTTAGGGAGGGTTTCCCCCTCCCTTTAGTCCTGAAGGCAATTGAAGTAAAAGCACAGTGTTAAGTGTCTATGTTTTATTCAAAAATACGATGGAGGACTGCATGTCTGTATTCATACATTCATACTTTCAAGATAGGCAAAAATTGATGGCCCGCTATGGTGTTTAAACAACAAAACATCTCAGGGCTTTTCACCTTTTATATCACCTGAGATAAAAGTCTTGTTTCAAAAAAGGCATCCCTGTGCAATCATTTTGGATGAGAAGGCTAGACCCCTGGATTGAGCTGACACCTGGTAGCAGAATACTAATAAGCTGCAGTGGGCAAAATATTCAGTTAGTGTTCCACCCTTTACAAAAAATTCCATGTAGTTGCCAAAGCTATGAGTGGTCATTATCTCACTTTAATGTTTTATCCAGAATGGGGTGTGTCTGGGAAGTCAGTGACCTAAACATTGCCTTCATGACATTTCACTAATAATGAATGTAGGTGCACTCAGAAAATAGTCTCTTGAAAGTACCAGCCTGGTATGGTAATTCTTGTTCATGCATCAGGGCAGAGGTTTGGGTTTGGCATCTAGTTCTCATTATGGTCTGTCTACACAGACTTCCCTGTGTACACAGATGTAAACTAGCACACATAAACATCCACACTCATATGCACATTTTTGTATACATATGTGTCATCAGTGACTATAGTCTAAGGTTACCTATCTGTAACCTATAACAGAATTATTAGCAAACCATTATGATTGCTATCTGTTTCATTGATCACCAGCATTTACTGTACATGTCGAATGTCAAATACTGTGCCACACAACAGAAATACAAAGATTCATAAAGCCTGGGCTCTCAAATAGCCTGTTATCCAGTGTGGAAACAGACATATTAATAGATTAACTCAATGTTAGTTATACAAGTCTTTGAATTTGGTGTACATAAAAGAAACCCCCGAGGCAGACCTCTAGGTGGTGGCAAGAGCAGGGTGGCAGAAATCTCCTCCCAAAACCATATATATTTTTGAAAATACAACTATTCCTAAAAGAGAGACCAGAAGATACAACAGCCAGGCTACATCTACATCTGCGAGAACTCAGCACCTCATGAAGAGGTAAGATACAAAGCCATGACCTGGCAGGACTCGAGTACTCCCCCACCTCAGCTCACCGGCTGGAGGAAAAGAATCAGAGGAATCAGAGTTGGGAGGGAGTGGAAGCACAGGACTGCTAAATAACCAGCCCTGGTGATCTGCGCTGGGAGCACAGACACACACTGCATGGTGTACTGGATATTAAAGAAACGGAAGGGCAGGATCCAAGATGGAGACTGCAAGTGGATCCCCACAGCCAGCTCCCCCTGGAACAAAAGAAAAGCGGGGGCTTTTTAAAAGTCTTAAAGGGACAAGGGCTCAACAGCTGAATAAAATTGTCCCAGCACACTCAGCACAGCGGGCTGGGAGTCTTGAGGAACTTCGGGCCCCCTGACCCCCTGCAGGGTGAAGCACCCCTGGAGCCCCACACGGCGATAACCAGCCTGCCATTCGTTCCCTCTGGCTGGGGCTGCAAACGGACCAGCTGACACGCCACAGCTACAGAGGAGTCAAGAGAACAGCCCCGCCCACGGCAACCACACTGAGTCTCCTCCCAGCACGCAGCTAACCGGACGGCCAGCGGAAGCTGGAGCAAGGTCCGGAAGGCGCGAAGGGGACCGTCCTGGCAGAAGACCTCACCCGGCATGGCGGCTACGCCCCCGCAAGTGCTCTAGGCTAGCCTGAGGGTGGCCTGGCCCAATACAGGTCAGGGGATTATCCCAGAGACAGCCTCTGGGTGTGCTGGTAACTGGCACAGGCTGCAGAAGCCGGACCAAGGTCCGGAGGCGCAAAAGGCCTGACCGTGCAGTAGAACACACCCGGCATGGCTGCAACACCCAACAGTGCTCTAGGCTAGCTGAGGGCAGCCCCGCCCACGGTAGCTCAGGGGAGTATCCCAGAGACTGCCTCCCGGTGTGCGGGTAACCGGCACAGGCTGCAGAGAAGGGCAAGGTGAACAACAAACAGGAAGCGACTTTGTTCTCCCAGCTGATGCATGTGCCACCTGCCTGCGACCACTTCTATCGCCATGAAAAGACAGAAGAATCTGGTCCAGTCAAAAATCACTCAGACAACTCCAGAGAGAGAGCCTGGTGGGATAGATTTAAACTATCTTCCTGAAAAAGAATTCAAAATAAAAGTCATAACCATGCTGATGGACCTACAGAGAAATATGCAAGAGCTAAGGGATGAAGTCAGGAGGGAAATTACAGAAATGAAACAATCGACTGATGGGCTTAAGAGCAGACTGGACGAAATGCAAGAGACTGTTAATGGAACAGAAATCAGAAAACAGGAGTACAGAGAAGCTGAGGCAGAGAGAGACAAAAGGTTCTCTAGGAATGAAAGAGTATTAAGAGAACTGTGTGACCCATCCAAATGTAACAATATTCGCATTATAGGGGAACCAGAAGAAGAAGACAAAGAAAAAGGGATATAAAGTGTCTCCGCAGAAATAATTGCCAAAAACTTCCCCAAGCTGGGGAAGGAAATAGTTTCTCAGACCATGGAAGCCCACAGATCTACCAACACAAGGGACCCAAGGAGGACAATACCAAGACATATAATAATGAAAATGGCAAAGATCAAAGACAAGGACAGAGTATTAAAGGCAGCAAGAGAGAGAAAAAAGATCACCTACAAAGGAAAACCCATCAGGCTATCATCAGACTTCTCAACAGAAACCTTACAGGCCACAAGAGAATGGCATGACATATTTTAATGCAATGAAACAGAAAGACCTTGAACCAAGAATACTGTATCCAGCATAATTATCATTTAAATTTGAGGGAGGGGTTAAACAATTCCCAGACATGCAAAAGTTGGAATTTGCCTCCCACAAACCACCTCTACAGGATATCTTAAATGGACTGCTCTAGATGGAAGCACTCCTAAGGCTAAATAGATGTCACCAGAGAAAATAAAATCACAGCAAAGAAAGCAGACCATCCAAATACCAACTAAAGGCAAAAAATAAAATCAACTATCCAGAAAAACAAAGGAAACACAAAAGAGTACAGAATGCAACACCTAACATACAAAGAATGGAGGAGGAAGAATAAGAAGGGAGAGAAATCAAGAATCATCAGACTGTGTTTATAATAGCTTACTAAGAGAGTTAAGTTAGATTGTTATATAGTAAAGTAGCCACGCTTGAACCACTGGTAACCATGAATCCAAAGCCTGCAATGGCAATAAGTACGTATCTATCAATAATCACCCTAAATGTAAATGGACTGAATGCACCAATAAAAAGACACAGAGTAATAGAATGGATAAAAAAGCAAGACCCATCTATATGCTGCTTACAAGACACTCACCTCAAACCAAAAGATATACACAGACAAAAGGAGAAGGGATGGAAAAAGATATTTCATGCAACTAATAGTGAGAAAAAAGCAGGAGTTGCAGTACTTGTATCAGACGAAATCGACTTCAACATAAAGAAAGTAGCAAGAGATAAAGAAGGACATTATATAATGATAAAGGGGTCAGTCCAACAAGAGGATATAACCATTATAAACATATATGCACCCAACACAGGACTGCTGGCATATGTGAAACAAATACCAGCAGAATTAAAGGAAGAAATAGAAAGCAATGCATTCATCTTAGGAGACTTCAACACACCACTCACTCCAAAGGACAGATCAACCAGATGGAAAATAAGTAAAGACACAGAGGCACTAAACAACACACTAGAACAGATGGACCTAACAGACATCTACAGAACTCTACACCCAAAAGCAGCAGGATACACATTCTTCTCAAGTGCACATGGAACATTTTCCAGAATAGACCACATACTAGGCCACAAAAAGAACCTCAGTAAATTATAATATATTAAAATTCTACCAACCGACTTCTCAGATCACAAAGGTATAAAACTAGAAATAAATTGTACAAAGAAAACAAAAGGGCTCACAAATACTTGGAGACTTAACAACATGTTCCTTAATAATCAATGGATCAACAACCAAATTAAAACAGACATCAAACAATATATGGAGACAAATGACAAACAACAACACAAAGCCACAACTTCTGTGGGACACAGCAAAGGCAGTTCTAAGTGGAAAACATATTGCAATCCAGGCATATTCAAAGAAGGAAGAACAATCCCAAATGAATAGTCTAAAGGCACAATTATTGAAATTGGAAAAAGAACAAATGAGGCCCAAAGTCAGCAGAAGGAGGGACATAATAAAGATAAGAGAAGAAATTTTTAAAAAATTGAGAAGAGTAAAACAATAGAAAAAGTCAATGAAACCAAGAGCTGGTTCTTTGAAAAAATAAACAAAATAGATAAACCCCTAGCCAGACTTATTAAGAGAAAAAGAGAATCTACACACATAAACAGAATCAGAAATGAGAAAGGATAAATCACAATGCACCCCACAGAAATACAAAGAATTATAACAGAATACTATAAACATCTATATGCTAACAAGCTGGAAAACCTAGAAGAAATGGACAACTTCTTAGAAAAATACAACCTTCCAAGACTGACCAAGCAAGAAACAGAAAACCTAAACAGACCAATTACCAGCAACAAAATTGAACCAGTAATCAAAAAATTACATAAGAACAAAACCCCCAGGCCAGATGGATTCACCTCTGAATTTTATCAAACATATAGAGAAGACATAATACCCATTCTCCTTAAAGTTTTGGAAAAAATAGAAGAGGAAGGAATACTTCCAAATTCATTATATGAAGCCAGCATCACTCTAATACCAAAACCAGGCAAAGACCTACTCAAAAAAGAAAATTACAGGCCAGTATCCCTGATGAATATAGATGCAAAAATACTCAAGAAAATATTAGCAAACCAAATTCAAAAATAAATTAAAAATATCATTCATCATGATCAAGTAGGATTTATTCCAGGGATACAGGGATGGTACAGCATTCGAAAATCCATCAACATCATCCACCACATCAACAAAAAGAAGAACAAAAACCACATGATCATCTCCATAGATGCTGAAAAAGCATCTGACAAAATTCAGCATCCGTTCATGATAAAAACTCTCAACAAAATGGGTATAGAGGGCAAGTACCTCAACATAATAAAAGCCATATATGACAAACCCACAGCCAACATCATATTTAACACAGAGAGGCTGAAAGCTTTTCATGTAAGATCGGGAACAAGACAGGGATGCCCTCTCTCCCCACTGTTACTCAACATAGTACTGGAGGTCCTAGCCATGGCAATCAGACAAAACAAAGAAATACAAGACATCCAGATGGTAAAGAAGAAGTCAAATTGTCACTATTTGCAGATGACATGATACTGTACATAAAAAACCCTAAAGGCTCCACAACAAAACTACAAGAACTAATATCTGAATTCAGCAAAGTTGCAGGATACAAAATTAACACACAGAAATCTACACGTTGCTTTCCTATACACTAATGATGAGCTAACAGAAAGAGAAATCAGGAAAACAATTCCATTCACAATTGCATCAAAAAGACTAAAATACCTTGGAATAAACCTAACAAAGGAAGTGAAAGACCTACACCCTGAAAACTACAAGACACTCCTAAGAGAAATTAAAGAGGACACTAATAAATGGAAATTCATCCCATGTTCTTGGCTAGGAAGAATAAATATTGTCAAAATGGCTTTACTGCCTAAAGCAATCTACAGATTCAATGCAATCCCTATCAAAATGCCAACAGCATTCTTCAGTGAACTGGAACAAATAGTTCTAAAATTCATATGGAACCACAAAAGTCCCTGAAAAGCCAAAGCAATCCTGAGAATGAAGAATAGAACAGGGGGAATTCATTTAATTGTAGATTAGTGATATCAAAATAAACTTAAAAAAAAAACAGGGGGAATTACCATCTCAGACTTCAAGCTCTACTACAAAGCCACAGTAATCAAGACAATTTGGTATTGGCACAAGAACAGACCCAGAGACCAGTGGAACAGAATAGAAAATCCAAACATTAACCCAAACATATATGGTCAATTAGTATATGATAAAGGAGCCTTGGATATACAATGGTGAAATGACAGCCCCTTCAGTAGCTGGTGTTGGCAAAACTGGACAGCTACATGTAAGAATGAAACTGGACTACTGTCTAACCCCATACATAAAAGTAAACTCAAAATGGATCAAAGACCTGAATGTAAATCATGAAACCATAAAACTCTTAGAAAAAAACATAGGCCAAAATCTCTTGGACATAAACATGAGCGACTTCTTCATGAACATATGTCCCCAGGCAAGGGAAACAAAAGCAGAAATGAACATTTTCCAGAATAGACCACATACTAGGCCACAAAAAGAACCTCAGTAATTTCAAAAATACTGAAATTCTACCAACCAACTTCTCAGATCACAAACGTATAAAACTATAAATAAATTGTACAAAGAAAACAAAAAGGCTCACAAACACATGGAGGCTTAACAACATGCTCCTAAATAATCAGTGAATCAATTATCAAATTAAAACAGAGATCAAGCAATAAATGGAGACAAATGGCAACAACAACACAAAGCCACAACTTCTGTGGGACGCAGCAAGGGCAGTTCTAAGAGGAAAGTATATTGCAATACAGGCCTATTTAAAGAAGGAAGAACAATCCCAAATGAATAGTCTAAAGACACTATTATTGAAATTGGAAAAAGAAGAACAAATGAGGCCCAAAGTCACCAGAAGGAGGGACATAATAAAGATTAGAGAAGAAATAAATAAAATTGAGAAGAATAAAACAGTAGGAAAAAATCAATGAATCCAAGAGCTGGTACTTTGAAAAAATAAACAAAATAGGTAAATCCCTAGCCAGACTTATTAAGAGAAAAAGAGAATCTACACAAATAAACAGAATCAGAAATGAGAAAGGAAAAATCACACTGGACCCCACAGAAATACTAAGAATTATAACAGAATACTGTGAATATCTATATGCCAGCAAGCCGGAAAACCTAGAAGAAATGGACAACTTCTTAGAAAAATACAACCTTCCAAGACTGACCAAGGAAGAAACAAAAAATCTAAACAGACCAATTACCAGCAACAAAATTGAATCAGTAATCAAAAAACTACCCAAGAACAAAACCCCTGGGCCAGATGGATTGACCACTGAATTTTATGAGACATATAGAGAAGACATAATACCTATTCTCCTTAAAGTTTTCCAAAAAAATGGAAGAGGAGGGAATACTTCCAAACTCATTCTATGAAGCCAACATCACTCTAATACCAAAACCAGGCAAAGACCTCACCAAAAAAAGAAAGTTACAGACCAATATCCCTGATGAACATAGATGCAAACATACTGAACAAAATATTAGCAAACCAAATTCAAAAATACATCAATAAGATCATACACCGTGATCAAGTGGGATTCATCTCAGGGATACAAGGATGGTACAACATTCGAAAATCTATCCACATCATCCACCACATCAACAAAAAGAAGAACAAAAACCACATGATCATCTCCATAGATGCTGAAAAAGCATTTGACAAATTTCAACATCCATTCATGATAAAAACTCT
Source organism: Smutsia gigantea (assembly GCA_032199065.1). Taxonomy (NCBI): domain Eukaryota; kingdom Metazoa; phylum Chordata; class Mammalia; order Pholidota; family Manidae; genus Smutsia; species Smutsia gigantea. Next base: position 243,882 of record JAVSCE010007103.1, read on the forward strand.
TAACAAAATGGGTATAGAGGGTAAGTACCTCAACATAATAAAGGCCATATATGACAAACCCACAGCTAACATCATACTTAACAGCGAGAAGCTGAAAGCTTTTCATCTAAGATCGGGAAAAAGACAGGGATGCCCACTCTCTCCACTGTTCCTGGAGGTCCTAGCCACGGCAGTCAGACAAAACAAAGAAATACAAGACATCCAGATGGTAAAGAAGAAGTCAAACTGTCATGACATGATACTGTACATAAAAAACCCTAAATACTCCACTCCAAAACTACTAGAGCTAATATCTGAATTCAGTAAAGTTGCAGGATACAAAATAAATGCACAGAAATTTTTTGCTTTCCTATACACTAATGAAGAGCTAACAGAAAGATAAATCAGGAAAACAATTCCATTCACAATTGCATCAAAAAGAATAAAATACCTAGGAATAAACCTAACCAAGGGAGTGAAAGACCTGTACTTTGAAAACTATAAGACACTCCTAAGAGAAATTAAAGAGGACACTAACAAATGGAAATTCATCCCATGCTCTTGGCTAGAAAGAATAAATATTGTCAGAATGGCTATACTACCTAAAGACATCTGCAGATTCAATGCAATCCCTATCAAAAAACCAACAGCATTCTTCAACAAACTGGAACAAATAGTTCTAAAATTCATATGGAACCACAAAACACCCTGAATAGCCAAAGCAATCCTGAGAAGGAGGAATAAAGCACGGGGAATTATGCTCCCTGACTTCAAGCTCTACTACAAAGCCACAGTAATCAAGACAATTTGGTACTGGCACAAGAACAGATGCACAGATGAGTGGAACAGAATAGAGAGTCCAGATATTAACCCAAACATATATGGTCAATTAATATACGATAAAGGAGCCAAGGATATACAATGGGGAAATGACAGCCTCTTCAACAGCTGGTGTTGGCAAAACTGGACAGCTACATGTAAGAGAAGGAAACTGGATCATTGTCGAACCCCATATACAAAAGTAAATTCAAAATGGATCAAAGACCTGAATGTAAGTCATGAAACCATAAAACCCTTAGAAAAAAACATAGGCAAATATCTCTTGGACATAAACATGAGCAACTTTTTCATGAACATATCTCCGCAGGCAAGGGAAACAAAAGCTAAAATGAATAAATGGGACTATATCAAGCTGAAAAGCTTCTGTGCAGCGAAGGACACCATCAGTAGAACAAAAAGACATCAACTCTACTGTCATTATATGGGATTAGAAAGAGATGACCGCAATCTTACAAGATACTAAAAAATGTAGAAAGATGATGTGCAGTAGGTATGGGAATTTACACTCAGGTGTCTCAAACCTAACTAGTTTTCTATGGGAGAATATATTCATAAATGACATATCTGATAAGGGGTTGACATCCAAAATATATAAGGAACTCATGCACCTCAACAAACAAAAAGCAAATAATCCAATTAAAAAATGGGCAGAGGAGCTGAACTGACACTTCTCCAAAGAAGAAATTCAGATAGCCAACAGGCACATGAAAAGATGCTCCACATCACTAATCATCAGAGAAATGCAAATTAAAACCACAATGAGATATCACCTCACACCAGTTAGAATTGCTGCCATCCAAAGGCAAACAACAACCAATGTTGGCAAGGATATGGAGAAAAGGGAACCCTCCTACACTGCTGGTGGGAGTGTAAATTAGTTCAACCATTGTAGAAAGCAGTATGGAGGTTCCTCAAAAAACTCAAAATAGAAATACCATTTGACCCAGGAATTCCACTTCTAGGAATTTACCCTAAGAATGCAGCAGCCCCGGTTGTAGCAGACATATGCACCCCTATGTTTATCGCAACACTATTTACAATAGCCAAGAAATGGAAGCAACCTAAGTGTCCATCAGTAGATGAATGGATAAAGAAGAGGAGGTACATATACACAATAGAATATTATTCAGCCATAAGAAGAAAACAAATCCTACCGTTTTCAACAACATGGATGGAGCTAGAGGGTATTATGCTCAGTGAAATAAGCCAGGCAGAAAAAGACAAGTTTCAAATGATTTCACTCATATGTGGAGTATAAGAACAAAGCAAAAACTGAAGGAACAAAACAGCAGCAGACTCACAGAACCCAAGAATGGACTAACAGTTACCAAAGGGAAAGCACTGGGGAGGATGGGTGGGAAGGGAGTGACAAGGTGGAAAAGGGGCTCTAAGGTTAACAGACGTAATGTGGGGGGGGGCACGGGGAGGGCTGTACAAATTAGAGAAGACAAGTAGTGATTCTATAGCATCTCACTATGCTGATGGACAGTGACTATAATAGGGTATGTGGTGGGAACTTGTTGATGTGGGGAGTCTAGTAACCATAGTACTGCACATGTAATTGTAGATTAATGATACCAAAAAAAAAAAAGAAAGAAAGAAACCCCCAAGTGATAGTGGTTTCAGCACATAAAGGATTTACTCTCATCCAAGAAAGAAGTCAAGATGTAATTAATCCAGATGGCGTTCCAGAAGCAGGCTCTTTCTGTCTTTCTGCTCTGGCATATTTAGAGCAAGGCTTATACTCTCAAAATTGTGTCATTTTTCAAGGTAGCAAGTGAAGCTAGCAGGAAAGAAGGAAGGCAAAAGGCAGAATGGGCCTTTCCCAGCTAAGGCAGCTGCCTTAAAGTAGCCTTCCTAGAAGTCCCCCGCACCACTTCCACTTTAACCCACTGATCACAACTTGGTCACAGAGCCAGTGAGACATACACTCTTTTAACTACCTCAAATAAAATTGGAATTCTGTTACTGAGAAAACGAGGAGAGATGGATATTGGGTGGTAACCAGTCATCTCTGCCACATGGAATTATGAACAAATGACTGAGGAAGCATAAAACAATAAATCCATTAACTGGGAAATCTAGAAATGACTTTTTTGAGAAGGAGACTCTTAATTTGTGATTTGAAGGATGAATAGGAGTTTGCGAAATAAAGATTGGGAAAGAATACTCCAGGCAGAAGTAATAGCACATGCAGAAACACAGAGGCAACTGCCATTATGTCTGCCAGTTAAGCCCGCCTCTGTATCCCTATTTATCTTTTCTGTTATTAATGGTAGCTCTTAAAGTAATAGTTTAACTAATTTTCAATTAATCTAACAGTGTCAAGCTCAACATATTGAGATATGTCAACAGCGATTTTCCTGATACAACTGCAAACAATTTTCCTTTTGGATCAAAATAAGAACATTTTATCTGATGATAAAGTATTCCACATTTTAAAAATAATTGAGTTAGAGTATTTTGGCATCTTAAAAAGGAATTGATACAGAGGGGGGAAAAAACAGTTTTGTCAGGGAGATGTTTGTCTTTTTGATTCCCAAGTTAAACAAAGCCCAGTTAGAACAGACTTGATTCCTATCCTGGGGTCCATGTACCCACAATGAGTGCTAAGCTGGTGGTCTGATCAGGTTAACCTTAGACTATTTAATCACCCTCTATTTAGTTATTCCTTATATGACTGTTAACTTTGGATCTGTGTAGCTGGATTATTCTTTCGTTAAAACAGTTTTGGAGCCATAGAAATCTTTAGGATTAGAGGGAGATTTTCTTGATTTTCTCTGTTTGGACTCCTTTAGAGGTATCAGAGCCCATTAAAAACTTTCCAGAGAAAGTTAAATCCTTTCAGAAACCTGAAGTTTCTTTAATTTAAGGAGCAAACTAGTTAGGTTTGAGACACCTGAGAGTGTAAATTCCCATACCTACTGCCCATCATCTTTCTACATTTTTTAGTATCTTGTAAGATTACGGTCATCTCTTTCTAATCCCATACAATGACAGTAGAGTTGATGATTCTTTGAATACTGCCTAAATGAAGATTGTCATTTTCTCAGGGGATTCAACCCTAGTAAGACAATCAGATGGGTTTGTTGTTGGGCAGTTGTATAGGTAAAGAAGGAATTCATTAAAGTGAGAGTAGTAGTGATTGGCAGTAGCCATGCAGGCTGTAGAGAGCAAGGAAGAGCAGAGGGAGGAAAGGGAAGCCCACTGAACTCCTGCTTAGCGTAGGGCAAATCCCTTGCCAGCTCCTGAAGCCAGGGCAACCTGGTGTCCAGTGTCCGCTTGAATCTGCAGAGCATGGGAACTAAGTCCCTACCACCCAAGGATTTGGGGCAGCCACAGAGCACTGGATGGAGTGAGATTCTGTTCTGAGAGTTTCCCAAAGGCAAAGAAGGGAGATTTTCAGGCAGGCTACTAAAGAGCATGATCGTACAACTGTAGTCCTGTCTGAATCACCCAGGCAATGGGCACTTACAAGTCCAAATCAGAGATCTAAGTAGCCCTTCTCTACTTGTCTGAAATAGAACAGAGAGAGTAAAGACTAGTGCTTAAGTCTAGAAAATTGAATGAGATAGCGAAGCAACAAAGATGCTTACCACTAGGAAAAGGGAGTCTCTTATTAATCTCCTGAGAGGCTTAGAAATATACAGAGACAAAATGCAGTAAGTTGAACATCGAGAAGGCTTTATTTAAGGCAAAGTACACACTCGAAGAAAGGGGAGTGCAGGCAGCCTCAGAGAGGATTCACACTTAAATCTTAGGATTTGTGTCTTTTAAGGATTTCAAGAATGGGGCAAAAGGCTAGGGAGTTGTAGGCTTCATATATGGTCTCATAATGTCTGTCTCCAGTGAGAGGCATTATGTCACTCTCCAAAGTCAGTTTTCTAGATACTCTGTAAGATAAACTTAACACAAGGAATTTCTTGATCCTGTTCTACTCCAAGATAGTGGTCACCCTCAAGCAGTAAAAACTTAATTTAGGACTGTTCGCCCTGCCTTAAGATAGGGTTGGTTGTTGGCTAATTACCATAAATATGTTAGGAATCTTACCTCCTAACTCGCTGGTTTTTAAAACGGAATCAGCCTTAAGATGGAGTCCCTCCTGTTGTTACTATACTATTTATATCTCAGCATTTTTCATCATAGACAGGAAAAATTAATCATAATGCTTGTCCCATGTCCCTGCTCTACCTCAGTTTAGTTTTCTGATACTTTGGGAGTTGGTTTTTTGTTTTTGCTTTTGTCTTTTTGCCAACTTTGGTTTTTGATTACTTTCTAATTAGTATCTAGGCATGACTAAACTATGAGGTAAATCTCTCAGCAACCTCCTCTTTGTCTAGTTAATTCTAACTCCTCATTCATATCTTGGCTCAAAAGACTCTTCCCCAGGAAAGTCCTTTCTGGCCTCTCTAACCAGATCAAATTCTCCATATTTTATGTTTTCAGAGTACCACATATCTGTGTTTTATAGCTTGCATCATGATTATCATTTTGCATTTCTTGGGTATGATGACTTGAATAATATGTGCCTCCACCACTAGATTCTAAGTCCATGAGGCTGGGCCCTTCTGTGATTAAACTCACCATCAAATTCTGCTCCTAGCATAGCACCTTGCCCCTAGAAAATCTTAATCATTGTTGGCTAAATAATTAAATGATTTTTTAAAAGTTACTTCTGCTTAAAATATGAGTAAATGCAGAGTTGTTCAGCTCATGTGTGGGTTCATCCATGGATAAGAATTTTTTTGAAAATAACTTTCTTGCAATTCCATGGAAGCAAATCAAAGTGTTAGGCCAGCATGTGCTGAAGTGACCTCAGTGCTGCCTCTGAGCCTGTTGAGGTAAACTGCAGCCTGACCACAGGGAACCCCTAGGGATGGAAGCAATCCACCTTTGTTCTCCACTTAAGAGCTGGGCATTATGTTTTCCTGATATCTTTGCATTTCAAAAAATGTGCAATTGTTGAAAGAGTTGTTGCTTTGCCATCTATTTTAAAAGATGCCTGTGTGCTTTTAATGAAAAAATAAACATTACCACAATTAAAAATACAGCACATGCATAACGCTGCTAAATAGTTATATTTTTCAAAACTTTGCCACTCATGTGTTTGCAATTATTAATTAAAGGTACAAAAAGGAAAATAAGCCTCAAAGAAAGTTCATATTAACAACTGGATTTTGGAAACAGAACAAATTGTGGGGACTTTGTCAAGATAAGCCCCTTCAAATGCCATTACAGTTCTCATTTTATTTTGTCAAAGACAGCAGTTGAAGCCATTTGGGAGTGGATTAAGTCTTTTCATATTAGATCTCACTAAAACTCAAAGGTACAGCCTGCTAGAGCTTGGATTCAAATTTTTTTAACTTGAGCTTTGAGAAGTAAAAAGTACAAATAGGTATTTAATAAAGGCTTGTGATTTTGTTAAACCTGTTTTGGATAAGCATAAATATTTTGTTAGATGTATTTAGAACTCAGCTTATTATCTATGTGACCTTAGCAAGATTCATGGCCTCAACTATAAAATGGGGGTATCTTTTGTAATTTTTTTGAGAATGAACTACATATTTGTAATATGCCTGGTACAGGACAGGGCCAGGCAAATAGCAGGGTCTCAGTGTTGTTTTATCTCTGCTGCCTTCCAAGTCAACCCTCTGCTCCCTCCACACACACAAATGCTAACTTGTTACTGCTGGCTGATTCTGTGATTCTGTTTCTCTTTTGCTTAGCTGAAGTGCTAGCTAGGAAAGAGCTGTTTTCATTATGCAGCAAATACTTATCAAGGGCCTATGCTTACCAAGCACTGTTCTAGTTGCTGGGAATACATCAGTGAACCCAACATACAAAACTCCTTCCCTTATTCTGCTTACAGTCTAAGGAACATATGGAACATGAAAAGTGTCCATAAAATCTTTCCTGTTACAGCTACCTTATGATTGCATTTTTATGATTTGAGTGAATCATAATTATTGACAGTGGGAATTCCTTTTGAATTAAGGTTCTATAATATCAGCAGTTCAGAATCTCTCTCTTTCCGTCACCTTCTCCCCAGGCCTGCCTCTTCCTTCTCTCTCTCTCTCCCATCCTTCTGTTTATATATTTGAACTGTAAGAACATCTTTATCTGTGCTACATTCTTTTTCTTCCTTAGCTTGCTTCAAATTCCAGCTGAATTCAGCCCCCTCCATGGGAACCATGTTTTATACCTCCTCAGGGATGAAGGGAGGGTCCTTTGGGGGTGATCGGTCTCAGTGGATCCCTCTGGCAGGCACCTGGTTGAATTACACATCTCTCTTTCCTGTTAGATTGTTGGCTGCGATCACCAGCTGGGAAGCACCGTCAAGGAAGATAACTGTGGTGTCTGCAACGGAGATGGGTCCACCTGCAGGCTGGTCCGAGGGCAGTATAAATCCCAGCTCTCCGCAACCAAATGTAAGACTCTACAGAGATGGGCCAGTCTTTGGGTTTTGCTGGCTGGCTCACCTCCTCTTGCTTAACTCTGGCTCTCTCAGCAGCTGGGGAATAACAAGTCCAGCAAAATGAAGACACATCTGAAAATATGTGGCAAGTTTCATATTCCTGCTTTGTGGGTTAGTTTAGGTAGAACAAGTCAGGTCATCCATTGCAACCCCAAAAGAGAGACCTTTCCTTTTGAGACAAAGCACAAGTGAACCTGGCATGAATCTAGGTACGCTCTGTTTGTAAACATAGACATTCAGTTTGCTGGCTAACATGAGGACAGACTGCATCACAGCCTCTGATGTGCCTGGTGGGAATATAGCAGGGAGGGTGGGCAGATCAGAACAGTCACTCCTGCTACTGTGAAATCACCTTGTCTTAATTTATACAGTGACCTTTGGTCAGTGCCGATCACAGTTTCTTTTAGAATTAATAGTAAGCAATGCTTATGTAAAGCCATTTATTGACTTTTGTGTCCTAATCTCTCTATACCAGCACAACAAATATGTGCTCACTATACATGTATGTGCTGGGAACTTTACATCATCATCTTATTTATCCTTATAAATATGTATATGTAAAATATATACATATAAAATATAAAAAGGTACTGTTCATCCCCATGTTACAAATGAGATAACCAAGACCTAAACAGATTATATGACTTGCTCAGAAAGTCATACAACCATATAGTAGTGGGGCCAAGATTTGAGCCCAGAGTCTGATTCCAGAGCCTAACCACTTACTCGTTCTTCTGGACAGTCCCATAACCTTGCTGACTGTTGCTGTGGGACATTTGTAAAGCAGTTGGACGGATCAAGGCAAGGTACCATAGACGTCTGCCCAGCTGGGTCCTACTGGGGTGGATGGTGTAAGTTCTTGGGATGCTTAGGCCAACAACAGAGCCACATAGCAATCCAGATCATTTCCTGGTACACTGTCCTCTATAACAGCCACTGTTTTGGTACTACAAAAGATACAGATTAGAAATGAGGCACACTTGTACTCAAGGACATGCTTTTTTTTTAGAATAATTTGACCTTGCTTGGTATATTATCTCCAGATTTTGCTATTATCCAAAATCCTTCAATAGATCTTTGATTGAGTATCTCTTTGCAAATGTCTTTCCCTGCATGGGAAGTGAGAATGAATATCTTTACTGAATGTTGTTTTGTTCTCTTGTTGACTAGCTGAAGGAAAACAATTGACATATGATGAGGGGTTGTGGCTTTAAACAGACATGTAGGTCAAGAGAAAGGCAGTGTGCAAAAGATGTGTTTGAAGAAGTCAGGAAAAGGCAGCTTGCCAAAAGGACTAGACTCTAGGGAAGCAGAAGGGGGCAGGGAGAAAGACTAGAATGAAACATTGGGAGGCCATCTTAGGGAAGTCTCCACATTCTAACACCCCTGTAAGCAGTGAAAAATGGAATTCTAAATAAAAGAAATGACTGGTAGAAAGAATGAAGAATGAGGTAAGTTAGACATTGATAGAGTACATTCAGGTGAGGTTTTTTTTTTTCTTTTCATCTGTTGGTAGCTTCTTCTATATGATGAAATATTAGAGAATTTAGAAGATGGGAACCAGAGAAGGATAAAGGCATAATTCTTTTGTAAATCTCTGAAATCATAATGGGATATTTGGAAAGAAAAGTTTGGACTTAAAAGGTCACATTTATAGAATTCTGTAGGGAACAATAGAAGAGCTAAAGTCTTTCTAATTATTTGTATCATAAAATCAAACCAGGGCCTATTATCTAGGAATCTAGGCATTTCTGTTAGGCACAGAGATGGCATGCATTTGGGCAGTAACTGCTGTGTGGCACGTCCTGAGGTGCTCACCATGGTGTGAATCCTCCTTTATCTGCACTCCTGTTCCCCCTCTTCCTGCTTTCAGAGGAGCCTAGACACTGCATGGACAGATATTCCTCCTCCCTCCTGTTAGGGGGTGATCAGGGATCTTTGGGGCCTGAATCCTTGAAACACTGGCGGAGAAACTCTAAAGGAACAAACCAAAGCAAACTGAGAGCCATAAGTCATCTCCAGGTCTGCGCATAGGTACCTAAATGAAAAATATCTCTCTTTACAACCAAGAGTAGGTAAATTATGTAAGACACAACCTGATGATTATCTATAATGACCAAACGTAATTAATTCATTTACTTTAGCACTGACGATGCCTCATGACAAAATGATTTATCAGTAAAGCCCAGCATATGCATGCACCTCGCCACAATTTATAGCAGATGCTGAACAAACTGCCTCATTTATATTTTCTCTACCTCAGAAGAGCCTTCCACTCTGTGCTTACAGACTGTGAGGTGACCCACAGGCAGGGGAAGATCAGGTTGTCTGCGGGGCCCAGTGTGCTGGCCAGGTGAGCAGTTCTCCACCCGTGAAGGCCTGGAGGAGCCCTGCCAGGTCTCTCCTGTGCTCTGCCAAAAGGCACTGTAAGCCAGCCACATGCTCATTTCGAACTCCTAGTGCTCGGATTCCCCACATTGAACTCATTTTCTTCTGAACTTACATCCAAGTTTTTTTCCTTATGTTATCAAGCCTTGGGGGAACATAGAAAAAAACAGAAGAGTGGAGAAAGACCAAGGTAGAAAGTGCCAGAAGGAAAAAGAGAAGTAGGAGGAACTAATCCAAAGGCTGCCATTTGCTGGCAGATAAAAAAGACCCCATCTTTGTATTAAAAGATACTATAATTGCCTAATATAAATACAGACAAGAAGGAGAGCTAGTTGAAGGCACATTTTCCCCCATTTAAAGAAAAAGTCTGTCCACTGATAGCATTCAGTCTTTCCATTTTTCCTGATCACTTCTCAAATTCTCCAGCCTAACAAAGAAAGGACCAAATTTAGCTAACATTAACTTACTTTTGATTCTAGAAATTAAAGGCTTATTTTTTCATACATTTTATTGGCTTGTACCATATTAACTATTTTCCAAGTATACTCAGAATATACTTAGAGCTGAAGCCAGCCTATCTGCTATCAATTTGATGTCTCCAGCTTTGCAAACCTATCATATGTATCTATGTGTTTTGAAATCACTTGGGTATCCTAAAGTGCTCTCTCCACCTCCCCTGAGTGGCAAGAGCTGGAAAAACTAATTTATATCAAGATAAAATGAAGCACTTAATACCTGGCTTTGCTTCTCAGACTGTGGCTTATGCTGATTTATAATGGCTATAGGTAAACATTCCTGGACTATCATTCTGGCTCAATGGTTTTGAGGTAAAGTATGTTTATAATAAAGTGCAGGTCTATATATTACAGAGTGAAAAATACATATGGATTTTAGAAGAAATTTCCCCCTTGCACCTGAATTCAGGCTATACTCACAAGCCACTCAATCATTCATTCATTCAACATCAATTCATTTGTTTATTCATTCAACAGCAAATATTTACTAGACACCTGCCAGGTGCTGAGGAACCAGTTTAGGTGCTAGAAACATAGGAAAGAGCTGAACAGACAAAAATCCATTTTTCTTACGGGGCTTACATGCTAGTATGAAGGACAGACAGATAAACAGATAAACAAATAACTAAAAAAAAAAATATATATATATATATATATATATGTCACGTAGTGTAGGATTAATGGAAAAAAGTAAAGCAGGGAACAGGAAATAGAGCTAGGCTACCAGCCAAGGGTGTTGGAGGGGAGTTTCAATTTGGAGGGTTAGTAAGAAAAGGACTCATTGATAAGATGGCATTGGAGCTAGGATCTGAGGAACCATGCAATAGTCAGGGGAAAGAGAATTCTGTGCATAAAGAAAAGCAAGTGCAAAGGCACTGAGGTAGGTGCAATCTTAACGTATTTCTTGAAGGGCAAAGAAATATGACTGAAGTCATGTGAGTTTAAAGGAGACTAGAGGAAATGATGAAGGCAGGAGGGTTGTAAGGTGGTGTGAAGGATGGCACAGGGGTTGTAGGACTTTGAAAGGACTTTGGCTTTTAGTCAAAATGAGTTGAGAAGTCATAGGAGGATTTTGAGCACAGGAATGACTTGATTTGCTTTTTAGTAGAATCATTCTATGTATTATGTTGAGAATAGACTATAATTGGTCCAACTGTGGAGGTAAGAAGGGCAGTCAGGAGGCTATTACAGTAAGCCAAGCCAGGGGTGATGATGGCTTGGACCATGGTAGTCATAGTAGAGGTGATGAGAAATGATCCAATTCTGGATACACTGCACTTCGTTAGATCTAAGGCATCACGATTAAAAGATGTACCATTAACAAAGAAAACAGCTGCCATTGAAATTAAGAAGCTATGATGCAATGCCTTCTTAGGGCTTTTACTTCTGAACATATAGGGTTTTCATTTGATTGTTCCTAAAAGGCCTATATATTTAGATACATATCTTTTTACCATATGTTACTCTTATGCATACAAAAAAGAAAGCAAAATTGAAATAAATCTTTTTCTTGAACTTCAACTTATTAGTCATTTTGGACTCAGTGTCCACATATCATAGGACTACTTGTGATATAACATTTTTAAAAGAATCCAAAAAAGGTATAAAATCCATTGGTAGTGGGTTCTTTTCAACAGCTTTGTTGAGGTGCGAATGATGTTCAGTAAACTGGGTATTTAAAGTGTATGATTTGGTGAGTTTTTACATATACATACACCTATGAAACCATCACCATGATCAAGATCACGAACATATGCATCATCCCAAAGTTTTTTGTGCCCTTATAATACTTCCCTTCTGCTTTCTCCCATCCCTATCCCCTGGCAGCAAAATCTTCTTTCTCTTACTTTACTCTATCCACTCTTTTCCATTCGATTTCAGTCTTTCAGCATAATTATTTTAAGCTCATTAATGTTGTAGCATATATCAGCAGTTCATTTTATTTTGTTGTTGTGTAGTAATTCCCCTGTATGGACATACCAGAATTTGTTTATCCATTCACCTGCTGATGGACATTTGAGTTAGTTCCACTTTGGAGCTCTTACAAATAAAGCTGCTATGAACAAACATTTTTTGTATAGACATATACTTTGATTTTCTTGAGTAAATTTCTGGGACTGAAATGGCTAAATGATATGATAGGTGTATGTTTAACATTTTAAGAAATTGCTAGACTATTTTCCAGCAATTAGTGGCATACTGTATTCTACCAGTAATGTATGAGATCATACATCTTGCCATCACTTGATATTGTCAGTATTTTTTAATTTAGCCATTCTAATTGTTGCATAGTAGTATTTCATCTTTATTTTAAGTTGCATTTTCTAATGGCTAATGATATCAAACATCTTTTCTTGTTGTTTTAGTTTCCAGTTGCTGCTGTATCAGATTGTTGCAAACTTAGTGGCTTAAAACAAAACACTATTTTACAGTTCTGGAGGGTCAGAAGTCTGAAATGAGTTTTTCTGGACTACAATTACAGTGATAGAGGACTGTGTTCCTTCTGGAATCTCTAGAGGATAATCCACTTTGTTTATTTTGATTTTCCAGCTTCTGTAAACTCTCTACATTCGTTGACATCCTCAGAATCACAAGAGCATTTTTAGATCTCTGATTCTAGCCTCCTCTTCTGCCCTCTTCCACTTTAAAGAGCTGTCATCATTATATTAGGTCCACCCAGATAATCCAAAATAATCTTTTTATTTTAAAATTAGTTGATTAGCAAACTTAATTTCCTCTCTCCATGTAACATAACATATTCATAGTTTCCGAGGCTTAGGACATGGACATCTTCCGTGAGGCCAGGGGATAAAATTATTCTGCCTACTCTACAGTGCTTGTTTATTCTTTGATGTAGTGTGGGTTCATATCTTTTGCCCATTTTTTAAATGAGTTGCGTGGTTTCCTACTTTTGAGTTTTGAGAGTTCTTTAGGTATTTTAGGTAGAAGTCCTTTGTTGGATATGTGATTTGAAAATATTTTCTCTCCCTAGGTAGTATTTTTCCCCCAAACCACTTAATATTATTTTTCACAGAGAAAAAGTTTTAAATTTTGATGAAAACTAGTTTATCAATGTTTTCTTGCATGAATTGTACACTTAACATTATGTCCAAGAACTTCGTGCCTAATCCCAGGTCACACATTTTCTCTTATGTTTTCTTATTTTCTTCTCTAAGAGTGTTATAGTTTTATATTTGCTTTTTTAATCTATCACCTTTTTTCACCTTAATTTTTGTATAAGGCATAAGATTTATATCTAGGTTGTTGTTTTTTTCTTGTATAAGAATGTCCATTTTGTATAAGAATGTCCAGCACCATTTGTTGGAAAGATGACCTTTTCTCCCTTGAATTGACTTTAAATCTTTATTGGCCATTTTTGCATGAGTCTCTTTCTGGACTCTCTCTTCTTATTTATGTGTTGATCCCTTCATCAGTACCACATTGTCCTGGTTACTATGGCTACAAAGTAAGTCTTAAAATCATGTACTTTGATTCCCCCAACTTTATCACTCTTTTCAAACTTATTTTGGCTATTCTATCCTAATTCTTTTGCCTTTGCATATAAATTTTACAGTCTGCCTCTCCATATCTACAAAAAAAATCTGAGATTTTGATTAGAATTACGTTAATTCTATAGATTGAGTTGGAGGAAATTGACATGTTTACTATATTAAGTCATTCAACCTATGAGCAATTCAGGTCTTTCTATTTATTTAGGTCTTCTTTGATTTCTTTCATCAGCCTTGGTTAGTTCTCCGCATATGTATCCTATATATTTAAGTCAAATTTATACCTTTTTCACATTTTTGCCCTATTGCAAATGGCATTTTATTTTTTATTTCAATCCCAATTGTGTGTTGCTATTTTATTTTTGTATGTTGGCCATGTATTTTGCAAGCTTGCTAAATTCATTAGTCCTGAGAGTTTGGGGACTTCTACATAAACAATCATGTTGTTTACAAATAAGGATGGTTTTACATCCTCCTTTTCAATTTGTAAACCACTGACTTATTTTTATGGCCATATTGCACTGGCAAGGATATCCAATACAGTGTTGAACAGAAGTGGTGAGAGTAAATATCCTTACCTCATCCCCAGTTGTAAGGAGAAAAGCATTCCACTTCTCACCATTGAGTATGATGTTAGCTATAAGGGTTTTTTAAAATATATATACCCTTATCACACTGAGAAAGTAGTTTTGTCTTCCTGAGAGTTACTATCATGAATAGATATTGAATTTTGTCATGTTTTTTTCTGCCTCAACTTATATGGTGATGTGGCTTTTCTTCCTTAGATTTTTATTGTGATGGATAACGTTTTTACATTTCAAATAATGAAACAGCCTTGCTTTCCTGGGATAAACTCTAATTGGTCTTGGTACATTCTTCTTAATTACTGAATTTGATTTGCCAGTATTTCGTTTGAGGGTTTTACATCTATGTTTATGAGAGATAGTTGTCCACAGTATCCTTTTCTTACACCATCATTACATTTGGTATCAGTATAACACTGGCCTCATACAATGAGTTGGGAAGTGATGCCTCCTCTTCTGTTTTCTGGGAGAGATTGTGTAGAACTGATGTTATTTCTTCTTTAAATGCTTGGTAATATTCACCAGTGAAATTCTCTGGGCCTTGGGGATTTCTTTTTTTGCACTTTAACTTTTTGAACATGTTGAATAAAGTCATAGTAAATATTTTAACGTCTATCCTGTGTTTTGATTGATTGATATTTCTCTTCAGTATGGGCTGTATATTTTGGTTTCTTTGCAATGCCTGGTAATTTTTGACCTGATTCCCAGACATTGCAAATTTTGCCTTGTCAGATACTAGATAGCTTTGTATTCCTGTAAATATTCTTGAGTTCTGTTCTGGAAGCAGTTAAGTTACTTGGAATACATTGGATCTTTTTCGATCTTAAAATTTGGCAGGACCAAAGCCATGTTTGGACTACTACTAATTGTGCCTTGCTACAGAAGCAAGACCCTTCTGAGTTCTCAGTGTCCCATGAATGATGAAGTTTTCCAACCCAGCTGTCAGAAGAAGACACTGTTCGCAGCCCTATATGCATGCCTGATACTGGTCCCTATAATTCTTTTGTGTGGTTCTTTCCCCACGGGTAGTTTCTTCATATGCTTGTTGATTGGTATGATTATGCTGCTGGATACCTAAAGGGAACACTCTTTTTTTTTACTATAAAAGAATATATTACTAGCATAACATGTAAATATTTTCCCAATATTTTGGAAATATCTTTCCTAGTTTTATTAAGAAAATATTGACATATATCACTGTATGTTTCAGGTATACAGTATGATGGGTGGATGCTCTTAAGTCTGCAGCGTTCTCTCTGCGTTGCTCTCTCCTCCCTGGCAATCTGTCCTTCAGACTCTATCTTGATCTTCTCAGATTCTTGGCTTTGTCTCCTCAACTCAGGGAATCCACTGGGCTCTGTCTGAGTTCCCATCCTCTGAGCCACAGCCTGGAAAGTCTTAAAGGCAGTCAGCTGGGGAAGTGTTAAGGCTCACCAACTTTGTCTCCTGACTCTCAAGGGATCACTCCCCTTCTTTACACAGCATCCAGTGTCTTGGAAGCCCTGGCTCCATATAACTTTTTCTGACTTTGTGGTTGTCTCAAGCAGATTGAGTCTGGGCCGTGTTACTCCATCTTTGCCAGAGGTGGAAGTTCTAATGCTAGGCTCCTCAGTCAGGTTTGCAGTTATGTAGTGCTAGCTGGCTCTTGACTCCCACTTTGGAAATGTTGTTATCCCTCATCTCCCTACAAGCCCCACAGCTATTTGGTTCCAAGAAGTTAAATAAATGTGTTCCACTAGTATCTTGGAATCTCCTCCCAAGCTACTGACACCCACTTTGCAAGTTTGATACTGGCCCTTTTGGTGTTAGCAGTGTACAGGCAAAGATAACTACGACAGGATTACTGCTCAGTGAAAGAGAAAACAGTACACCATTGACTGTGGGATGCATTCTGATTTCATAATAGTAAAACATAAAAGATTGTTTCTCTTAGAACCGATGAAATACATATTTTGACTCCAGTGACAACAGGACTTTCTAACTGATTAGATGTAAAGAGGAAGTTAAGAATAGCTCCACAGATTCTGGTCTAGGCAGCTGTAAGGATGAAGTTCCCCAGCTGTGAAAGAGGACCCATCTTGTTTGGCTTGTCCGGTATACAATCCCCACTTGCAGTTACACCCTCGTGGGGAGAGAAGGCAGGGCATTTGCAGTTACACCTTCATGGGGAGAGGAGGCAGGGCGTTTGAAGGGCCCAAATGTTCAGCTTCACCTTATTTTATTGGATATATTTTTGAAGTAATAAAGTTGCCATGAAGATTAAAAATACACTATTAAAACCTTCTCAAGACTGGCAGACTATTTCTATATGCAACCTGTATTCACAATGGCTCTTCCATTCAAAAAAAAAATTTAAGCATCAATTCCATAGGCTTAGAGGGAAGAGTACTTTAAAACATGAACACATCAATAGGTCTAAAAAGAAGACATACTCAGGTACCAGAATAGGAAATCCTGTCTTTTCAAAGATTATCATCACCTTCCTTTGATAGATACATGAGTGAATGACTCAGAAAAATCCACTCCTGACAAGATTTTTTAAAGAATCTAAACTGTTCTATAGAAAATGTGGAATACACATGTAACTATACAGTTTTTGAGGAAATATTTTACCTACAATCATTAAGAACAATTTTCTTAAAAGAAATTTGCAACCTATGTATGCGGCATGACAGACTTTGTGATGCCCATAAAAAGCTTATCCATTTAACTAAGAAAGAGGTGTTCTGGTCTCTGAAGTGGATCTTCTAGAACTGTTGATTAATAACCTAGAGATACGTCCTGAAGATTAGCATCATGGTTCTGTCCACAAAGCCAGAATGGATTAGGGCAGATGCACTTGATCACAGACCAGTGTGCCTCTGTGGGAAAGAGCACCCGGAGGAATGCACAGCATGGTGGGAGAAGATACAGCCACCTGCCTCACCAGGCATATCCATTGAATTAATCACTGAGGAGGCAGGCAGTAAAGCAGACTGCAGGCACATTCTCAGATGTCTTAGGCACCGCACTGCGCACAATTCTGTAGTAGATGTCAGGTACAAGAATCCCCCAACCCATCCCTAATCATTGAGAGTTTATCACCAAGTGAGACAATTGTTAATATAGATACAGCTCAAGTAAGACAATTGTTAATATAGATACAGCTTTTTATCTACATGTATAAGATGAATTTTTTTCCTATCTTGTTTTTTGTCAAATTAAAAGCACCCTTCCTCAAAAGTATATTTTGAGATGTATCAGCTGGTGTTAACAGATGACACATAAGAAACAATTTCCCTGGGTAAACACTTTGAGGATAGTGCTGGGTTTAATGGGTAAAATGGGTTTCTTTGGTTCAGAGCTTCAAAGAAACTATTGTGCTTTAAGAATTTCCATGAGCAGAGGATAGCATGTGGCATTTTCCCATACATTTTATCTTGGGTACTTTTTGGGGGGACTATCTTGTGGGGTGCGTGCTTTGCTTGACTTTGTTACTAAATCTCTGGTACCTAGCATGGATCCTGACGCTAGGAGACACTCAAAAAGTATTTGTGTAATAAAGTCATGAATTTGCTGATAGCCTGATGACCTGCCAGTTTTCTGTGAGCCCTTTACAGACCCACAGATGAACCATTGACTATTCCTACCTCTAATCAGTGTGTTGCTGACTCTTCAGGTTTGCACCAGCCTGAGTTGCTGCCTACTTCTCTTTGACTAGGCAAGCGCAGAGGGGAATCAGGAGACATTCCATTCTTGCCTGGCCACTCTTTCCATCCTACTCTCTTCCCCCAACAAGCATCTACTTTCCTGCCCATCTTCCTCAGGGAGCACCCAAAGGTTACTGCAGCAGCCAAGAGCTAGAGCTAATGCCCCAGCACACAGAATGTGAGTTCATCTCAACAGAACAAGAGGGAGGCCGCCTGAGCAGTGTGTGGGTCAGAAAACGGCCGCTGAGCGTGGCAGGACCAAACAGAAAGCTCCCCTTTCACTTGCACTTTACTTGACCTGTGGATAAACAAAGACTTCTATTTCCAGAAATCCCATTGTTTTAACTGCTTTGAGTTTCTTTTGTGAACTAAAAATCCATGTCTTTATGCATGGCATTCAAAGCTCTGTGCGGGCAGTCTGAACATTGTTTGTTCCTTTTCTATGTTCCCCCTTATGTGTTTTGTTGTTATATGCCACGTACCCTTAGCTATCTGAAATTCAGCCTTTTCTTCCGTGA
This sequence comes from Smutsia gigantea, assembly GCA_032199065.1. Classification (NCBI taxonomy): domain Eukaryota; kingdom Metazoa; phylum Chordata; class Mammalia; order Pholidota; family Manidae; genus Smutsia; species Smutsia gigantea. Next base: position 262,379 of record JAVSCE010007103.1, read on the forward strand.
TGTATGACATTAAAAACAGTCAGAAGGTTGTAGTGTGAGTAGAATATTCAATATTGTAGAGAACTTGATAAATGTAACCTCTTTAAGGAAGGAATTGAGAGCCTATGATTCATCTTTCTCATTCAGCTGACTATGTGCTAGGTGCCTTGGGATGTTAAAAACATAATGAAAATAGATAGTCTTTCAGTGCCTGTCCTAAAGAAGATTTGGAATTTAGGGAGGAAAATAGTATTTACAAAATACCTCTTGTGTTCCAGGTTATACATCCATGTATTGGTATCGATATTTATACCCATATCTATATCTGTTCACAACATTATGAGATAAATGTTGTTTTCTCTGTTTTACAAATGAGAAAACTAAGGATTAGAGATATTAGGGGATTTAAAATTATTTTTGAAATTGAATTATCTAAAAGACAGGATGATAATGTTAAGGCTCAGAGAAATTGAGTACCTTTTGGGATTCTCTCTTTAAAAACTAAATTCTTCCAGTGATAGGAGGGTAATGTATAATATTAGAAAGATATGTATGAAACAGAATTCCATTAGGCTTCCAAATATGCTGGTGAATTTTAAAACAATTCCCTTTCCCTAGTCTCCTGGAATGCCCTCCTGTTCTTGGATCTTGGGCTCCTCATTATACTTGTCAGAAAGCTTCATTTCTTCATCATAAAATCATAAAATGGGATGATGGAGTCCTCTTTGCCTGTGTTATGAGTTTTGGGTAAAGGCGTAAACAGTATAATATAAGTGAAAGTGAAACTCTCTAGGGCCATGTAAATATATGGCAGTGTTGTCACGAATGGTGTCCTAAATAAGAATGCCTGTGATGTGTTTGGAGTGCATGCAATATAACTCAAAACCTTTTTTAATTGTAGGTTTCGAGACTGCGTCCACTGAATTGAGGCTCAATTTGCAAGTAGAGTTAAAAGTAATCCATTTCTAAGTGATCTATGATTCGCCGATGTTGTTTTTCATTTTCAAAACAGGGTGTGTGGGGGAAATATTAATAGCCATATATGGGTCACTCATTATATATAGTATTAGGTGTATTACTAAGGTTATTAAAGAACTGGAAGGCATGATTTCTGCCTTTGAGAGGTTTAAAGAACAAATGAATTTATGTTCTCCTATTCTTATCTATCCTATCTTGGATGATCCAGATACTGATATCAAAAAGCTATCCTTTGAACATTATAATTTATTTTCCTTCTGTAATTCAGCACAGTTGTTCTAATTCTAGAGAAATTTGACACTTAAGACCAGGGTTTAATATCAGAAATGAAAACTTACACATTTTTTCAATATATCAAAATGTATATGTATTTTTTTTAAAGGCCAGCTCACCCATGTATTAACCAGTGACCAGCTTTTGAGCATATTTTATTTTGAGGAAAGTGGAAATTTTGATTCCCAAATATTGGTGTTCATGTTTTCAAATACGTAAAAAAGGACTGTCATCTGTGGGGAGTGTGTCTGTCATCGCATCTGCGTAGGAGGCAATCGGTGATTTTATGGCAAAGGATGTGCTTTTAAGACTTTGCTTTGTTTCTCTCCAGTGGATGACACCGTGGTTGCTGTTCCTTATGGAAGTAGGCATATCCGCCTTGTCTTAAAAGGACCTGATCACTTATGTAAGTAAACTCAGTTGTTTTCCTTTGGGAATTGGGAATTTTTGTCATTATTTATTTTTTGTTCCCACAAGAGATTAAAATACAGTAGAAATCTCTCTACTCTATCATAATAAGATATTTTGAGTGCTTCTGTTCATCTTTTGGGCTGCCTGATGAGATAGCAGAAACCTCAGTGGTAACTGACCTCTAACCACAGTCATCCTGAAAAATACAAAATAGATGCTCCCAATAGGCTGCTCATGACTTAAGCACATGTTTACGCTTTTGTGAATATTATTTCTCATTCCTTCTCTTCTTCCACCCCAATCGATCTCAGTCATTTTCTTGCCTTGCCTCTCCTTTTTTTCTTCCTCCCAACTAGCCCTCCCTCACCTCCCTTCTTTCTCTTTTTCTTCTTATTCTTCGTGTTCCATTACTTTATAAAGTCAGGGAACATAAAAACACCAAACAACTTTAACCCTGTGGCTGGCATTCTAAGGAAACCATTGTGGTATAATTAAGCATTGCTTTTATTAATGACAATACAAGGCCCCCAGATCTTGAAGATAGCTACTGGGACTCAGGATTGAAGGGTAATAATCATACCCCAACATCAAAGAGTAGCACGGCCCCACCAGAATTTGTATAGGAATTGATCTGCAGTCATGTCAAGGCAGCAGTACAGAGCTACATCTTTTTTTATTCCAATTAGTGCCTTTTAGATGTAAACCTGTAAATTACAAGCAGAGAATCATAGGCTATTAAGCAGAGAGAGGGAACGAAAGGATATGCTAGTATTTTAGGTAAAATTCAGTTTCACTGAAAGGCTTCACTTCATTTGGTCCCTTGTGCATTTCTGATCTCCTCCACTGTGATTGTTCCTGTACTCCTAAAGAACCATTTATCATCTTCTGCCCTTTCTCCCCTCCTACTCACATGCCTATGAAACCAATTTAGGTAGCAAGCATTATCTTTTGGCAACTGGATTATGAATGGAATCATTCCAGAAAGACAAACAAGAGAGAGACAAATTGGAGCCTGTAAAAGTTCAGATAGCCTACTGTAGGCTTTCTAAAAATAAATACATTTCACAGGAGGGTCATGTGAAGTAAAGGAATAAGTAAGGTACAGTTCACACAAAGCCAGAAGATGCTGATAAGTCACCTTATATGGATCCAAGTTCTTTCCTAACCCCGAACAACCCCCAAGACTATAGTGTTCCCATGTCAAGGATGATATATGTGTGTACACTATTACCATCCCAATGATTTGCTTTTCCCTCTGAGAATTGGACAGAGGTAACTGCTGGTGTAACAACCCCACTCAAAAAAAACAGTATTTTACTGAGCAGTGACAGGCTAAACTAAAACATCCAAGCCAAGATCATCAGTAAGTGGGGGACTGACTCCTCACTGAAGAAGAAAAAACCCAAAGGAATAGATTTTTAAGAGGAAAATTCATTTTTATAAATATGTTAACCTTCTAGATTTCCTAATTATTTGATCTCTATGAAGCCAAAAAACTGGTGTTGTTTGGTTTAATTGTCACAAGAATTTGATGGGCAAAGCAGCAAGGTGATATTCATAAATGGTGAACGGCAAAATAGAACCTGGTTTTTTTGACCCCGACAGACATACTGTTGATAACATATGTGTAGTTAGGAAGTTTTGTTTTTTTATTTGGAATATAATTCAGCCAAATGAATGTGTGAGTAAGTGGCACCCTGTTTCTCTTGCAACCCTTTTTGCCATTTAGTCCCAGAAGCTGGTCCAGTGTGGGGCCAACCTTACATATTTAGGGCCAAACCAGAAGACTGGGCCGGTGGTCCAGCCCCAGCTTGTCTTTAATCAGAAGTACCTTGAGAAGTACAGCTCAGAGGCCTGGTGATAAAATTGATTCAGATGCTCAGATCAGACTTAGACCTCCAAGGTTTTTCCAAAACTAAGCTAATTTATGTCCTGGAGACATTTTCACCAGTTAGTGCAAATATGTGTAAGGCAGCGTGAGGGATGAAGGCAAGAGGAAGGGGATGGAGTGTTGGTGCTTTCTCTGACGACTGTCTTTCCCCTGCAGTGTTCCCCTGGTGGGCCATGTGTTCTTCTCTGAGATCCTTTCTGGGCAGTGGGTGAAGCCTGACCTACTGCAGGAGAGGAGCTGCACAGGCTTCATGCGGGTCACAGGCGTTCAGGTGGACACTCCCTACCTGCTAGTGTTCCTTAGAGTGGCCAACTTGAAGTAGACAACATCTAGAATAATTTAGTAATCAGTACTTTAATACCTCCAATGACCTTAAAATTGTCTCCGATGTCTCTGAAATATATGAGAGGGGTCATTCTGATTGACTGTGGGATAGGAAACCCAGAGCCCCACCGAGGCACCTCGTTTTTCTGCTGAAGAACCACGGCTAAAACCAAGGGTCCTTGTGAAAGTGTCAGAGACCGTTAGACTTAGCCGAGATCTTACTTCATGCGGTGGGCAACACTCTCCATCACTTTTCAATCTCAGGAGAATTTAATCTGCTCTGAAATACACGTCATAATTACCATCATTCCCAGCATGCTCTGGTTTCTTGCAACAACAAAAAAATGCTTCATTAGGCTTTCTTGTTGGCCAAATTCAGATGGGAAAGTTCCAGGAATCAAGAAGTTCTCTTTGTCTTAACCACTTACGAAGTATCTCATACATGCACAATAGTGAGTTAAGTACCAAAAAGAATTTTTAAAAGAGAACTAAAAAGAATAGGTTGTTAGTTCTCTGTCTTTAAGTCACTATAGTTTCTTCATTGTGAGAAATAGCACATACGCAATAAGAAAGCAGCAAGTATATATAAATACAAAGTAATGTGTGAATATAAAGTCACACAAGTCCTGAAGGAACTCAGAGATGCACCCTGGATCTCATAGATTAAAAGGAAAGCTTTTGAAGGCATTCTAGACTGAGGGCCATAAAGACTGAAATCAGTAAGATATGTATGGGAGATGGTTTAGTTAGAGGAATAGGACTGTGATAAAGGGGGGTACCCAAATGAGGTGTTCCAGGGAGTCAAAAATTTTTTTCACAGAGAACCTTGAATGCTTGGTTGATGAGCTTTAAAATAATTAGTCACTTGCTGCATAAACTCCTGTGTGATCCAAAGGCACTTAGGGATTTTGTTTATATCACAATTTCAACTGTGCCAATCATAGAAAGAATGATACTTCTCCTTATGTAGTTCTAGACTTTGCTGCATGACATGTGCTTGCATGTGGTCTTTGGTGCCCTGGGAACATCTTTCTCTCTTCTTCATGTATTTGATTACATAGATCTGGAAACCAAAACCCTCCAGGGCGCTAAAGGTGAAAACAATCTCAGCTCTACAGGCACCTTTCTTATGGACAATTCTAGTGTGGACTTCCAGAAATTTCCAGACAAAGAGATACTGAGAATGGCTGGACCACTCACAGCAGATTTCATTGTTAAGGTGAGCCCACGTAGGTACCTTGTTTTCAAGCCACATCCAAACTGATGTTGCTTATAATCTCCTGAAGAGAGAGAGAGAGACTTTAGGCTTTGACATAGATGTGGAAGGCCTGTTATGCAGGAAATGTTTAATTCAAGGATGTTGAACTACATTGGACTTAATGAGAACATTTGATAATTTCAAGGCCCTAGGAAAATCCTTATGTATGTATGTATGTGTGTGTGTGTATATACACATATATGATTTAATATAAAGACTCAAATGCTAACATCATTAGCTGGGAAATTTAAGCTGTTTTTTAACAAGTAGGATACAGTCATTGACTCATGCAAAGTGTCCTCAGTCAAAGAGAAAGACAATCTAATGATCCATAGGCTTGGTCATGATTCCAACTGCAAGTTCTGTTTTCTCTTATACTGGCAACAAGACTAAGTTGTTTCCTTCTATCAGAGCTTTCCTACTCTCAAGGTAATATAAAACACATTGCTGGAAGCAACATATACATTCTGTAGGAAAAATGTACACACTAGAAGAATGTTTGGGAATCACAATAAAATAAAACATATTTTTTCCTTCAGTAGGTCTGAAGGACATGAAGGATTTCAGCTGTAAAGCTGTAAACTTGTAATGTGTCCAGGACTCCATAAATTTTTCATCATGGGACTTGGAGCCAGAGGACATTTGATTTAAGCTAAGGCTTGATGACCCCATGGCAGCTGGAAGTAAGAATGCATATAGGAAAATGTGACAGACAGTGAGGTTGGACAGAAGAAGGGTTCCAGAGTACTGTTCTGTGTCTCTGTCTGCATGGTAGCTCTTCTTAATCCAGTCCAGATGCCAGGCCACATGAACGTGAACAGGAAGCTACAAACCATCAAAGATAGCCCACAATAGAAATGATGCTATAGGTACTTAAATAATTTAAACATGCAGATGTAATAAAAAATTGAGAAATGTCTTTATTTTTTTGAAACCCTTGGAGTACTATTGAGTAAACCATGTATACTCATGTCACTAGTGACCTTGCAAGAGTTAATACACATACTGAAAATATAGAATTGGATTCAAGTATGTTCACATTTGAATATTTCACAGCATTGTGGACTGCATTTCATACAGCCAGCTACTTTCTGCAGATCACCACTTGCACGTCCAAAGGCACAAGTTCAATATGTTGAAAACTAGACTTGTCGAGCCCAGAAACCTTTTATCTTCTTCATTTCTTATTTTGTATAATAATATATTATTTACCCAACCAAATCAAAACCTTTGCCTCACTCCAGTTTTACCTTCTCCCATAGACATTAAACGTTGTCAATGCCCCCTCCCTACCATCTCTCAAAGTCTTTCTTCCTTCTCCATCTTTGCTGCCACTGCCTTGATTCAGACCATTGTATTTCCCACCTGAATTAATACCATGAACTCTGAATTAGTTTCCCAGCCTCTGATCCGTTGGATATGTTGCCTTCAGAGTGTTTTAAAAACTATAAACTCCCCTCTTCATAGTCCTGCACTGTCCATCACTTCCACTCATTGCTTTGAGATTAAAATGCAAATCCACACCACAGCATCTCTTACTCTCAACGATCTGCATTCTAACTTTCCAACCACACTTTTGACTTTTAGCCTCTTCTTTCACAGGTCCTCAACGTCTTGTGCACTCACTGACATTACTTTTGCATCATGCTGTGCCCTCTGACTGCAATGCTCTGATCTTTTCTTCCTCCATTCTTTTCACTAACTCATCCTTGTTCTTTAGAACTTCCCCCTTCCAGAAGCATTTTGTCACTCAACCCCAAATTCCTGTCTACATTACATCTCCCCATCAGGTAATCCTTGGGGGCAGGCACAGAATTGTATCTGTCCTCATACCTCCATAAGAAATCCCCAAAAAGCACTAACAAGTGTTGGATGAATAAAGGACTTTTGCCACATGGTAATTATGGAAAGTGGACAGATGCTGGTATCTTCATTTTACTGCAAGGAAACTGGGCTCCAGGGGAGCTTGTGATGTGACATGTCCACACTCACAGTGATGATAAGCGAGGACCAAAATCACATCTCCTTACCTCTGCCCAGAAGTCTTTTTGGTATTTTATGCTGCTACATTTCTTTTTCTTTGTATAAATATACATATTTCAGAAAAAACATACTTTAAAGAAGTTTTTGATAATTTCCTGGGTACCTAGAATCTGTAAATATCTTCATTCAGAATAAGCTATACTATCACTCTAGTGATTTTTGCTTTCTACATCCTCTTTGGTAATCAAGCTTCAGGTTATAATGTACATTTTTTTTAGAAAACATCACAAATCAAATAACTGTAATATTATCCTAAGACAGATTATATAATTTTTTAAATCAGTTCACTCAAACTTGAAAGTGAACCTGATAATTTTAAAAGATATATTAACAAACAGAAGAAAAATACTGTTTTCCCAATGATTCATAGTATAGTGAAGCAACTTTTCCTTCTCTAATTTCCCCAGGAAATAGCTGAAGATTACCATCTGATTATTCATCATCTTTCATGATGTAGGTGTTTAGAAATTATATACATAGTTTGTAATTCAGTTTTCACTGTCATCCAAAGTAGAGTCTCTTTCGCAATATACATTAAATTAATCAATGTCTTCCTTCTAGTATGAGACACAAAAGAATCAGAATGGTCATTTGTCAACATCTCCATGGAATTTTATTGCCCAAATAGCACATTTTTTTTGCCTATTTAAAAGGAAAAGACTTTTTGTTTTTTTATAAAAGTAAGTCTCACAATGAGAATTGCTGAATACTGCCATTGGTTCCAAAATAATTTTTTGAAATCTCCTTTTCTGGTTCCCTTAAAAACTGGGCTAAATTCTCATCTTGCTTCCTAGGAAAGCATTTCTTCCAAAAATTTGCACTTGATATGCTGGCTGTACAAACATTTCCGGCAATGCTAGTGTCCACTGGTAGAAAGGATAAGCATTCTCAGTTTGGTATGTTCTCCTGTTTACTGGGTGTATGACCTGGGGGTTTATTTACCTCCTTGAGCCCATTTCCTTGTTAGAGAAATGGTAATAAAAATTCCCCTTAACAGTGTCTTTGTGAGGAATTGAGTGAAAGAGTGTGTATACAAGCAAACAGAACCAAATTACCTCTTTTCCATCTTTTTGAAATGCTTTAACTTCAGGTGCAACATATCACAGTACTCTGCCCAATGGCAGAGAGCTGCTTCTCTGAAGATGGTCAGAGGCTGATCGATTTACAAGTGGTATACCTGGGAATAACTTGGCAGGTGTAGCTACTAAGACAAATGGATGTGAAAGCAGACCGGCTCTGACACGTCCTCACATCAGTTGTTAGGGTGATTGGCTGTTGGTTGGATGGCCAGCTGGCTCGGAGTGCGCTTCCTCCCTTCTTTGCCATGTGCATTTTTCTGATGTTGCAGCCCCAGTGAAAGATAATGACCTTCCCAGGTAGAAGAGGATCTTTTTCAGTCATAGCCCATCCTTTATTAGCACTTTCAACTTAGCTCTACTTCTGAAAGCAGCTAAGGCATATCTATTCGTGTTTGGTCCGTGCCCCTTTTAAAATTTTAAGAAACTGTGTTACAGAGAGAGAAAAGTGATTAATGAGTACCTAAGTCACCAAAGTGGCAGAAATACACAGCAGAATAGTAAACAATAAGCCTACTCAGAGCTAAGAACACTGACTCACAATTCATGCACCAATAACTAGAGAACAGTTACTCCCTACAGTGGATAATTTACTAAATTGGTTACATTTTTACAGTAGGGGAATTTGGTTAGGAAGATTGGCATCATCCCCATTATTGCCTAAGTAGCATATCTGAGTACTCGAGGGAATAGAAGGGTCATGATTTCCATTTGCATCAGTTAGAGTATTAGGCATAGATGACATAAGGAACATAGGAAACATCCAAGGCCCACAAATTACCCTTTTCCCAACTGAAAAGATGTAGGGTTAAGTTCTGAACAGCCTGGAACTTAACCCTACGTATAATTCAGCACCCAAAAAACTTTTTATTATGAGAGGAAACTATAGGAGGAGCCCCTGGAGAGAAATCACACATACAAAGTTCTGGGAATTCACTTCGTCCATTAAATTTATAGAACTTCCTCAATTAAATGTATATCCTTCTTTTAGGAGATGCTTGATGCATGCAGCAGGCTGACTTTTAAACCTCTCCTTGCTCATAATGTCATTTGAGAGATAAACACTGGGTAGGAAATTTTGAAATAGTGATGCATATCATTAAATACTAAAATAAAATGAACAGCTAGTAAATGCTGTAGACACTCACATCAGGTGAATGAGATCAGAAAACCTGTGTGGGACTTGTACAGCCAGTGAATCTTAGGCAGGATCAGGATAATCCATTCTTTTCTCCACTCTAGGCTGAGTGTTGGCAAGTGGTGAATCCTAGGTTGGTTTTGCTCTGCCACCCAGCCTGCTCCAAGATAGCCACCCGATACCAGTCAACCCGTGCTCATACAACAGCAAAATCATTGTTGTAAGGCAAACATTCTTGAGAGAAAATTTTAAATTAGCTGCAGGAAAGAAAAGAAACATGTAATAAATAGTTTTCCTACCCAACTTTTAGAGGTAGCGATTCCCCCAATAAATATGTTCCTGTGTGCTAGTAGATTCTAAGAGTTTAGAACTGAGCTAATTCAAATACACTGCTGGGTTTCTGTTGGGTTCCCACATTATTTCACCAGTCGCACAGCCATGTTAAGGTTCAGGATCAGGGAACCGACTCCTCACCTTCCTCTCACACTCAGAGTGGTGGACCCCTGATGTACTGTTGGGTGAGGACTGTGGTAATAATACTGCTTCTTTTCATGAATTTTGTCAATATTTTATCAAAGAGCAATGATCGATAACATCTTCAAGAAAAGTGGCAGATATATGTAAAAGGATGATAACTATTCAAAAACTGTCACAAATAATAGTTTGCAATTCCAAAAGTAATGTAAAGGACTACTATCAGTATATAAAACATTTGTTCATTCACTTTTCCATTTATTCAGCAATTATTTAGATACCTACGATGTGCCAAACATGGCAAATGATACTAAAGAAAGACTGGAAAGCAAGATAAATGGTAGCTGCCTTTCTGGAGTTTACAGGGTATGGAGGAGAAAGGCACTAAAATAACAATTACATCAGTATGAGGTGTAGACCCTTGAACAACACACGGGTTGGGGATACCAATCCCCCCATGCAGCCAAAAATCCATGTATGAGTTTTTACTCCCCAAAATCTCAACTAATAGCCTACTTTTGACAAGAAGCCTTCCTGATAACATAATCGATTAACATGTATTTTGTATATGTTTGTATACTATATTCTTACAATAAAATAGGCTAGAGAAAGAAAATATTTTTTCAAATTGTTGCAAATTTTTCAGTATATTTATTGAAAAAAAACCATGTATTAGTGGACCCATGAAGTTCAAAATTGTGTTGTTCAAGGATCGACTGAACAACATGTAAATATGTGAGTGCTATAAGGAAGATCTTGTAATTTTTACATATTTTTGAAAGCCTGAAAAAAACATTCATTATCACCATCAACTACCAGAACAGCCCCAAATTGAATATACAGACTGAGGCATTTAATAAACAGGTTCACCTCTTCCCATTGTCCCCTCCCTAGCAGGCATACTGATTTATTTCCACCATTTCCAAGCCCTCCCAAATCATGCCATCCCTAGCTGCCCTGACAGTAGTGTGACCGTGGCAAATACCACTGTGGATCCCTGCTCAGAGGGTCTCTAGTGGGTCTACCCACAGCTCCTTTGTCCACCTCTCATCAGGCCAGAGCAACGACTCAGTAGCAGCCATGGTGGGTAGGGGTCCCAAACTACCAGCCCCCTTGCCAGCCCATTCAGGGCAAACACTCCTACATCAGTGAGAGAAAGGAACATAGGAAACATCCAAGGCTCACAAATTACCCTTTTCCCAACTGAAAAGAAAGAAGTACGACATTTCATAGTGCTTCATCTGGGAGAGTCTTTCCATACTTGATACCTTTCATGTGTTTGAAATTTCTCCTTGATTCCTTTGATTTTACATGGACTTCAACATCATCCATCCATTGCCCACACCCCTTTTGGACTGCCCTGCAGCTCTACAATGGCCGTACAATCAATTGCTATGGACAGTGATCAGTGTTTGTCTTCTCCTTTCCTTTCAGTGTGAGAAATCATTATATTGAGTTAGAAATGCTAATCCATTGTAACTGTAGGAAGAAACGCTTGGTTCAGAACATTCTTTTTCTTTATTAGCTTAAGGAGGTCAAAATTACATATGCCAGATGTGTTTAGCTCCCTAAAACAAAATTCTAATACATCAAACTGAAGCTTTCAACATACTCCTGAGAACTAGAAACTAATGCTTGAGGATTTAGGGTTTATGGAGCTCTAGAGCTGATGATAACAAGGGGTCCAGCAGCCCAGAATTAATAAAACCAGAAAAAAAGGAATATGGCAGCCCATCTCTGTAAGCAACAATTAGGCATCAAAGATAGACATCAGGTTAATCTCTCCTTTTTATTTGAAACACTCTTTTCTCCTTTAAAATGAAATTTTAATACCCTACAAGAGATGTATTGTTAGTGTTGTGAGGATACAGGCATTTATCTTTAGCAGTGTCTGATCTTACAGTAGTTTTAAGATCATATTTAATACAAATATCATGTACCCTGCATACAGTAGGGGTATAACAAGTGCTGGTTGTTGTGGTCATTGTTGTTACTATTAAAGACAGAAGGTGACTATAGAGAAAAGAGCAGCAGGAATGTCATCCGTGTGGAAGGAATCAAACAAGAGTGGACATGGATACAAGCAAGATTTGGATACATAGTGATCACTTTTCTGTTTGCAATGCCCGTGTCCCTTGTTCGCTTCTAGTCTCTTTTCATATCCAGACATACAGTCTCAGCAGTTGTGATCACTATACATGCATTTCGTCAAACTCATTGAGAACAATATGCTTTCTAAGCTGCTTATTTTCTTTCCTTCAACATGGTGTTTACTAACCACCACCCTTTCAACACCAAAACTTGCAGGCATTCATCCCTTACTGTCAAGGCAGAAGGGGTTTTATTGGGAACTTTCAGGGAGCTGAAAAAAGGACTTGCTCTGTCTTTTGCCTTCTTTAATCTGATCAGAAGACAAGCCCAGACACTGTACAGACATTCTAGAACAAGGTTTCTCCAAGTTTTTGATGTTATATCCTTCTCATTTTGATTTTTCCTCCACCTAGGACTTACTGTAGTTTGTAGCATCTCAAGAGAGACCCCTGTAAACCAATCCATCTCTCTGGGTCTAAATAAATTTACTGGTCTTTTGTTTTTTCATAGAGCTTGTGTCCAAATGAGAGCAACTGCACATCCCACGAGAGTGATAGGCTTTGGCTTTTGTGAGCTTAAAAAGAAAAAAATCCAAAAAAATGTGACTACTACCGCATCCCTAAGCAAGCAATTAAGCATCCTGTATCTGACACATAGGACTGAAAAATACTAATTTGTAGGCCATGCTCCCCTTTTGTGAAAGACCCCATAGTGCTTCAGCTGGTTTTGCTTTAACGTCGGGAGTTGCCTCTCTGTTTATTCTCACTAGAAAAGACCTCACTGCTCCATGGATCAGAATCCTAGATAATGTGAAATATTCTGTAGCTTTACTCTCTTTCTTCTGTCTTCTTTCCATCTCTTCCAGATTTCTGAGGAACACTTCCATATTCCCATCTGAATTCCAAAAACTGATCCATGGTTTAGTGCTATACCTGTTTCCTCAGTGTTCCTATTTTCCTCTGCCCATTTAATGTTTAATTCAGTTGTTAAACTCAGTAGCAGAAAAATAAGGCTATCATTTAAAAAATCTGAAGGCTAAACCATCCATTGATCTTACATAAAGAGTAGCTGGGACAGTGTAAGGCTTGAAAACATTCAAGGCAGGATGCAGCTGACTCCGATACTTATCTAGTGCTGACATAGGTAAGAGGAGCTTCTCCCAGGTGTCCATGGAACTTCCTTTAGTTTAATGAAAGTGCCAAACCTTGCCCAACTGTATGAATGTTATATGATGTCATCCTGTCTTCATGAAATGAAGGCCTTGCTCCTGTTAGGTACTTTTTCCTTCTCTTTCACTTTGAGTACATTTTCTCCACCTTGTGCTTTAAAGAAGCATGAAATAATTATTGCCTCATAACCTCCTCCTTTTTAAAAACAAAGGAGTTGTAATTTCTATAAGTACGTGTTTTATTTGAAGTGATGCTTTTTGAGATGTGCAAGTAGGTGCTTTTCAAAATTTGGTTCTTGGAGTGTCTGCATTGGAATTGCGTGCATCTCTGGGCAGAAGCCCAGGAATTTGCATTTTAGCAAGCTCCCTGTTGGTAACTTTGCATATTAAAATATATGAATCGTTAGATTGCCAGGCAACTCCTTGTACGTCTCTGAATGGGCAGAGCTGTTTAATTAATTTTTTTCTCTTAACCAAAGACAGTATTTTTCATTTTCTATAGTGTATGGCATTTATGATTTTCTTAGAAAAAATTGTACATTTCTGGACCTACATGTAAAAATCCACATAAAGCTACCTGTTATACCAGACAGGTTGGAAATAAAGGAAGGAAAGGGGTAAGTAGCCTGGGCAAAGATCCTACCGCATCACAGTTGAGACATCGCTTTGGCAACAGAGCTGAGAAAGTGCTAGTGATGGGCCATGCAAAGGCAAGTAGCTGGTCAGCTGGTAAGACAGCTACTACCACTGTCCACTTCTCTCCCAGTACAGTCCTGCACACAGTCTAAGGCTATCACCATCAGTACTACCACACCGTCCTTGTCCAAAGTTGCAAGAGTCTGAGAAAACACAGCCCTGCAACCCTAGTGTCCCTGCTTTGCTGTTGTCTCCTGCAGATCCGCAACGCGGGGCCCGCTGACAGTACAGTCCAGTTCATTTTCTATCAGCCGATCATCCACCGATGGAGGGAGACGGATTTCTTTCCTTGTTCAGCAACCTGTGGAGGAGGTAATGGTATCCACTTGTGCCAGGAACTACTGGCTTCTATGTGGGAAGGGTCAGGTATTATAAGCACAGAGTCACTTTCGCTGGAACAAATTCGGTGCTGTGATGGATCAGAGCCTTTGTTCTGTCTGGGACCAAATCCTGAAGCCCTCCTGTGAGGCAGATCCCTTGGTCTAGATGCCCAGGAACGTTTTGTGTTTGTAGGGTCCCATCAGAGGAAATGGTCTTAACTCCTTTCCTTGATTCCGTGGAAGGCCGGGACAAGAAATATCAGAGCTTGGCAAAGTCTTGGTTTTGAGGTGATTCTGTTCTTTTGACACTCAGCTGTCATCTGGTTGAAGTGAATTTATTTATTGAGGAATCAAGTGAAGAGTGTTTGTCTGGCCTACTACATAGCATGATGTGTGCAAAAAGAATCAGATTAACTTAATTAAAGGAAATAGTTAATTACCAGAAAAAAGAAGTCACTGCCCTGTAGCCTTAGGCTCAGGTATTTTTCAGCTCTACCCCATCATTCATGTAGTAAAAGGAATGCCACTGGCTGTATCATTAAAACACACCTCTCCTGAAAATCACCGAATGAGTTCCTATCTCTGCTCCATCACATCTCTAACATGGATGGCATTTTGTATTACTGGAAAAGTCTCCTGCCCCCACCATTTCTGCTCTTGGTAATTATAATGGTTACATAATAATTCCTCTGAATTGTTTCATAATTTGTCCATATCCCTATAGAAGATTATTTCATTCATTTAAACTTTTCTATTATAATGTAATAAATAGCTTAATACCTAAGTATTTTTCTCCTTCATATTATTTAGTTGGAATAAATTTTCAAGAGTAAGTTGCAAAATTTTTGTGGCTATTGGCATATGTTACCAAAATTCTTTCCAGAAGTGTAATAGGCAGTGTATGAATATTTGTTTCATTGCCAACCCAGCCAGTATTTGTGGATTATCTTTTTTTTTAATTTTACTAATTTAATGGTAAATTATATTGCTATTCCTTTAAAAAACTAGCACATCAAATAAATTCTAGCTCCAGCTTCATGAAAGCCTGTTAATTGGCTGGTTTTAAGTGGCTAATCCATGAGGGTATCACTAGATTATTTCAACAAGAGAAAAGAAGGATGGCACTTCAAAATGGAGATAAATGATTATCCACTAATTTTTATAAAACAAGAAGAACATGAGATATAATTAACCTTCAGCTGTGTCATCTACGTCTACATAGTGTCATCCAACCCTTGAAAAAAGAGGTGCTATGGAGCAATATTAGATTTCAGTTTAAAAGCAATTAGTCAAAAATACCATCTACTGCTTTAACTTGGTTGCTAACTATTCAAAACCATTTTAAACATTTCAATAAAACATGCTCCAGTTGCTCTGTCTATCCTGAATAGAAAATTACTTTAAAAATAAACTGCCAATTACTTTGAGGTTTCGTGGGAATATGTTATTGTGGAACTTTAGAAAACAGTTATCTGACCATTTTGGCCATCTATTTCAGTTTTGTTCAAAACTTTGATTTCACACGCTCTAGAACAGTTTCATACCATCATTTTTAAGTTGACAAGTTATGACTTTTAAAAGTCAGAATCTCAGATTTATAATTTATGTATTGCTATACCCACATTTTACAGTAGGCTAAATTCTGCCCTTGAGTGAAAATGATTATATAGAAAATCATAAAATGATCAGCTTGTCATGAAGTTATCTGCTTTAGAGTATAATGTAATTGAAAAATAAAAGTATGTTTACTTACATAAAATAACATTTTGCTCTTTGATTTTCTTATAAAACACAAAATTTAATGGCACATGTGTTCTTACCCATTACTTTCCATGCTTTTCTTCTTTACAGTGAAATTGTTTAAAGGTCTTTTTTAAGATTAAGTGAACAATTAATTTTTGTGGGTGGTCTGAGAACACAGCTTCAGGCCAGGAAATCTGTTTTATAAGCCTCCTTCTGATTTCCTAACATCTCTTGCAAGTCTTTTAACCACTCTAAATCTGACCTTCTAACACATATTTAGCAATAGCAGTATTCAACCACCTGCCAGGGAAAATACATTTTGGAGGTTGGTTCAGCTTACAATGATACAAAAAGCCTAAATTTAAAAATTCTCTGTGTACAAGAATCTTAAATCTTCATCACCACCACCCCAGAAATCCACAGGACAGGAAAGAGGCAGGCAGAAAAGGTAAAACACATTATACACGGAATTAAATATTATTTAGCAACATTTTTTTAAAAAGAGGATGCTCTGAACAGTGGAAAATTGTGCATAGAATAAGAAGTATTGGCTAGAGACTTAATTTAAACAGAAATGACAAAGGATTTTAGGTCAAAATTGAAACAGTAGGAAAAAAAATGGATAATGAGGTGGGGTTTTTTTAGTTCTGTAGGAATTCCTGGTGGCTACTTTTAGGACTTTAATCATCCACTTACTCAGCTTAACCAGTTCAGTTTGAATTTAAGCAAAAAATAATGTTCCCAGGCAATTGGCAGGATCTGAGTCATATATATTTTTTTAATTTATTTATCTATATCCTGTACTATATTCCCATTGGCCAAGGACAGCAGTGTTGGGATTTATTATTTTATTTATTTGGGAGTTTATTCTCCTTGATCCCCCAAGGAGGCAGTTTTGTATCCTTGCATGAGATGGTTGATAAATAAAATAATGATGATCATTTTTGGATACAGAAATCTGTGTCAGACTTTTAGATTATACAGAGCACATTAATAAGGATAGTTCTTATGACAAGAGTTTCATAATCTGGCAATGCCCTTATGTAGTTCAAGCTCTATGATGTAATTTAATTATTAAAATTTGAGTGGAAAAACACAGTATTTGAGGCCCACAAAAATTAATGAACTTTCCATTTATCTACCTTTTGTCCTGGAAGTGACTGGAGCATTGGGAAACAATTTCCATTAATGTGACATAGCAAAAAGCATAAAGAAATGTACTGCAATGACAGGTACCTTTAAACTTGCATGGATGGTTTGATACTGCAGGTTACCAGCTAACATCGGCTGAATGTCATGATCTTCGGAGCAACCGCATGGTCGCTGATCAGTACTGTCACTATTACCCAGAGAACGTCAAACCCAAACCCAAACTTCAGGAGTGCAACTTGGATCCTTGTCCAGCCAGGTCAGTCAAATTTACAAGTTCATTTGTCATAAACATAAATGAAGTTCCAAATAAGCTTCTTAAGTTAAAAATTTTTTTAATTAAGAATGAGTAAGTATTGCTGTCCAGTGTCCATGCCTAGCCATGTGTTATTAGTCCCCTGCCCCTTGCTCTTGATGCTATGTGAGCCATCTTGGGGTCTGTGGATTTTCCACTTTGTAAAGTTGCACATGAAAACCCTTCCCAGTCATTTTCTTTTCTGAGTTCTTTTTATTCTGTATGTTTCTCCTCTTCACAAAGTCCAGGCCAGTAGACTTTAACAAATGTGATGGCACAATGTTCTCAGGATTGTTTCCATTTTAACTGTCACCTTATCAGTGACATGATCAGAGCAGACCATATTTCAAGGTCACAGCTGATCCACTTTAGCCTGTTGGTGGTCCACACTTATTGACTAGAACCAAAACCAGTCTTAGAGCAGTTTTGCATTTGAACAAACTCAGCCTTGGTTACAGAGACAGCAGGACTTATTTCCAACAGTCATATTTTTTGAAAGGTCTTTATCATTAGAAGCTTTGAAGAGACACTTCACACTTTTCCCCTATCATTGTTGGCCTTTTGGAAACCATAAGTGGCCCTCAATTATTTGTGGGATCAAGAAGCAAGACAGAGGAAGGAAAGAGCTCAGATGATGAGTAGTCCCAAAAGTGCAGGTCGGTAATGTTTTTTATGGGTGTAATTTTTGCCTCTATCATTGTAACACTTCCTAGTAAATCTCTATTAGCTTACTCATCCTCAGCAGAAGAGAGAATATAAGAAAACTCATCTACAAAACTAATCACAAAGACCAAAAGATAAAGAATCCTTTTCCAAGCTCCTTGAACTTCTGAGAAACACCTCAATATTATTTTTAAAATCATTCTCAATTAACTGTATATGCATAAAATGAAACTTTGAATAGTTGAACTACTATATGAGCAATGTGGATGAAAATCTTTCTATCTTTGAATTGTAGGCAATACAATTTAGTTTTTGTTTTCTGCTGTTAACTTCTTAAGGTTTATTTCTTTGTACTCTTTCTGCCTCATATTCATGAATTCTAAATTCTGCATGTGAGGTGAAATTGTCTGTTATATACCTAGCTCATAAAAGTGAACTTAGAATAACACATTTTCATTAAAGAAACATAAAGAATATTTTATAGTTATATAATTTAAGTGAGGTTTAATTTAGCTTCAATTATAAAATAATGTATTAAAAATTGGGTATGGTATATAAAACTGAGCTGTTAAAATTTTGCTTGGATTTCTTTATTTTGTTACTATTAACAGTATGAAGCATTTTTAGCCAAAATAATTATAACTTATACATTTCAACCCTATTTTAAAATTATTCTACTTATTATACATCTTTTCCATATCTTTACCAGGGAAATCAGGGTGTAAAGAGCATAGTTATCCCAACTCAGACAAGTCAGCTCAATCATAGAAACACTTTCATGAAAATTTTTCTGTATACCTCTAGGAGAAATGAGGGATTCATTCCTACAACTATAGAAAACTTTTCCCCACTGGGAAAAAACTTCAACGAAGAGATAGCCATGTAAGACAGTTCAAAACAAAAACATTTTATTGTCAATTTTAAGAAAATGTTTATGATTAGAAAAAAATGAGTAAATTTTTTTCTGGCTTCTGATTTTCACCTTTCTCTCTTTTGGAGTAATATTTGTGGCCTATTCCTTATTATCCAAAAGCAAAAGTCATTGCACATGGAAATAAGTTTGCCTGTGAAATTTATGCTGTTCCTGCATCCTATGTTATTTTGAAACATCTAATACAGCATATGGATAAATGTTGGGACAGGTGGCTATTTAAAAAAAATAAAAGTGAGAAAAGGAGAAAAAATAAGTTAGAGGCAAATGTCAGGAAGCTGCTTTTTTATTGCAATGGTAATAAAACAAAGCTGTGCAAATTAAGACTGAGCAGTAGGAGAGGTTTACGAGGAAAGTGCTTTAGGAAATATAGATAGGCTGCTCTGAGGTTAAGATCCTTCTGAATTGCTGTGAAATTCACTGAACTGATTTGCATACCTGGGTTCAAAGCACCCTTTCTGAATTCCAAGAGAATATAAGAAGTTATGGTCTAAGAAAAGGAGACAAAGAGAGTCTAAAAAATAGGTCAGCCCTCCCCATCACACATAGCAAAATGAAACCCTGAAGGGACTGTTTTCTAACAACAGATTTAACTGTCCAGTAGTAAAATCAAGAGTGACACAATGACATTAAACCAATGTCTTTGTGTCTAGAATTAGAAACGCCCAAAAGCAAAAACATAGACATGCTTAATGTAATAAAGTCACATACTTTTGAATTTGAAAGGAAACTTATTTTACCTAGACATTGAGATATTTGTTCACTCTACTTGTATTAGACTAGGATTTTGGTCCTATTAGATAGTATTTGATAACAACATTCCATTCAGATAGCCAAGTTTATTCCCTGTCAAGACTGGGAAGTACCACGGACAAAAAAAAAGAGCACCAGATAATTAAGTCTGTTGAACCAAGGTTTATTGTTTTCTTATCCACAAAATGGATATGAGAGGGATGGTTGTTACATTAATGGTTTTCAGATGGTGCCTACAGAACCTGTTATTCCACAGGGTTGCTTCATTAAATTTCATTTTATATATTTTGAAGTATATTTAAGCAACAATTCACAGAGTATATATTCCAACATGTTAAACTAATTTTAACTTGATCTAAGCTAAATTGTAAAAATTGTTGTAACCATCTTAAAAATGTTAATACAACCAAAGAAAATACTTTTTGCCTTATCAGTAAGTTCCTTGATTATATCTGTTTAATTCAGAAAAATTAATTTCCTAAGATTGCAAGGTGAGCTGTAAAAACTCACTGTTAGCAACTAATTCTCTCTGACAATAAGAATTTTTTCATTACTACACATGTAAAACCAAACCAATAAGAAATAAATCGGGTGTGACCACCCTTAGCCACAATCCTAGGTATCCAGTTTTTTCTGGTTACCAAAATAGCCTGACTCTTCTCATTAATGTGCTTTATAATAAGTAAATGTTATACATTTGAACTAATGAACTCACTTAAATGACATCACTTATTCATGTCGCTCACCAACACCATCTGCTGGCTTCCATGGTTATGGATTGGTTCATCCAGTGGATTGGGGAACTGAAGAGATTGTTGACATCCAGCCCATTTTTCAAAATAATTTTTTATATTATATGGCTTTTTTCTGATGCTTAATGCTACCTTAGAAATGTTTATGACTTAAGAAGCTATAACGAAAACAATAAAACTCACTAAAAGTGTTCAGTGCCCACAAATAACCACTGTTAATGGTTTTGCTCTATCTCTTTCCAGCCTTGCTATAGCTCATAACATAGATGAGGTGATATTGCATACAGCAAACACTTGGAGCTTAGTGGTACAGCATTCTTGGTTTCCACTTTTCTAAAGCAAGCCTGAAATGTCATGGCGTATAGTAACTTGGGATTTTGCTAAGATAGGAACTTGAGTCCCTTATGCTGGACCAACCATCGAGCCTAGCTGGCTACCAGAGATTCCATCCCCAGAGAGCTTTGTTGCTCTCTGCTGGTGTCATTTGTGCAGTCATTTTTAAGAAAGTGATAGAATATTTTGTTTCCTAGCCAAAAAGGGTCTCAAAAAGGAAGCTAATGGTAATGGTAATGGTACGGGAGAGAAAGTGAAGTTAACAGTTTAATGACTTTTAGCTAAAATTAAGAATGTTTCTCATTGGTGACTCAGAGCAATGACATTGCTAATCCCATCATATGCTCTATACACAGTAGAGTCTGCATTCTGGTGGCAGTCCAGAGGCATGCCCCTCCTGTACATCTGGGATTTGCCATGTGGCCTTTTTCTGCTTCATTCACTTAACACTGTAGTATGAACCCTTCCCCACATAATAGCTAAGACACTTGGAATCTAATCAAATGTCAAATTTTCTTTTGTGCCTGCCATGCATAATCATAGTCTCTGTCTCACACCAGGGGGATTTTTTTTTTAATGCAGTGCCTCCTGGTTTTAGCAATGGTGTATGTCATCTTTGCCTCTTGGGTGAAGGGTGAAGTCCATCATGTGGCCAGAAAGCCTCAAAATATTTGCCTATGGTGCAGCAGCAATGAAAAAGGCATAGGCTTAGTTCAGCTAATAAGCCCCTTATGTTGTCAGAGTGGTTTTGAACGTAAATTTGGCCTTACACGTCTCAGTCTATGAGATTGGTAAGGCTGTTAAGGCTGTCTGGGGGAAACTCTGTAAGACACAGTTTGTGAGAAGATTAGAGAACCACCTTTTCAGATTTTTCTGGCACAGAACTCTGGGTTCCTCTCCAACACAGTAATGAAGGTGGCTTAAATTGGCAAGGGTGGACGAGTGAAAAAAGCTCTCACTCATCACACTGTCATAGTCATGATCATTAGCAAAAAAAAACCTGTTTCTAGAGCTGAAACTGCATCCAGATTCCCACTTCCCTCAAGGAATTCACAGTCCAAAGCAAATGCCCAAACTTGCATGCCCTAAGTGGCAGTTTTTGGTGAGTTCCAGTGGACTTTTTCTTTTTTTTTTTTTTTTTGGTCCAGCTCCATTAAATTTGACAGCAAATCATGTAAGTCATCCCTGGCCATGGAGCAAGTTGTGAACAAAACCTCAGAATTGAATCCCAATGCAGCTTTAAAGAAATGACCTGCATCATGAGAGGTAGTATGGGCAGTGGGCATATCAAAACCTGGTCACCAGCTCACTAATCCCAAGGTGATACAGCATGGTCGTTAGGAAGGAGTTTGGAGCAAAAGAGCCTGGCCTGAGATCCTGGCTCTGCCACTTGATGGTTGAGTAGCCTTTGGCAAAGTGCTTGTCCTTGCTAAGCCTCAGTCTCTTCATCCTGTGAACCGAGGAGAGTGACAGTACTTGCCTCATAGAGTCGTCAGGAGGAGTAAATGTGTCACAAATACATTTAAGAAGCTTAGCAGAGTGCCTGACACATGACAAGGGCTCAATGAGTGTGAGTCGCCGCAGCTATCGTGACTAAGGTCACACTTATGATAATGTTGATGTCACCTCAGAGAAACTCCTAAACTCTCCAGAAATCTACTTCTTCCTTCGTGAAAGGAAAAGAGGGAAGGCAAGAGTCATACATGGGTCTAGAAATGTAGCTCTCTATTTGTTGTTTTAATAAAAGAAGATGCAGATTCCTAGGAAATATCTTCAGGAAAGAAAATCACATTTACCAGATTTGTTCAATGGAATGCCTATGAGAAACTAAGATAATTAGCAACTCCTGAAATCCCAATGTACGTGTTTGATAATCCCCACTAAGCCTCCTGTGAGACATTGCTGTTTACGTGGAATTCATACCATCTCCAAAAAAAGGAGAACTCAGTGTAAGGTCTACAAAATGGTTGACTTGGTTTGCAGGTTGAGTATAATGAAATGTTTTCCTAATCACAGAGGTCTTTTTGCTTTGTTACAATAGCTAAATGATTTAGAAAAGTAACAACTTGTTTTCATTTATCAACCTCATTTAAATATACTGCTTTGCACAGTTTATGAGTAAGCAATAAGAAAGACCACCATAAAATCCCATTTCCACTTTCATGCATTATTTGTAATGAGACAAATAAAGCAAGGTTCTGGTATTTTTAGGATAATTTTAGAATTTTTCTAAATATGCATGGCCACACCCTTCCCAAGTTTATGGGCATACTACACATGGCCAGACATTCAGCTATGACTCAGTTATTAGGGCTGTTCTGTTCTTCCACCAAGACAGCACATCACTAATAATAATGATAACTTCTTATATTTCAAACTCTTTAAAAGTATAATTTTAATTTAATTCTTTTAATTAACCTGTGAGTCAGGAACAGGCATTATCATCCTCCTCATTTTTTACCCCAATCTATTAGTTTGACTTTCCTAGGTAACTAACTTCATTACTTAACGTTCTAGGCCTGAGTTTTGCCATCTGTAAAATGAGTATAATATTCCTCTCAGAAAGTAGCCATGAGAATTAAATGCGATAATGCATGTAAAGCTCTTATCAAGGTACCAAGCACCCAACAAAAGTCGGCTATTATCATATGATAAATTCAGAGCCAAACCTGTACAATGACTTGTCTGATGTTGCTTCTATTTGAAGTTTATAAAGTGCTTCCACATCCATTATCTCAATTTAGTTTACAATCCCTAAGAGGCTAGCAGGACAGAGATTGTCATTGTTATTTACAGATGAAAAAACTGAAGCCTGAGGAGATTCAGTGACCTGTCCCACATTAGGGTGAGCAAAAGAAAGCTGGGTCATGTTTCCAGTTCCCTGCATGACATAAACTCCCTATACTGCACACACTGGGTAACTTGGCCGCGGGTGCAGCCGTGCGCCATCACATCCACAGGTACGCTTGTTCTTCACGATGCTGTCAGCACCCTGTGAGATCTGGTTTAAAACCTACATAGACCCCCACTGCCAACCCAGAACTGCCAACCATATCAATGGAAAGTTTGGTGCCCTGGATCTTTGAATTGGCCACATACCCAAGCTAAGCAAGCCTCTTTATATAAGCATACATACTGGCATTTCCTTGAACCAAACAATGGCCAAATCTCTTGGGACAGTACAGGAAGAGAGAAACAAAGCCCAATAAAATATTAGTCCCACTTTTTGAAAAGCAGTTTGTACAACTACATTCATTAATACAAGAATGTTTAACCATAGAAATACAGATATAAGGAAATTTAATATTTTGGGTCAAATGATCAAAAACTCTCCAGTAGTTGGTTTCATAGCAGAAAATGAGTATGTGCCTTAAAAATGTTTTCAAAGCCAGGACAATGAAGTAGGGTTCTTTTGGTTCCAAAAAATAAATGAATGTTGCCCAGAAAGTACAACAGTTTTAAAAAATTGTGACGTATTTACAGAATATCTTCTCATTGGCTGGATCCCAACTTGCTCTTTGAATAATAGGGAACTGTACTATGTTTCATGAAGTCACCAGATGTTACAGTTGGAGAGATTTTGAGATGATCACCTAGTTCATTGGTTTTCAATCTCTGATCTGCAGAGCTCTGAGCTCTGCCATCTACAGTCACTAGAACAGACACAGGTAAAACAGAGCTCCATGAGATGGGATTCCAGGGAGCCATTCTTACTTCATCTGAAAACTCCTAATTTTATCCCTACTTAGATTTTGCAGAAGACCAAAGCAGAAGTCCAAAGGTAACACACTCAAGATCACACAGAAAGAGAGTGGCAGAGAGGAGACGTGGTTTTTCCATCTCCCAACTGTTCAGGGCGTCCGTTTCCTCATCATACCATGATTCTTTGTCTCTGCCACTCATGAAAAAGCAAATGCTTGCCTCTCTTCCAACTTTTTATTACTTCTCTCCTGCCCCGTTCTAAACTGTTGCTCAGGAAACAGTTTCTATCAACCTGGAGTTGTCGAGAGAAGATGAATTACCCTCCTCTGTGCCAGAACTCCTTCCACTACCACCAATTTCATCATTTTTTTATTCAGTGCCTATCCTGTTCCAAGTTCTGTGGCTGGTACCATGGCAGAGGCCAAGAAGGACCAGCTGGCATCTGGGCCCTGGCACTGTGCAATGGGAGCCATACAGTTACAAAGCAGCATGATATGTGAAAGACACATGAGACAGGAGAAGAATTTTTTAAAAGCTGTCCTGACTGTTTCTGGGAGATACCCAGTGGAAGACATCCAGGGTTAAGCCAAGCAGGCTAGAAGCACAGTTGCCTTTAAGCTGTTCTTTCTCTGCCTCAGGGCGCCCCTTACCTCTGCCTGCCAGAGCAGCCTTCCTAACCTGCCATACTCCCCTCCAGTACAGTCTGTTCCCCTACACAGATGGCAGGGTACCCAGGGCAAGGAGTGGGATGAAAGATTTGCACAGCAAGCAGCAGATTGTTTAGGGGTCTCTCCAACCTTGGATTTCTTCTGGTGTTTGCCTTAATTCTGAATGGAGGTTGTTCCACTTGCTTTTGTGTCTGCACACCGATGGCATGATTTCACTGAATGAATATTTACTAATTGCCTCTGTGTAGGGCACTGTGTTCAGAAACAATATGGATAGTAAAGAACCAATATGAATTCTGTCCCATGGCATTACAGTAAAGAAAACTTAAACATAGTTAAAAGTGATGAGAGGAGTTAGTGCTTTGGAAGAAGAGAGAATTTCTGCTTAGATGTTGAGAGGGCAAATTAGGACAGGCTTTTGGAGAAGTAGCACTTGACTAAGAAATTTCATTGAGCATTAGGGGAACCACTTAAGACTTCTGGATTGGGAATTAAAACGGTGGTTGCTCTGACAGCAATGAGCAGGCTGGATTTGAGGGGGCAATGCCCCCAGGCAGATCTGTTGGGAGCCTTCTGCAAAAGGAGCAGCATGTCCATGTCAGGAGGAGATGTACTTGGGAGACACTGCAACTGAAATAGCTGACTGCCTGTGGGGACCTGGGAAAGAGGAAAGAGAAGAAGCAGAGGTGTCCCATGTCATCCAGCCTGGGAGGGTGGCAGTTCTCTGCATAGTAATGATCACAGGAGGAGGCAGTTTTGCAGGGGAAGACAATGAATTGTCTAGATGCACTCAGCTTGACAAACCTAGAGCATATCCAGTTGTCAGGAAGTCAGAAATGAAGCTCTGCAGCCCAGAAAAGAAGCAAGAGGTCGTGAGAAATTCACTAAAAGGGAACGTTCAGATCATGAAAGAGACTCCTTATGGTTCATTTCCATGTAAAAAGAACCCAGAACCCTGTAAATTGGGTGCCCCTGGGATTTGTTAAGTTAAGATTTTTCTTGGAGGGAGGGATTTATCACAACATGTAAATTCCACAACTGAGTAGTATGAGCCTGAATATGGACTGATTTTTAAAGTCACAGATATTGTTCTAAAGTAACTTCAAGATGATTTTAGGACAAAGAATAATTCTAAGCGACACTTGGGATTTGAGGTGGTGGCTTAATGCCATCCATTTATATCATATTGCCAAATGTTTCTTATACTTCCTCAGACTTGAGTTTTGTCATACTGAACAGTCTTATTCCTGTGACTATGCATTATTGAAAACTTAGAAAACAGAAACATAAAAAGAAGAAAGCAAAAACACCCAAGAATCCAAACACCAGGAACTGACAACTGTTTTTGGTCTTTTTCTAATTTGGGTATTTTTTCTATATGTGTTTTTCATATATATATATGTATATATATTTATATTTCATACACATATATGGACTTTATGAAAATGGTTGTAAAGATGATAATGGACACATGAACTTTCTTAGTGTTGTGGATCACATGTACATTCTATTTTGTATTAAATTTTTTTTCAGTTGACATTTGAATATTTTCCATGTCATTAAAAATGGTTCAAAAGGCTTCATGTTTATATACTGCCCAATATTTTATTACATGAGCCTGTCATAACATGGAAGCATTCTCCTGTCATTGGACCATTCAGCAAGGTGTGTACTTTAAGAGCATGAGGTGCACAGTCTTTCTTCTACTTATACCACATGAGTCCAGAATGACCACTTACTCATCCTTATCTTCCTACCTTCCCTTCATGACTCCTGATGTTGGGGATTTTCGATGGAGTCAGGTCACTGCCCAGTGTAAGTGAATGAGTGCTCAGAATAAGTGAGGCATGGAGAACGAGAGGTTCTTCCCCAAAACTGTTTTTTTTAATCTCCCCTTTGTGATCATTTCTAAAATTACCTTTGCCTTTTTGCCACTCCACACATATTCAGATGCATGTCTGCAAACACGCATGCACACATGTGCACGCACATCCAAATCAAGACCTAAACATGGGAAGAATGTCTTAAAATCCCTAAGTGACATCCTTTTTCATCATTCTTCAATATATATAACTTTGCCTAAGAAAAAGACCAAGTGTGTTAAAAGTAAGCAATAGGAAGTGAAGTTTAGGCAACATTGCCTGCCCCTGTGTGACAGTGTGGTGAAAGGCCAGGGCCATACCAGGAACCCCAAGAGAGAGCCAAGCCCGTGTACACGAATACACGTTAGCAGGACTGGACAGAGCACCATTGTTTTGGTATCTTTCTGTTTTCACAGGTGCCATAGTCATGTTATGGGTCTTCACCATGAGCCATGCCATAGAAAGAAATACAGCTTTAGTTTGGCTGAACCCAAGTTTAGAGCTCCTTGTTCAAACAGAAACATTTCTAAATTAGTCCAAAGCAAAGCCCAACATCTTGAATTCTATACACTCCCGCTTTTATTCCTTTCTTCTCTTCTAGCCCTTCTCCTTTAATATTACTGCCTCCATTTTACATATCATCAGCTGATAAATCAGTTTGCAAAGAAAACAGCGATCTACAACAGTTCATTCTAATGTTGAAGATGACAAGTTATAGCTATAAATTTTTTCGGGAGAGAAGGCAATGATATGCACTCCTGCATTTAGAAATTGATGGAGGCCTGAGTAAAGATACTAGGGTTGGCTAAAATATAACTGCAAAGTCAGTTTGATTTATTCCCTAATTAACTACTATTAGATGTATGTCCAAAGTTATCAGAAGAACTTTGGAAGTTTGGAATTCTTTCAGGCATAGTTCTTTTAGAAAGAAAATTCCCCTAATTACTCGGTATAAGAATTATTGGAAAGAGAGCACATGATTCTAACAAAAGAAAGGACTGGCCCTTCACATATGACTTCTTGTCTTTCAGAAGAAAGCAGAAAAGAATAGGGATTTCCTCTAACTTGGAAAAACAGGGAGAAAAGTTTAATGTCAACATTCCTTCCATTCTTGTGTTAGAGCTGTGGAATTTTGAGCGTCCTTAGAGCACCCTCAAAAGGCAGCAGCCAGTTTCATGAACATTGTTACATAAGGGTAATAATATACATACATATATCATGAAAACTTAGTCATACAAATAATATAGAAACCTTATTCATGTAAGATAAATAAGGTAAATTAGTATCCCAATGTTTGTTCCCCCTGTGAGCAGAAATCTATCTTCATAGCTTTGTTTCCCATTTTCTTTGAAATTTCATTTCCCTTATATATCTCCTTACCTTTCAGTAATTTCTTCAGGAACTACTGTCTTTATCACTTCCACTTTCCTCCTTGCCCATCATGATGTCCTGTCAATGCTATTTTTTTATCTTTCTGATCCACAGTATGCCCAGTTCACTCTTCCCATCCAAAAGCTTTGGTTTGCTAACCGTATAAGAAGAACATATATCATCTTATATCAGAGGATGGGGGATCAAAATAGAAGTCTTCATTTACTTAAATATAAATAAGAACATTTATATTGACTACAGACACATAAATATATATCCATCCATCTAAGAATACATACAGAATACACGAGTTTCTTCAGTATTAAAAAGGGGGATTTCCTATTATTCATCAGTTGTAAAATAAGTGTCTTCTTCTCCTGCCCTACATGCTGTGCCCCAGGGTGACATCCATGTATTGAGCTCTCTCTGTTTCCACTCTTGATGGAGGGTCTGTTGTGATAGCCCTTTTATCCAAGACACCCATGAGTCATAAATCTTTCACAGGCAGGGGCTCAGTAAGAAGAAAGTTTTGCCAATTAGAGACTTGAGTTGAAATCAGTCAGGTAGGTTAGTGTAGTTTATTGGAATCTTAAAGGCCTCTGGGGACTTCCATACAACCCATAATATTATTTCTTGCGAATCCATTAGCCAAAGAGCCTATAATGTCATTTCTTACAGCTCCTTTTAGGCTCTATCTCTAAATCTCATAGGTTTCTCCAGGCACTAGGTGTACTAACAGTGGGGACAATCACAAACATCACCATAACAGCAGTTAATCACATTTTATAGACCACAAAAAAGATCTTTTATATTTATTATCTCATTTTAACTGCCCTACCTTTATTTTGGTAGGGAACTTGCCTTTGTTGATAGTTCCTCTTCGTTTTATGAAATAACCAAGTGGCTACTTTCCAGGTATTACTAAAACCCTTAAATCTGCCAAGAGGAGAAATCTATTTCCTAATGCAGATTCCATAGGGTTGTCAATTCCCAGATACATACTCTCATAGCTAATTCTTTCATCAGAAGTGAGACAGTAACTATAATTGTTTGGTGAGCATCTGGAAGTAACATAAGTAATGATGACAATAATGACCTCATATAGGATGTATAACTTGGGGGATTAAAGAACATTTATAAGCTTATCGTGTCATAGTTCATGATGAGGGGCCAAGTTTTCTTGCCACCACCCTATCCTGGTGGTATTTCCTGCTTGATCAGAGAACTAATTATAGTAAATGGTGCCCTTTCAAAGAAGTTGCCCCATCCTAAAGCATATACTAACATAAGACATTGAACTGTTTTAGTGTTGTGTTTCAGAGACTATTTATTAATATTGTTTTGCATTTGTCTGAAAAATTGTATAATGTAATCATTTAGTGTTTATTTTATTGTGTGTACCTTCTACTCAGAGGGTTGGCATTATTGTTCCTAACAGTGACGGATACAAGCAGATCATGCCTTATGACCTCTACCATCCCCTTCCTCGGTACGTAAATCAATCATCCTGATGCTAGAAGTAGTAAATCAGTCTTCTGCCTCTTATATATGTAGATTTTGTGGGTCTTTTTGTAAAAATAAGATGGTAGG
Source organism: Smutsia gigantea (assembly GCA_032199065.1). Taxonomy (NCBI): domain Eukaryota; kingdom Metazoa; phylum Chordata; class Mammalia; order Pholidota; family Manidae; genus Smutsia; species Smutsia gigantea. The sequence continues at coordinate 292,311 of JAVSCE010007103.1, forward strand.
TAATATATTTTGCAATCCATCCTGAGCTCTGCTTTTGAATAATACTGGCCTGCTCAGACTGTAAGCTTGCCATTCAAAAACCATTTTAAGATAGGATCATATTAAATTAGAGTGGATGCAGTAATTCACTCAGATTGGAAACAGTATATGGGGTTTATGTTTTGTCTTTCTTCCACTCCCTTTGTCCTCTTCTCTGTTTCCTCTGCAATAGAACCCTATTCCTTAAAGCACTGTTGCTGTAAACCAAACACTGCCTGAAGTATTGTCTCAATACCACAAATGTGGAATTCCAGATGTGGCATGGCTCTGTAGAGGGGCTTTAAATATCCTCTTTTTATTCCAAAGAAATTATAATTAAGTACAAAAAGGTAGCTTTTTCATATCTTTATTGTTCAGAACATTCAGGGGGACATTTTTTCCCAAAACATAAAATTTCATTCACTGTGTTGCTTTTTTAAAGTACAGTATTTTTTAAAGCTGGAAAACATAATGGAAGTGATTGAGGAACTTTGAAAAGAACACACTCTCTTTATTAATATGCTCATATGAAAACTGGAGAAGCTGAAAAGTAAGCTAGTTACTGAGTGTGTTGCCTGCCACACTGGAAACAGCTCCCCAGACAGAAGAAATTAGAATTGTGTTTGATGTATAACCCCTGTGCTAAGAGAGACCTTTGCTGTATTCTCTTTGCTCATTTGGACTTGAGTGAGTCAGCAGCTCTTTAGAGCCCAGGATTTAAATCAGATCACAAATAGTTAGAAATAATCCATGGCAGTTTTCTCAGTCTCAAAGTAAACAAATCCCAGAGAATAATTTTATTCTGAACTATAAAAGAAAGCAATATTTGATTGAAAATCTGTAAATAATGCATTAGAATCTAAATAGAGGCCCTTAAGGTCATCTCGTCCAGCCCTCCTTCCCATGGTCTAATGATGCTTCCTTCTCCCTCCCCTTCCCCAACAGTCATACTTACACACCACACATGTACAAACATGTATTTACACAAATATGCACATGTGTATATTTTAAACATGCACATGTGTTCACACATGTATTTACACCTATATGTATGTATTTATATAACACATATACACTAGTGCTAGCTGTCATCCAACATCTACTTAAATACTTGCAGTGACTGGCAGAGAACTCACTTTTTACCACTTCAATGGTAGCATGTAGAGAGGGGCATTTGATTTACACTATATATCATTGTTTATCATTTTTTAGACTTCTTCCACTAAAAGGTTACCTCTTTAATCAGCTCCCTCCCACTTTCTTATGACTATGTTGATAAAGATGATAAATGACTTTAGAATGCTATTCATGTATCATTTTTATGATTTACCCAAACCAAACTTATGTATTAAATTCTTCTTGAAAAAAATAGAATGAAAATATTAAAAAATGAATTTAACTGAACCCAGATTTCATTTGATTTCAATTCCTGTATCTCCAAAGTAATTATCCATAGGACACATGTATCTGTCTGTGTAAAGGCCATCAATTTCAAGATAAAGGCAAAGTAGGGCTTCAGGAGTACAACATCAAGTTTGTTTTTCCTGTAAGGGCACTCCTAAGTTTCTCTCATTCTACGATCTCTTATTTATATTTCTCTGGTATGACTTATGCCTTCCTTAGATCAAACTTGATTTCTTATATATTCAGACTTCCTCCAAATGCCTAAAGTCTAGTATTCTGAATCATACAGTGAATACGCCTCCTCGGTGTTTCTTTGAACCCTCTCCTGTGTACACATTGGCCTGTCCATGCATCACGGTGGGAAAGGACAGTCAGTATACAGACTGTGTTTGTTACCCTTTGCACTTGTTACCGAACTAACTATAAAGTTAGATATTCTGCTTTATTGATAAAGTCTCCATAAATGGAAGTTATTTCTACAAATAATGTCTTCATTTCATAAGAATTGAGACTCAAAAATGGTTCTCAGTTGGCAGCTACCTACTGATCAAGGCAGAAGACTTTAGTTATTGAGATTATTTAAAGGGGTTTAAGACCACAAATGTAGATAAAAGACACATTAATGAATTTTTAGATTGTGTTTTCTTGCATTCAGTCTTTCGCTATAACACATACCTGAACATAAGAATGTAGTCTCATGAATTATCTTTAATTCAAACTAATAATACACAACTTTTCCACATCATTATTAAATCTGAGACTTTCTTAAACACACTGTGAGTGTTTAAAAAATTAAAAGCTAATGGTCTTAAAAAATATATGATATATAAACTCACTTGTTATTTTTCCAGGACAAGATTCTTGGATATGCCTTTTCTTTTCCAAGAACTTACCAGGTCCCTGTTTTAAGATATCCTAAATGATGCCCTCTCTAAATTTCACATTACACTTTTTTTAAAGCACCTAGACATGTTTTTTTTAAATCCCACATAACCCTAGTATTGTTTAAAGGTTCATATATTTTTTCACATATACAGCTGTAGTTACATGCTGCAAACAGACTATAAATTCCTAGAATAATATTAGCATCATTTGTTTTTCTGTGATCACTGACATTGAAAAGGATACTTACTGCTATTCATGAAATTATACTATGGGTCAGGTCCAAGTGTTGAGACAGACATTCATCACTCTTTCTTTAGAAGAGTCAAGTGTAGCAATGTTGGAGTACTAATTAAGAAAATGTGCTCTTTTTATGGCATCTTAATGGTCTAAGAGATTAAATGTACATTCAAAAACATATTCCCACTTCACTGTCAAATCAAATCCAGTGCAAATATGTACTTACATATTCAGCCCAATTTCAGTCTGAATCAGACCTGTTATCCACCTCCAGAGGGAAACTCCAGAGATTTACATGAAAACAAATGAGAGTTGGTCTTACCTTTTTGGAAAAGAAACTCTCTACAGAGCTGCTTGGTTCTCTTGAAAGGATCAGAAGGCCTCAGTTTCCCCACACTAACATTTTCTTATGTGTCTCTTGGGGAAACATGGATAGGAAAATATTGTATTTGGCAGCATGTTTAGACTGTTGGCAGTGGAGATAATAGTTGTTGCCTAGACTTGAACAATATGGAGAAAATTCTCTATAACTGGGAAATATACATTATCCAGGCTTATACACAAGAGAAGTCAGGCTCACAATGTACATGAAATCCTACTTATAGAATAATTAATGTCTCCACGGTATGCCTATGCAACATTTTTAAATCTGTTTAAGTGGATCGACTTGGTGACATTTTGGTTTTTGCTTATTAAAATTATCTCTCATAATTCTAAGAGAAATCTTAAAGATCCTTAGCAGTCCTCATCAACAAGCAAGAATAGATACAAGAAAGACAAGGTAGTCCCAATATTTCTATTCTTAAAAATTCTACATTACCTAAATCTATAGGAGTAGAGAAGAGAATCTGGTAAAGATATCTCTCGGCATATGGTCCCAGATACTTCAGAGCTGTGTAGAGATCTGAAAAATCAATAGAATTCTCTTAAATGTTATTGACAATACTGTTATTTTCTCTCTGGGTTAATTGTATTTCTAGATTCCAGTGCCATTATCCTTCTAACCAAAACCAAACTGCTTCACAATTCCAGGAGTTCTCAATGAGTAGAAAATTCCTATAATAACACCTTTGCTTCTTAGTGTAATAATGGCATGGTTTGAACATCAGAATTGTGCTGAGTCCATGTAGTCCCAAAGCTGATGATGGTAGAAACAAGCGAGGAAGTGTTGGTTTATCTTGACCTTTCAAGAGGAGTTTCTCATGTAAAAGTATCCAGAAGCTAAGAAAGTGTTGCATTGAAAATAAAAAGTGTCAGCCCAGGTACAAACTATTAGTGTTAATGGATTAAGCAATTTTAGTCTTGACATAGGTTCTTAACAGGATTTAACAAATATGTCTAATATTGTATATGCAGAATATATGTTTATAAGATATAAAATAATATAAATACTACACACACACACAGACAACATATATTGAACCTAGGAAGAAGGACAGCCCTCTGGAGCAGGTTACGCACAGCACAGATTTCCTTATGCACAGGTCTCAAACAGTCATTTCTTACATTTGTATGGAGCTTTAAGGATTACAGGGCACTTTTGACAATGTGGAGTCCTTCTCTCTTATTCAGCAGATTTCAGGCAATAAATGGCTTTGGTTCTCTTGACCACAGCCTCTCAGATTCCAATTGCCCCAATAGGCCCCTGGGAACCGGGAGGTCAAAAGATCGCTGAGGAGGTTTGACCATGTGCATGTGTGCCCTGATGACTCCCCTTGCTTCTGTAGGTGGGAGGCCACCCCGTGGACCGCGTGCTCCTCCTCGTGCGGGGGGGGCATCCAGAGCCGGGCAGTTTCCTGTGTGGAGGAGGACATCCAGGGGCATGTCACCTCAGTGGAAGAGTGGAAATGCATGTACACCCCTAAGATGCCCATCGTGCAGCCCTGCAACATTTTTGACTGCCCTAAATGGCTGGCACAGGAGTGGTCTCCGGTAACTGTGCCTTCTTTCTTTGTTCGTTAGGAGAGTAAGTCCACTCTTCGCTCTCCTCATCATCATGACCTCACCAGCTAGCCCGTGTCTCCCCACTTCTCCTCTTGAGGTATCTAGGGCCAACTAGTTTAGCTCCTGGAGTAGACATGCCCCGAATCCAGCATAGCAAAAATAATAAAAATATATGAATAAAACTCACATTTTGTTTTTCAAGTAACTTCAAGAAGCCTGTATCACTCCCCATAATGTTCCCTCAGTGGCAAGGGGAGGCAAATGTCTGTCAAGAGAGAATGAGGTGCATAATTGATCCTGAATCGCTAAAAGCTGCTCTGGTGACTGAGCTAGTAGACCAAAAGTTTGGTTTCATTTTTTATTTCTTATACTCTGTATCCAAAAAGGGTCAGAGTGGATTGAAATTTAAAATGTATAATTGCATTTTTAATATCATTAAGTTGAAAAAAGAGGGTGAAATGAAAACAGCAAAATAATTGGAATGAAGCAGGATAATTAAAACCAAAACATTCTAAATATTAGGGAAGCTGCAGCAGCAGCTTAAAAAGAAAACGTTATTTTTAGGTTTCCTGGCTGCTAATGCAAAAAGGTTTGAAATGGCAAAGGAGAGGGAAAGAGGAGATAAACCATTGTCCCCCAGCCATGGAGATGGCAAGAGACTATTCACTTCCCTATGTGCTTTGTGGCAGCAGATCAGAGCTGTGACATTTCTATCTATCTATATACTCCCAGGCATGTAGGACCACCAGAGGTGCTGTCTACATCTAGCCATTGAATCAGTTCCTTTAAACAACATTTTTTCCATGTCAATATAATCAATTGGATCAGCCATACTGCAATACAAATTAGCTATGATGTTAGTTTAAAAAACTTCTAATGTCCATGTGGGAACTAGCATTTCCCATATTTCAGACCTAGAAGTCATTAGCAAAGTGACAAAATAAAATTAAAACACTGTGTTGGTAGTCAAAATTGAGCATACTCTACAATTACTCTTCTCCTTTTTGCTGCTTGGTTTGGGACTTGCACACAGTGGGTGCTTAAGGGATGCTGACTGACTAATAACCCAAAGCTAAGAAATAGAGTGATGTAATTTCTAGCCAGCCTCAGCCTAAATGGACAAATAGAACACAGATCCCATGACGGGTAAGAAGTGGTGTATATCCACCAGAAGTCCTTATATAAAAGCAGCCCTTGAGAGGTCTCAGGTGGGAACTGAATAAAAGTAAACAAGGCTTTGCCTATGAGTCTCCTTTCTCTTGCATTCTTCTTCCAGTGCACGGTGACATGTGGCCAGGGCCTTCGGTATCGTGTGGTCCTCTGCATTGACTATCGAGGAATGCACACAGGAGGCTGTAGCCCAAAAGCCAAGCCCCACATTAAAGAGGAATGCATCATACCCACTCCCTGCTATAAACCCAAAGGTAACTTGGTGGATCTTTTCACTGTTATGTGCATTCGGGTGCTGTTTTAAACTCCTTTAAATATTTTTAAGTATCCTGAATGTTCTTACTGACTATTCTTTGTAACTTAGACTCTACTAAATGAACTTAACTCATTTTAACCGTCTTTCAGATAGTTTTGCTTGCAAATTATTAAGCACTCCATTTTGTATAGTCCTCTCATGGGTCATAAAGTTATTTGAAGGTCATTGCTGAAAAATATCAGATATAGCTGCCTGAAAGGAGATACTGAGATATTGTAGAAATAGTTGTATAATTTACTACCCACATTTCTTGCTGTTAGAAACAATGCGGTGAATCCAAGAGTGCCTACTTTGCTAAGCACAAAGCACGTCGGGAAGTCTGGTACTTCAAACTGTTGAAACAGAAAACTGTTGCTTTTTATACTGAAAATTAAAACATTAATATGAGACTAGATTTCAGAATCATAATTTGACATGAAAAACTGGAATAAGTCAGAATTTAATAGGTGCTACAAATAATTTATAAAAAGTAAATTTCAGAAAAGTTCTACTTAGTGATCAAGATTTATTATAATTAGAGTGGATCTCTCGGATCAGCATGGAACTGACCTGACTTCTTTGCTAATATTGTTAGTCTGTGTCATTGACATAGAAAGTTCTCCAACGTCGCAAACCATTCAGAAGAACTTACTATAAGCTTCCTCCTATTTATAATATTAAATATCATTCCCATTTGTAATTTCTTTCATTAAGCCATTACGTTTCTCTGAAAATTAGCTGCAATGTAGCTCTTTATTAAACTATAGGTCGCCCTTGGTGGGATTGAATGGCATTATGAAATTTAAATTCATGATATAAAAGGAAACAAAAAACAAAAACAGAAATCCTGATTAATTGTCTCAATACATCTCTCTCTAAGCCTCGATTTCCTCATCTGTAAACTAGAGATAATAATAATAACCAGCTCAGATAATAATAAAACAGAGATAATAATAGTAACCACCTCAGAGATCATATGAGGATTAAATGAGATATAATGCAAATAGGATGTTTAGCCCACTGTAAATTTTCCACAGATGTCATCTTCAACTCTTGACTATCATTAGCATCCTCAATATGGGAGGAGTGGCTTCTAGTACATCTGATGGGATTTGGTTCAAATAGACAGTAAAGTATGACAAGCTTACTATTAGTGCCAAGCTGAGTGCCACAGAGGGCTCGCACTGTCAGGGATGGCACTGTTGACTGAGTCCTTCAGTTGGGAGAAGCGGGGTACTTGTAAAGGGATGTATGTATAAAGACCATGTTGCTGCATTTGAATTGTCAGTAAACCCTTTTGGCTTCAGCAGTTTTATATTTTTTTGCTTGCTTTGTTTTCTGACTATTAACAATTGCTGCACATAAGGACAAGCAGTGATGTCCCCAACTTAAAAGAGTCAATTATTTATTAGCTCTGTCTTTACCGAGCCACTTCAGAGAAAGGAAAGCAGTTTGTGGTTAACTATCAAGAATAAAATCTTGATTTTCACAACTGAGTAGTGAGTGTGGCTCTCTAACCATCATTAAAATGCCCTATGATTTGATGGCATATGCATATATGAACATATTTCTTTCATCTTTACAATTATGTGCTATAAAATGGTGATAGAGCTTCACTGGCTCATACTATAAAGGCAAATATTTAAATGACCCCAATAAATATGTCAGAATGGGAATCTTGGCAGTTACTTCTGTAGGAGCAGTTAAAGCCTCCCTCTTTCTTTTTCTCCTCCACAATTTTTTTTTCCAGGAAATAGTTAGGAAGCTTGTTCTGAATTGTTTGACCAAAGCTAGATAAGTAGGTGAAGCAAGTCAAATTATGGGGTTTGGACCCTGCGTTGCTATTCCAGTTGTCAGTGAGCTTTGGGTTGGTATTGAATGAGTCAGATATCTAGAGCAGTTACTTAACAAATTTCAGAGTGGCAGGTTTGTTTGTTTTTGACAATACGGCATAGATCACACTTAGCAAAAAGACAAAAGAAAAACAAGTTTGAATTCATGAAAGTATTACCAAATCTTTCCAAAAGGAAGCAGTGAAAGATACTTTGATGACTCTTTATACACACATTGAGCTAGTGCTCCTGTGATTATGGCTTTCATAATAACAAGATTTTCCTTTGCTCTTCAACATAATAAAGGGGAAGCATGTACACAGAGACTAGTATCATTAAATATTTTTAAATCTGCTTCTTTTTTTATATGACCATCATGAGAGGCAGAAGTTTACCTATTTGCATTTATCAGCGTAGTTTGTAGGTTAGTGCAAAATCAAGAACTGGTATAGAGAAAAAGGAATTCCGCTGAAATCCCAAATTGGGTCTAACCTCTTCTCTTTTATATGCATGCACTTAATTCTCAGAGAAACTTCCAGTAGAGGCCAAGCTGCCATGGTACAAACAAGCTCAGGAGCTAGAAGAAGGAGCTGCTGTGTCCGAAGAACCCTCGTAAGTTTTGAAACCACAAGTCAATTTGCTTTGGAAGCTGACTGGTTTAAATAAAGCTGTGTCTCACTGTCTTTCTTGGGTTGTGAGCTAATCTTCTTACCAAGGGCAAGATGACACTTTGGGGCAGTCAAGTTAGACATCTATCAATTTCAACGTGCTTCTCAAAACTTATGATCACCCTCTAAATACTTTTTCAATTTTGAAGTAAGTAAATGAAGGTATAGCGCTTACCCTCTTCTCCAAAACCTGACCTCCTCTTTTCCAAGAGGCCAAAGTGAGAAGGCCCGGCTGCATCTGGTGATATAACATAGATTTCGTGTGAAAGTCTGGGCAGCACTTCACACTCCTTATCTCCCAGCTTTGCAATATAGCCATTCACAGAAAATAAAGGGTAAGTAAAACCCTTTTTCTGATACCTAAGTATCTGAGGGCAAGGGATGTTTACTAGCTTTTCTTTTCCCTTTCTTGCTGGGATTGGTATCAGATGGATACCAGGTCTTTGCTACACTCAGTCAGGGCCCCATACCCGCTCACTCTTATCAAGGCCATTAAATTTGTAAGACCACGGGGCCCAGATTTCCCAGATGCTTCAGAAGAGGAAAAAAGAGAGACAAATGTTGATCGATTGACCGGTTGATAGATAGCTGTATATTGATTCTACTAGAAAACACCAATGGTCATATCTACTGCATCATTTTAAAAATAAGGGAAAGCACTCTATTAATGAATTTCATTTGTGACCAAAGCTATTTCTCAGATTAATGATTTTCTACATTAATTTCTTTGATACAAGTATGAGGCTCTGTGATAGGCGTGGGTAGGTAGGATGAGTTACCTGTTACTTACCCTCCATGAGCTCACAGTCTAACATGTAGGATATGACATGGTTTCCAAATTCAACCCATAGTTTACATTTTACTAGACATATAAATTAACATGGTAATCTATATATCCAAAAACAATTTAGAATTTTCTCAGATTCATCCTGTTTGAATCTAAATCTGGTATGATTTGCCAGAACACAAACTGTGTTCCTGAATCACACCTTCAACAGTAAGAGATTAGAAAAGAAATCCAGAATACAGAATGGTACAGGCACCAAAGTTCATTTGTAAAGAAACAATGCACAGTCACTTGGTTTCACAAAGAAATGCCTCCTATGCTTCTTACGTAAAAGGACAATGAGTGAACATCAATTATTTCTTCACTACAAAGTTCCCACAGCAACTTTGTCTACTTCTTTGAGGAAAGCCTGTAAGAAAAAGCAACTAGCCATTGTGGACCTTTGGAGGAAAGGCAGTGACTAAAGATCACAGTGCAACCTTTACATGAATATATGAAGGCTTAAAATTTTTTGTTTCTCTCCTACCAGTACCTGGCTTGACAGGGCTTCTTGCTGCTGGAGAGGAAGTAAGCAGTTCATTTTGGAGAAGTATTAATTCTTTAATCCACTAAGGTCCTATTTAAGACACAGAAAGATGCCATGTATCTGGAGCTAGTTATTCCTTCTATGTATTCTTAGGTTAAATATGCTTAAAAACATATTATTTTAAATAAATAAACTCTGCTCTCCTGTAGCTGTACTTTGTCATTTGGACTCAAGCATAATCCTCTATATAATTTTGCATTATGACTGATGTTAAATAATATAACCAAGTTGAAATTGAGTCAAAACATCTTATGTCAATAATTAAACATCCTCTGCATTATTAGATACCTCTCAAGCGAGATATTTAAGTGGAGTTTAATGCTTCTACAAAAGCATTTCATAGACCGTGGTCAACCATATTTTTAATGAGTGTTTTCCGCTGAAAGTCTGATTAAGATGCGCTGTTTAACTTTAATCTTAATGAAATCCCTAAAGTAGTTAAACATATAGTTTTAGCCATTGAAACTATAGCCACATATTAGATTATTAAATTTTACTCTTGGTGTAATGGAAATGCCATCTTGGCATGATTAATCTGAACTGAAGTGGATTGTAATTGGAGTGCTGGTGCCGGGTAAAGGAAATGTATACTATTATGCTCAGGACAATAATTACTTTATACCAAAATGAAATAAGTGACAGCTGTAGAATAATGTAATGAAAGGTATATAGTTTCTTCATTTTAATACACTTTACATGTTTAGTGCCCTGAGCCCTAGGAAAGGTCCTACATGTCACATTATTTTTTTATTGATTTTGAATTTAAAAAACATAATTTTTCATGGTCTTAATTCTTTTTTTAAACCACATAGGCTAGTTTCTAAATGTATGTAGCAGTCTATAATTACTCTCCACAGTATAATGAAAAAATGATATATTGTCAGCAAGTCTTTCCTTCCCCCTACCAAAGAGACTCACATTGCTTAAATTAAATGGTAATGTTTAGAAGCTGTGGCGCTCACTTCTGAACTGCTACAGAGAAGCAGGAACAGTGGTCCAGAACTATTGTCTCTTGCTTTGGCTCTAGCTGACATGGAGAGTTCTGTAGCAAAACCGCAAATATCAGTTATTTTCCCTTATGTAGAATGAAAGTATCACCAGCCTGTCTCATTAAGTAATATAGGACGGTCAGTAACCACAAGTCTTCAGCATATGGAGATACTGTTATTGAATATTAGATACTTTTGGTAACCCCAAGATGAAACAAATAGTTGGTTAGCATTCTGGCCAAAAACATGTTTGCAAGCAACCACTCTAAGATATGTTTAGAAGAAAACTATAATTAAAGACTAAAAACTGAACTGCCCAAAATAATTAAAACTTTATAGAACAGGAGTATATACCAATGTTGTCCCACTAAACGAAATGCCATGCAGAAGACATAAAGATATCAGTCTCATAGAACAGCTGAAATAAATATCAAGATTCATTCACGTTATGGTAATGTCTTTCATATATTGAGATTCATTTTATAGAGCTGCAGCTGCATTCAGAAAGACTTCCAGACATTGATTGTTCTTTTCTTGGCAACATGACGTATTTGATTCACATGGGACAAAGGTAGGCATATTGTGATGAATATATTTTCTTGATATAAAAAACGATTTCCTGACCTACTTGTGGGAGTCATACCCTCTCAGCTGATTTTTCTCTGACGGTCATGGTTCGTCTTGAACCAGGCACATGTTTTGACCAGGTTTTCTTGACAACCAGCAGCAGGAATCTTTAAGCAGAGTACTTTTGTGTCTCTCCATTGGCCTGAACATGGACAGACCAAAACTAAGTGATGTAGGGCTTTAGCCACTGAAGCTGAACAAGCACACATGGTCTCATAAATAAATACAATGAAGTGAGCTTGCTGTGGAGGAATCCATAGACATCTCTACTACCCAATTAGCACAGAAGGAACTGTGGTTAGAGATAGACTTACACAAACAATAAGATTCTGGGAGACATGCATTTTTCTGAGGGTAACAACAGTGCCATTCTAGCACTAGAAAGGGGAAAATGGAAAAATGACTGGTGGAATTCTCTTCTGCTCTTATTAAAACTATGTGTTTTTTAATTTGCCTCCAGCTGATGAGAGTGATGTTAGGTTTTAAACACATCATTTAAATGACAGATTGAGCCCAGCTGGTTTCTTCTACAGACAATTATATGGGAAGAGCTTTCTAGGTATTTTTTAAATCCTCAGAATTTTACTTTTATTTGGTGAGGAATCTAAACTAAAATATGGTAGTACAATTATATTCTTTAATCAGGTAGAAGCTAAAGAAGTAACTGACTTGATTTCTCATCTCCTATTTTTATACCTTAATTTCAGTCTTTGTTGAGTGTCTGCATAAACATCACAACCACCTCAAGCCAACACATTATGACCACTTCGACAACCTCATTTCTTGAGCAAAACTGAGCTAGGGTGATCAGTAGGCCATATAAGAACAACTGGTCTACTTCTGCTATACAGGAAGTTACTCAGCTGGCCACCTTAGAAAGCCTGATCAAATTCAGCACAGAAAGGATATTGTTCATGTCCTTAACCCCTTCAGGCCACTAATAGGCCATCCAGTACCCTAGAAGGTATATTCGCTCAGGGAGGCAGGTGTAAGAGAAAGATATGGCCTGGGTGCCCCATATATTCTGCCTTTCTCTTTCCAGACTTTCTGCTCGCTGATCAAGTCATCTCAGAGAGAGGAAGTAAGGACTAATTGGACATCTAGAGAAGTCAGTTTCCTCCCAGATTTATTTCAGTGACCAGGAATTCTGCTTGGATGGCTCAGAGCAGGCAACAGGAGACAGGTGATTCCTTTGGGCACTCTGTGACCAACACAGCCATTTTAACCAGCCATCCCTCCATAAAACCCTGGAACACACCAGGTGGAGGACCTTAAGAATGCCTTCCTCTTCAAAGGCAGGATTGGGTGGTCCTATGTCTTGATCTTGCACTTAAAATATCTTGAGTTCACAGCTTTACTACATGGTTAGAAAAACATTTTTGTGCTTCGACACAATACCTAGCCTTAAACGTATTGCTGTAAACAGTCTTGGTGTGAGCCATTTGAAAAAGGAAGAAGATTAAGGAAAAGCAAAGCAGGCAGAAGGCAGAAGTAATATCTGGATGCCAGATGGCATCAGCTTAGAGATGGGGCTGATTCAATAAGAGAGGCAAAGAGAAATTCCTGTCATGCATCTGTGTGAACGGAACCCACAAGGAATTAGATACAGAAAGAAAAGCCAGTAAGAGTCACCATGGAGACCCTGTAGTCATTAAATGCCTTGTTTACCTTGTTAGAAATAGTATTTAAATACATAATATTTTAGCATACATTTACATTAGTCCATATTTATATCCACTAGATTGTCTGAGAATGTGGATGGCTTAACTCAGTGGTTAAGAATGATGTGAATTCATTTTTTTTTAAGTGGCTAGAAATGTTAATTGTGTGACATGTGTTTTTATATTTTTCCCCAAAGAATATTTAGGGAATCAAACATCAGTAATGGATCCAGATAGTTTTGCTGTTTATATCCTCAATACAAAATGCCTGAATTACAGTCTCTTTGTGAATCTCAGGCCACAGAAAATAAAAGGAATATCTTACATGTGTGGATATAGATATGTGTGTGTGTATGTACACACAGATATATTTCTTAAGAATCAAGAATCATCTCACCTAAGATTGAGAAATTTTAATGCTATTTGTAGATCATTAAGCCAACATAAAAGGTGTTCAAGCAGAACAAGGTTGAGCATTAGAATGGCAGGATAAAAAAGTACAAAAGCTTTTGATTTTGAGAATTCGTACAAGGCAGAGCTGAAGCCAGGCTTTGTCCCTGTAACTTTTGTGACCTCTCCTTTCCAGCTCCTTCCTTTCTGCTCCCCATCTACCCAAGTCATTATATCCCCTGCAACAGCAGAATGCTTTGTGTAAGTTCTCTGGCTGATTATGTACTTCAGACGACAATGGAGAGTCGCTGGACCTGCTACGTTTCCATGCCTCCTAATGAAAGAAGCTAAATGTGCTCATAGGTCATCTGCTCCATGCCATGCTTCGTATCAGGAGTAGTTACTATAAAAATAAACCCAATAGTCCTTGCCCTCAAGAAACCTTGAGTGTATTCTTCTCACAGAAATGATAGAATTGTAACAAAATGCTGAGTATTGGCCAATTATCCACAGATTGAACAAATGAGCTAGCTCTTTTTAAGTAATGCCATTTGATATCCAGGTATACACAACATGGTAGTGTTATTGATTTAAAAAGGAATGTAGGAGAATTATTTATTGAATTCCCAAATTCTCTCCACTGCCATATGTTTCTCCAAGCTAAAATATCAGCATCGTTATGCTAGTACATGGTAATTCACAAATGTGAGAATAAATGAAAGAATGTGATATACCCTGAAAGATTTGTTGGGGGATGTTGATATAACTGAGGTTTGGCAGATTGTGATAGAATTTGAATCTGACTGGGACTCCAAAACTAGTACTCGGGGAAAGATTATTGGATCTTTTTATATAGCAAATGATCAGCTATTGTATATCAGTATATGCACCTCAGTGATTCCTGTCTATATGTTGAAAACAGGCTACAGGAACCACAGATAATTTCCTAAAATGTGAATTGTTTTTCAGACAGTCATGCTGCCAACTATGTGAGTTGAGGAGGGGTGAGTCTGTCTGTGTGCGTGCTCAAACAAGGATACAGCCTTGCTGGGATCAAAGTAAAAAGCAGTTTAATTATCAATCATACATCCATACAGAGCAGCAACGTACACAGTGCTGAAAAGTGTGGTCTCCAGTGACAGACTGCCTAGCTGTTGATCTTGGATCCCCCACTAGCAGCAGAGGACCCTGGGCAAGTCACTTACCCTTATAGATAGCAATTCCCTCATTTGTAACATGAGCATAATCATACTACCTACAGCATAGGGTTATGTGAGGATTAAGTTAACACATGTACAGTTGCTAACATGCAGGAAGCTGTCTGTATGTGTTAACTGTCTTTATGATTGGGCCTTTTCCAGCATCATTCATCTTCCTAGACAATGTGTGAGAGTAAAAATGTACAATAGTCACTCATTTACAAATGGAGAAGTCGAGGGAGATGTTGTATTTGTCTTATACACGTTGTACCTAACGAATGTGAGTGAGAAGTACGATTTCACTCAAAATTCAGGCACTGCTTCTCCAGCTAATGCCACCTCCCTGCCTCTCTGCTATACTCTGAGTCTTTTTGAAGACTCTCTTGTAAGCATCGCACTTTGACTTTAGCCCAGAGTTGATCCCGAGGGACAAAGTTTAGTTACCCTTATTTGAATAAAAAGGGATCTATAGGGAATGCCAAAATTAATCGGAAAAGTTTAGAAAATGCTTGAGTGGACAAGCATCCTCTCTCAACAATGCGTTAAATACACTTGACCCCTGTAGATTGCCCCCAGCATGCACCAAGAAAAATCAATACAAATTCAACAGAGCAGACAGAGCCATTTTTATGTAGTCTCTAAAAAGACCTTTACTGCAAACCAAGAAGTTCTAAATTTGTCAGCCCTTCCTATGGTCCCCACTTATTGCCCATTCTACAGCTACTTTCAGAAAGCTAAATCCGAACCATTGCTCTGCTGAGCCCTAGAGAGTGACAAAGACAAATTAATGGAATCTGTGTGAGCCAAAATAAAGCATGGACCCTGTCACCACCAATATATGTTAAGTCCATTAAGGTCGTTTTTAATGAACTGAACTTTTCGTTGGGAAGCTTTGCCAGACTTGCTGAATTAAAGGAAAGAAACCTTTACAAAACTGCAAGATAAACGGATTTCACTCCACATGAAGAACAAACAGCTCATGGGAAGTGTTCTGAGTTTATAATATTGTAGATTTTTATCAAAATCAGATGACCTGCATTAGAAACTCTATCCTAAAAAAAACTATCCTAGTATTAAGCTGAGAACTACAAATGCATTAATAGCACTAGAAACTATAATGGCATTTTAGTGCCTGGGACGTGGCTTTTTAAACAGACTAGTCTCAAGGAAAACCTAATCTTTAAATCACATTCTGTCCAATAGATCAGAAAAGCAATGAGAGAGAAACATGGTCTGAAGCAAGTGTCATACCCTCATTTTTCATTTGTAAAGAGAATGATCTGGTCCCATTTTATATCTGCTACATACAGGTAGCAGCTCATCTTCTCTTTTTCCCTAAACTCTGTGCATGTGGAGTGTATCAAGTATACAGAAGCTTTCTTTGGGCTCCTCTAACCTAGGAACAATTCCAGAGTGCTCCAGAGCGCTTCAGTGTTGGGTGCCTGCTGGTATGATAAGGCCTTGGCAGACCAGAGTCAAGATCAACTACCAAAGGCAGTCGCGGACTTAAAGCCCAAAGATCCTTTTCTTCTATACAGTAGCCTTTTTATTGATACTAAATGAAATGTGATAGGCACAGAATTTAAACTTGCCTCAAGCTGTGTGATAACCCAACACCCCTTCAAGATGAAATGAGGCCAGCACACACCGCCTGAGTTCAGCTAGGGGAAATATAAAATGAATAAGCCCACTACAGCTACTACGTTTGGGCACAAAAACTTTTTAAAAGACCAAAAGAAACTTCTACAGCCAGAGAAGGTTTTTGTTTCCTCATGCCAATGCCTGGAACTGAAAGACATAATTTAATTTCTTTGCATTATGAGGCTATTGCCTCTTTATCTAGCTTGCTTTCAGTCTTTGGGCTCAAAACAAGCCCAGTACCAAGTCACTCATAACATTAACTCTTACTCTCCTATTTATCCATTTATTCATTTGAAAACATATCTGAGTATCTATAATGCAAAGTTCTGCAGAAGTTTGGTCTACTGAGGGAGCCAGTTAATACAAAAAATTCACCCTTGATTTTCAAAGACTGAGAACTGCTATGAGAAAATGAAGAGGTGCTCTAAGAGAGCCTGATGGGGCCCCAGTAGGTCTGGGTGTCAGCGAAGCCCTCTTTGAGAGGGATGTGTCAGCAGAGCCCTGAAGGATGAATGGGAATTATTCTACACTGAGAGAGGGAGGAGAGTCAGAGATGTGACCCAGGGAGTGTCCCAGAGTTGCCGAGACTTTCAGCCAAGAAGGAATTACACACACTGAAGGAAGATAGGAGGTACGGATGGAGAATGGCATGATGCAACCTTTAAGGAGTTTGGCTTTTTTCTGGGTCTAGAGGAAAACAACTAAAAGCTTTACATTTTAAGATTCCCCTGGCTACAAATGAAGAATGGATTGGTAAGGGTTAACAGAGAAAAAAAACAGACCAGTGGCTTTTGTGATAGTCCAGGAGAGGGACAGTAGCTGCAATGATCATGGCTTGTGTGCAGCCTCAGAACCAGTACAGTCAGGTGATAAACAGCATGGATTCTGGAGTAGATGGCCGCAGTCTGAATCCTCACTCTGCCATTTATTTAGCATCATGACCTTGGAAATCTCTGTGTCTCAATTTTATCATTTAGAAATTAGTATGAAAGTAGTACTATTAAAATATAACTTTCAAAAAAGTAAAATCATGACTCGTATAAATATACAGTGAGCACCTATCAACTTCTTTCTTTTAACTCATGCATTATTGAGAGAACCAAGTAAGATGCTAAAACTAGTTCAAACGAGAATTGGAATCAGAAAAGTTTTTATTTTCTACCAAATTATTTGCATTAACATGAAGAGGGAAAAATTCCATCACTATGGACAAGGAACGTTTGTACCATCACCAGCACTCACAAGGAAAGTTCCATCTGTACAGAGTTGCAAAATCGATTAGCCGAAGACAAAGACTCACACGTCCACACTACTCCTGAAAGTCAGCTAGGCAATGCCAGCATTCCACTGGAAGGACAACCCATAATCTCTTTTGCCCATTTCACAAGGTTTATACCAGTACTCACCTCCTAATAATGTATAATGAGTTAATATATAGAAAGGCTTAAAACACATCAGGAACCATCAGGAAGCATGAGCAACTGTTATTATTGTTGTCATTGTTTTAATTATTTTTATACCAAGGTGGTGTGGATGGAGAGCTGTAAATGAGTTTCAGAAATATTTTTGAGGGAGAATTAATAGAATTTGGGAATCACGTGGAAGAAAGGAGTCAGGGAAAATGAGGGGCCACAAATAACTCCTGAATTTTTACTTGAGCAATTATATGGCCATTAGAATCATTTCCTGGGATGGAGAAGACTGGAAGAGCAGTAGGACACTGAGGAGGGAAATCAAAAGCTCCATTTTAGACATTTTCAGTTGTGGATGCCTTTGAAATATCAAAGGAAAAATGTCAAGCTGGAGAGAGAGCAATGGGTAGTGGTTATAAGCACTCGAAACCTTGCTAACTGTGGGACAGATGTATGCTTAAGTTTCGTCACCTATATATTAAGTGGAGATAATAATAGTTCTTAACTCAATCAGGTTGTTAAAAGAAGATTTAACAACTTTTATGTTTAAAGTACTTAGAATAGTGTGTGGCACCTAAGAAGCACTAAATAAGTTTTTGGTTAGATGAATTATATTAAATTAGTGTTCACTCCTTTCCAGGAGTAAATGGCTCTCTATCCCAAATCTTACCAAAGAAAGTTTGGGTATAAACCTCAGGAAAAAAAAGTCTAGACTAAAGATTAAATACTCAGAGGTTGCCCACACATCAGCAGTGTTTGAAACCAAGGATCACTGAAGGACACATCAGTAGCAGCAGCAATCTGAGCTCCGAGGCCCTGAGGAGAGGAGAAGCAAGTCACCAGAAAAGGAAAGAAATCCAAGAGAGCTTAGTGTCCTGAAGGCCCAGAGGAGAGAGTGAGTCCAGAAGAAAGGCATAGCCGGTTGTGTTGGATGCTGTTGGGAACAAGAGAGTGGAGGACTAGATTTGTGGGAAGAGAGGCAAGTTAGGGCCAATGCTCTTAGAGACTGATTATTAACTGTCCTCCCACCAGCTTTTCTCTTACTGTTTAAGAAGCATGACCTCCTAAGGGTCAACAGCATCCCTCATTTAGTAAGACTCCTTCTAATGTCTTATCTGGAATCATGTCAGAGAAGGTCAGAACTACAAGACGAGCTTGACCGAGTCCTCAGATAGAAGGTCCTACGCCATGAAAGAGCCTGGCAGTCTGTCTCAGAACTTTGAGACAACTCTGATCCCTCACAGTATTTCCTTCTAGTGTAAAGTCTCTTTGGAAGGAAAATGTGGTCATTAATACAGTCAGCCTTTCTTCCCCACTTGTAGCCCTGAGCATTTCATCAAGAAAGTCCTGAGGGCATTCTTGCAGAAGCCCCGCTGCCTCTCAGAGAATCCAAAAGGTCATCATCATTATCATGAGAAAATTAAGTCTATGACTTGGAAAATGCCATGGAGTATGATTCTCTCAGCACTGCCTTTAGTGCATTTTGGAACTGGGTCCGTCCTTCATATTTATTTATTACTGCTTAGGGGCATGAAGTGTGACTGTCACTGAAGTTTGTTTTCCAAGTAGTTATGTTAGTGGCTGCATCATAATTGTCATTTGTTTTGTTATTTGAATCTCTAGGATTCATTCTATTCTTGGTTGTGATAATTCTTTTTCATAGGGCACTTTACAGTGCTACAGAACCTCACAATCCAGACGTGATACTTAAGGATCTGAGGAACCTATTTAAAAAAGAGTGGTGCTGCTATCAGCTGTTTTTGGGGTGGTGTCCTGGACCCCTTTGAAAAATTTTGCTCAGAGACTTCAATATGAGTTGCATAACTAGCATGAACTATTTGCAGCTCCAGAGAGCTGTAAGCTAACAACAGCAGTTGAGAAATATTTTCATAATTCCACATTCAGATCATGTATCCTTGACTAAAGATCTTTCACAATAAGTTAGGTTCTCATTTATTTGGAATGATTTAGGTGTGGTTCTGAGTGAATGTAGAGGCATATTTTGGAAAAGTGTTCTCCCAAAACTTTAATGCTTGAGCTGTATTTTTAAATAATCATTTTAAGGTTGTCTTGCTGTTATGGGTTTTACAAGGAATTCTAAAATTTCTAAGTAATTCAGTTAAAGAGTTGCCTTCCCTTTGGAGCATTCCAAAGTTTTTGTTTGTTTACTTATTCTGGAGAGTTTTACAAAACCTTCCCTTTTTAATTTGAGGGACATTTAGTAACTAAAAAGTTTTTCATGAAGCCTTTGATCTCATTGTAAAATTGAGACTTAGATGAAAGAAGGTGTTTCCTGTTCCCTTTTCCAATTTTTTTCCCACCTAGCAGCAATTTTTTTCTCATATATCCAAATGCCAAAATGCCCAGCTTTCATTTAGGTAACTGTACCTTTTCCTAAATGTCTCGAGGATTGCCCAGAACAAGGAGAACAACCAACTTTCTAAAGCTAAAGAAAAAAAGGACTAGAGAAAGAAAGATTGGATCAAAACTCAGATGAGGTGAGGCAGGATGGAGTAAGATCTTACCAATAACGCCTGGTGATTTTTGACCCCCAGTGACATATTTATGCAAAAGACTTTCTGGTTAATCTAGGGTAGAATTACTTATACAATATTTTATTTTTCCAGATCCCTCTATGGCCATTAGCTAAATGATAAAATTTTAGAAAGGGGAAAATGCAGGATTCTCATGCAAATATAAAATGAACATCTTTCAAAGACTTTCTTTACCTCATTAATTAATGAGGGAATCAGGAAGATGTTACAACCAATTCCAAAGGAAAGTTCAAGAACCGTACGTGTTTAGGCAAATAAGAAGGCTGCATTGAATTTACAATGAGGTGCAAAGTGGGTCTTTCCAGAGGATGGGAATCAGTTGCATTCCATTAGACACAGTCAATCTGCATTTCTGTGGGCAAGAATCATTTATATTATCAGTTTTCTGCAGTTTATAGAGTCTGCAAAATAGCTCACAGTCAATGAAGGATTCCAGTAACTAGGAAGGATGCCCTTGCCAGGATACCCAGTAATCTTTTGGGTCCATTTTAAAGTCTTCTATAATATTTTTTTCCTATACTATTTGGATCATTCCCTCCACCCTTTCCCCTCTCACTCTCACACACAAACGTGCTCCAAAACAAAGAGGGAAAAGAAATCCACAACCCCTATCAACTTATAACTCAGATGTAATAAAATTGAAAACTAAACCAAAATTAAGTATTTCTGATGTGATTTCCTGAAAGTTTCAGTTTGCATTTTTAAACTAAAGAATGAGGCTATAAGAGTAAGATTATTCTTATTTTGAATATATAGGTATATATTATATATTATGTGTATATAATATATACCTTATGAATAAGATTATTCTTATTTTGAATAATCCCAATGATTTTTTTAAACAAAAATGTATATGAGAAAGGAGGGAAAAGGAAAATAAGAGACAAAAAGGTAAAATTAAATATCTTAGTTACAGACCATGTGTGCATCAAACTAGAGCCTACCTGTGGCTAATGTCTGCAGTGACATGAGACTAATTAACCAATAGTGAATTGTCTCTGTTGAGCATTACCATTAATGAAGTGATTGTTTTTATTATTTCAGTCTATGCTTCTGACTCCATCATAGCCACAAATAAATTAAACCACTTTGGGATTTTACAAATGAATTTGATTATCACTGTTTTCTGTTTCAAAAAAGGACTACAGTAATAACTCTAATTAAAGGATCAGCTTTTTGTTAATGAACAATTAATTTTGCAAATCAGAGACCAGACAGACACATATTATTTGCCTTTTTAAAAAAATTTCCTAGAGATGGGAAGATTTTCTGAAGTTCAAGCCCATCTTTTAAAGAACTCTCTTATCCAGCCATTCTTAATTCACCCCATCTAGGGCTGCTATGAAAAAAATTTGAAAATTACTCAAATTAAACTTCAATAATAACTTTTTCAGTGTACATTTGTGCATCAAAATATTTTTTTAAACCTACTGACTCCATTCTAAAGGTCCCACTTTAAAGGTTCTAACTCAGCAAGTGCAATTCAAATTGAGTCTTGCAAACATTACACTTAAACCTCCTGGCTCACTTGCCCGCCCTCTCACTGTGGGCCAGAAAGCTCAAGTTAGTTAGTACGGAGTTGGGAGATGGAGGGATGTGGGGAAAAGTTTCATATGAAAAACAGATATTATTCATTTGGCCATTTGCACTATTAGATATTTTTCTTTTGAAATGTAATCTCCTGCTTTCAACAAGAGAGAATATGCTATATCATGCAACGTATGCACTAGAGAAATGAAGATGACTGCCAAAAGACAGCACCACTTAAAAGGCAAATTGTTTTTAATTGGTGTGAACTTGATAAAGACCTAAGGATAGTGGATTGGGAGATAAGCCAGTAAGGCTATTTGACATTTGATAAGACTCTTACTTGGGAAACGTAAGTTTATTGTTTTTGCTATTAACCCTAAATGTTCAGATAGTCACACACACACATACACACACACACACACACACACACACACACTTCATTTCGATGCTGCTTAAAAAAACAGAAGTTTCAATCATTGCAACATGGGGCTTCAGTAGCTTCCTTTGTGCTCTATGTTGTATCTTCCTTCCAGCAGAAAGAGATCAAATGCAAAGTGATTGATAGTATAAGCAAGGAGAACTGAAGGTTTTGTTTTGTGCATCCTTTATATTCTAGATTTCATCTGAGGCTCACTTTGGGAGATGAAACATAAGCAAATCAGTTTAGCTACTTGTCATTCTTATAAGTTTATATATGTGGGAAGACATGGAACCTAAGATCTAAAATCAGCTTGGAGATAATTTATGGATCTCAGTGTGCCTGATATCTCCACTTAACATCCTATAGAAGGAGTTGGAACACGACAGCCCAGAGGCCAAATTCAGACCCTCCCACCACTCTTCCCATCCCCATTCCCCATAAAGTTTTACTGGAACACAGCCACATCCACCTGTTCGCACCTTGCCTCTGGCTGTTTTCACAGTAGGTTGGCAGAGCTGAGTAGTTGGAACAACAGAGACCCGCAGACATGGCCTACAAAATCAAAAATATTTTCTGACTCTACAGAGAAAGCCAGCTGACCCTTGGTCTCTTGTAATGGTCACTGAGGAGAGCTATTATAGGAGAGAGAATGATAACCTCTCCAACATAGGAAAAGCTGAGGCAGCACAATTCTTTATGAGCTCTTGTCATTTTTTTATTTGAAAACAAAATTCACCTAATTAAAGAAGCATTATTCATCATGTTATTGTCAGAGTTGGCAGACTTATTTGCTTTTGGGGTTTTTTTTTAATATTCAAAGTAATTTACTATACATTTTCTTTTATGTATACACCTGGGTTGTAAAACTCAGTGCTCATGTTTTGTCATGATTCTTGTTCCAGAAGCTAGGCAGACCTATGAGAATGTGTGATAAGAGGGTTAAAATTATTTTGATTGCAGATTTTGGTTTTATATTTCTAGAAAGCTCCTATAGGTAGCATGATTTAAAGAGGAGACTTTTTGATCTTTGAGGATGCTGTTTTCCCCCACATTCCCTAGGTGCCAGAAGATGGAGTCAGTAATTCAGAAATAAGAGAGGGAGGTGACCTGGTGATGAGACTTTCTTACAAATAATTCTGGGTGGCCCTTCCTTCCTGTCCAGGTTGTCTGTGACCTTCATTCTGTCCTAGGAGATGGATCTGCAAAAGTAGCAAGCATGCGGTCCTTGCTGAAGGGACTCCTTCCATGCCTCCCGACACTGTGAGCTGCCTGGGGGCACTTGTGGCTCTCCCGCCAGATCCCCGGGCTCCACACACAGCCCAGGCTCAGGCCTGAGAAGCACCCTTATTGAGCAACTTCCAGTTCAAAAACTTGGATTGGTTTCATGTTAGAATTTCAGTTTCCTTAAACTAGATATGAACCATTGGCACTTGCTAGAACTTAATGCTGTAACTATCTTATCAGTTCTTTCCTTTTCTGCCAAAGTCAAGGTTAAGGAGCCAGACTTGCATGTCACCTCAGCATGACTCTGTGTGAGAAAGCAGTAGCGTCATGGAAAAATAAAAAATTTTTATTCCAAAGTTCTTCCTCCAGATTATTTATTATCCTAACTTTTTGAAAATGAGAGTGGTTCCCTCTGGGCTTTTGTCCCTAGGCCCCTCTCAAGGTCATTGCAGTTATGGCCATTGTTGTTTAGTGGGAGGGGGGGAAAAAAGCCTTGTTTTGGAATTTGAATAGTGTCCTACATTCTAGAGAAACTTAGAGAAAACCTAGGTTCTTGCTAGTGTGGCTTCTCTTGGGGGGTGTCAGGTGGAAGCTTCTGAACAGACGTATGAATGCAGAACCTCTCATTTACTGTGACATGCCTGTGGGTTTACATTTGTAGCACAGCTTTTCTCCATGATAAAAAAAGGATTGTAGTCCAGACTAATTCAAAGAATGTGTGAGACACAAGACTTTGTTTGGTCCACTCTTGGAAACTTACAAAAAAAAAAAAAAAGGTCTTTCTCCATATAAATAAATCTTGGAAAGCACGTTGAGCAGAAAAGCAAAGAAAGTTACAGAATATGAGATCCAGACTAAAAAAAATACTTCCTTAAATATCTCCAAGGGCTTATTTTGTTATAGTTTTAATATCAGTATTAGTCTGCTTTAAGAATAGCCAGCATCTCGCAGGAGGCACAAGTGCTGGGATTCTTGAGTGAGTGAGAAGAAACCACCAATGCCCTGCTCTGAAGAGCTGCCTCTGTGGGTGCAAAGCAGAGAGAAAGCAGGTGGCCTTGGCTGGAATGCCTTACAGCTGGGAGTTCATATGACCCTAAGAAACCAATCCAGAAAGAGTGGCAAATGAGCTTGTGAACTAAAGCGAAGCGCCCATTGCAGGACAGGGTGGCAGAGCCCTGAGCATCTCCTGCGACAGCATCGAGCCGTGGGGCAGGTGCTATGCGGCCCTTCACAAACCCCACAGTCTCCCACCTGGGGCTCCTCATCCTGTCCTCTTGTTTGCTTGCTGGCTGCAGGTTCATCCCCGAGGCCTGGTCAGCCTGCACCGTGACCTGTGGCGTGGGGACCCAGGTGCGAACAGTCAGGTGCCAGGTGCTCCTGTCTTTCTCTCAGTCCGTGGCTGACCTGCCTGTTGACGAATGTGAAGGGCCCAAGCCGGCATCCCAGCGTGCCTGTTACACAGGACCGTGCAACGGGGAGGTTCCTGACTTCCACCCAGAAGAGACACAGGGCCTCTTTGGCGGCCTGCAGGATTTTCACGAGCTGTATGACTGGGAGTATGAGGGATTCACCAAGTGCTCCGAGTCTTGTGGAGGAGGTAAGAAGCGGGGCTCTGTCACAGATCCTCACCATCTTCGTGTCCTTTTCTGTCCGTTCTCCCTGGGTCATGTGACTGCCTCTAGTCCAGGAATGACAAGCAGGGGAGAGGGGAGGAAGCTGTTCTAAATGTAAAGCACACTGAATGAAACACAGATGTATTTCTCTTTGGGCTTGAGTGGCTCTCAGACTGTCAGCTGTGAGTGGCCAACACAGCTAATGCTTTTACTTTCAGTTGTCATTCTGATGTTTCGCAATATATCCTAGCATTTCTGACTGAGAAGCACAGTTGACACTGACTTGGCAGTGCTCTCAACATTCAGTTTTATTTATCTATGCCCTTGCCTCAGTGCATGTGGTGGGGACCAAGACCCAAAATGACAAAACTTCTCCTGTTCCCAAGAAGAGGTTGTAGTCCCTCTGATTCACTCGGTTGATTTCCCAAAGTCATATCTAGTTACAAAGGGAAAGGGTATATGAAATGGCATTGAACGCTCTGGTTACCTGGAACTGGAGAGAAATTTAAAGTCTGAAGCCACCGCCATTTCACAGATGAGAAAACTAAGGTACAAAGAAGCTGAGTGACTTGTTCAAAATCACACAGCTAGTGAGTGACAGCTGGGACTAGGCCTGCTATTTATTTATTTCTGTCTAGAGTATTTCCATCATCCCACACTTCTTTAAGCACTTAGAGAATTCCTGAAGCTTTCTCATTGTGAATATTATTGAACTAATGTTAAGTATTTCCATGTATGTTGACTTGGTTCTGTTAGATATATTCCATGGTGATATCAGAGCCAGTGATTATTTCAGGTGTTACACAAATGGGATTGTAGTGGGAGACAAAGGCATTGAAGTCAGTTCTTCAAGATTATGATCTCTCTTACCACTATAGGGAATACATTAAATCGTACTGCCACTGTCTCCAAACTCTCCTCCCAAGAGAGATTTCAGAAGGCGAGGACATGCTGGCTGGTTTCCTGCCACATTCTTCTTCCTGGCTGTCAGTAAGCCCTTTTGGCACATTAAGGTTCTTCATTCCCAGTAAAGTTCTTACTTCACTGGTATAAAGAAATATTAAAATTATTTCCCAGAACTCTTCTCTAAACCATGACATTTTGGAAACTCTTTGAGAAAGGCATCTTTTGTCCTTATTGAGAATGTTAAGAGCAAATGTGCCCAAATTGTTCACACGTAGTTGAGAAGCAATGAATAGTGGAACAAGTACTAGCAAAGAATCGATTTCTCCATCAGGTCTTTTAGTAAGCATTGAATAATTTTGACCATGAGGTTCTTGTTTGTTTCTAAGTCTTCCAATTTCAAACCATGGAATTCTTAAGTGTTTTAATGGAGAGCCCTGTTATTTTAAAACCTAAAATTTTCCATCTGATTCTCGGAGAGTTTCCTGGAACTCAGCTGCTATATGTTCTTATAATGTTGTCCACACACATTGAGGACATCTTTGCTTCCAAGCTTAACAAGGGAGAAATGTTAAATAAGCTATGGTGATATCTGGGCCCAGACATGAGCTGAGAGGTCAGGTGGAAAGGTCACAGCCAGTGGCTACTGTTGCCTCTTTCCATTATAATGTGACTCAAGAGTTCAGATGGTATGCATTTATCCCCAATTTCCGTGATCACCTGAACTGAATAATCATTATCTCTAGTCTAAAATAAATGCACTTAGAAAAAAATTATTTATGGTTCTCAGTTACAAGTCAAGCCTGGAACTTTATGAGCAGATGGAAAATACAGATTCAGTAATGAAATATATAAATTACCAGATACCTTTATCTTTAAGATTCTAACCATTCTGCTGATCAACCAAGGGTATAAAATTCGAAGGGTAGAGAGTATGTGGAATGTTTTTAATTTAAAATGTTTTCAGAAGACACTGATTTGGAAATCAGATTTAGATGTGTGCTATACAATTGATCTCTGCCTGTTGGAATTCAGCATCTTTGTATAACATAAATTGTACATCCTCTATATCCAAGATACGGTAAAGCTGCTGAAATGTCTTAGGTCTTTAACTGTCAGCAACTGTGCATACTTACATACAGGTATGTCCCTGTGCCAAGGGAATATATTTATGCCTAAAATGATTCAGTTAAAAATTCCAAAGTGGTGAAAATACACCAGGGTTATAAGGTCCATGTGATGCCTGTACACACTAAAAAGTTATTTTGCTCTGTGGGACATGTATATTTTCAAGTAAGTGTTTGGCAGTCGTGCTTTATTACATTATCAACTTTGATCTTTCACCAAAATATAACCCACAAAGTCGTATATAATTTTAATCATCCTGACTGAAGCCAACCAAAAACGTGCAGGATTAATAGATTTTAAATCAATTTTGGGTTGTAAGGCCGGTCAGGCTAATTTTATTGTCTTTGCAATCTGCAGAGATGAAACTGGATAGACACAGAAGTAACCTCTCACCTAGCGGAGGTAGTGGTCAGAGGGAACTGTTAGCAATGTAGGCTGTAGTGGTGGCTACATTTCCCCTTGCTGTCGTCAACTATCAGGCAACAATTATGCTGTCCTGGGAGATATGAACACCAAAATATCCCATTTTCTAGAAGACGGAAAGGGAGCCTAACCTGTTCAGATATGTGTCCTGTGCCCCACTATCATCTCCTTGTTATGTTTTAATTTCCCATGTGTGAACTAATAGGTGTGGTCAAGGAGAGTGGATTTGAACCCAAATGCCTTTATTATATTGA
This sequence comes from Smutsia gigantea, assembly GCA_032199065.1. Taxonomy (NCBI): domain Eukaryota; kingdom Metazoa; phylum Chordata; class Mammalia; order Pholidota; family Manidae; genus Smutsia; species Smutsia gigantea. The sequence continues at coordinate 320,107 of JAVSCE010007103.1, forward strand.
ACTCCTAGATGGTAATCAGCATTAAAATCTAGCCAAAGGAAAACTTGAAATCTAGTTTAGCAGGAAGGAAAGGTGAAGTCTTGTACCCATTGCTCTCTTTTCTGAGTCCTCTCTCCTTTTGCTTCTGTCAAGAAAGAAAAACTCAAAATCATAAAGTACTACACTTTAAACATGTGTTCTGTGTTAGTTAAAAATTTCCTTCTAAGTACATATAGTAGCCTGTTTGGAAAAAGCACAAACTTGTTGAGCTAACTTTTCACATCCTGGCCTGACTCCCCAGGGCCAACTATCCTGTGAACTCACAGGTGAAATCCTCACGGAGCCTCTCTCTTCCACCATCTCACAGCCCCATTCCAGGCAGTGCCCTCACTCCATGTCACTTCCTCCAGCCACCCCTCCCGACCTCCCCTTAGCCTAAACTGCACTATGCCTAGCCCTGCCCTTTAGACTTTTCATGACCTGTCATGCCACAAAAATGTATTGTTTGTTGACCGCAGGGCTGGTCCCAGATGCTCCTTAATTACTGTAGTGCTCTGTCCTCAGTCCCCCCCCCCACCACCCAGGCCCCACCTAGGAATACTGAGGCAACCAGCCCCTATGGCCATAGACATTTAACGCACAGCGTTGCGGAGGCCAAGTACATTTGTTTTATAATACTCTAGACTAGAATTTAGTAACTCAAGAATGCTGCCTTATCTCTGCACTTATCCACCCCAAAAGTGATTTTTATCTTGAGCTATGGTTATTGGTCTGGGGTCAGGTAAATATGTGTTCCATATAGCTGAAGGAAGACACTACTGAGGTGCTTTGAGTCTTCAGCACTTGCTGCACCCGTTCCTTGCAGTCCTAGAAGAATGCACATAATATAAACAAGGAGCTCACAAGTCCTCACTCATACACCTGAAGCACTTTTAGTAAGGTAAACAACAAGCCCTGTGGTCACTTCCCACCTCGGATCACCAACCCAGCTTCATAAGGTGTTCAGTAGCTGCAGAGGGCAAACATTCATTTTATTTTAAAGCAACACTTAGAATCTCTTGACTATTACCAGTCAGTGAATTTAAAATGTAATTTCTAACATACTCAACACTCTCAGTTCTGTATGGAGTAATCAGCTTCATCCGCCCCTTATTGTCACTACCTTAATAATGCCAGACTATTCCGGTGGGAAGTATCCATGATGATATCAGCAATTCATGTGAAATGTTTTGCTTTATCATCATACCATGAAATTCAAATGGCTCATCCCAGCTGCAACCAAGAGAACACCACCCTGTAGTCAACATTACGGAATATGATGGAGTGACTTGAATATCTAGTATAAATCTCAAATGTTCCATCCTGAACTGGCCACGGTATGTTTAAGTGAAATTGTAAAGCTCATAAAAAAGCTTAGAAAAAAAGAAAAATTATATTCCTGGCCACAGGGTAAATATTGTGACTAATTTTTTAAATGTTTGATTTATCAGACTTATTGAGAAGAAAGAAAGGCAACTCGGATTCTGGCTTTAACATGCCACTTCTTAAATGATGGTCTCACTGAGTGAACTGTCTCAGTAAGTGTAACATCACCTTAGGAAGCATTACCTGTTGGTTGGGGTGATGAGTTCTTGGAGAAACATCAAGGAGATAAGAGGGAAGCAGCAGGACAAATAAGCAAAGGGTCAGTTGTCCTAGATTAGTTCCTAACTGACAAGCAAGGCAGAAAATAAAAACAAATGTGTGTGTTTATATATAAAGCTAATTACATGGACTGTCACATACTCTGCTATAACTATATACAAATATTTGACTACAGATAGATATCTTTAGATGTGCATATCTATATATACATAGATAGCTGTGTATGACTGAAAGCATATTATCCAGAATGACCTGTCTCGCTTTCTCCTTACACTGAGCTCTGCTGAAATGATCCCAGACAAATGTCTAGGCTATTCCTGAAGGTCTCCAGCAGATATAACAGCCTCCTGGTACTTTTAAATGTTAATACTGTCAGTCACTAAAGCACAGCCTCACCATTTATCAACTGTACAACATGAGCAAAACTTCCCACCCTTCCATGCCTCTGTTTTACTGTCTGTAAACTGGGGACAAAAATAGTGCTTACCTCATGGAATTCTTGTGAGGATTAAATGATGCATGTCAAGCTCAGCCTTGGTACCTGGCTAATAATATGCAACCTGTGGCTTTTGACTATTGTTATAAGTGTGGGCACCAGAATGAAATGCCTGGCCATTACCTTACAGTTACACGTTTCCTTGCTCCATGAGAGTTCCCATTAGGGATCCCATACACCACGTTGGAAGACCTGCCAAGTAACCTTGCACCCGTCCCTGCTCAAACTCCCATTTTACTAGTGCTACGTCAGGGCCATGCAGGTGTCGGTGGGAACATTGTTTCCCATGGATGTAGTCCTTGTGTATGTTGTTCTCTTTCTTTGTTCCAACCTCCAAAGTTGCCCTAAGTCATGAAAAGAATGAACCAGAACCAAAAGGAAACCAACAGACTGGAGTGAGGGATGCAAGGCCCCAGGAGAACAGCAGCTTACAGAATGTTGGGTATTAAAATGTGGCTGGCTCATGGCGTCTCTTCAAAATACGATGATCTGTTGGTTAAAATATAACGTGTGGAGGTCTTGGCCATTTTCTCTTGTCACCTTGCCCTCTTTCTGCATTAAATCATCACTTTTCGGCATTGGTAGCTACTGAGTTTGATGGCATTTTTTGAAAGCACTTCAGCGGCACTGGTGGTAGCCTCCCCTCCTTGAGGGAGTTGGCACAAGCTTTTGAGTACTTTCACCCACAGCCAGCAGGGCTTGACAAGATGGGCAGTCCTGGGCCTTAAACTGCTGTCTCTGACATGCAGCAAGAGTCCTACCAATCCCACAGACCTCCCACCACTGCCTTGTTTACACTTCATCACCGCACACACACCCACTCTGGCTTGACAGTGTGATTTGCACACAGGTGTCCAGGAGGCTGTGGTGAGCTGCCTGAACAAACAGACACGGGAGCCTGCTGAGGAGAACCTGTGCACGGCCAGCCGCCGGCCCCCGCAGCTCCTGAAATCCTGCAGCTTGGACCCCTGCCCAGCAAGGTAAGGGCCTTGCTGCCTGCCTGCTACCCAGGGGCTTGTTCAGGGCTAGGTGTGTCTGACCATGGGCAAGACCAGAACGCTTATTGTTACCAATGTTTTGAAAAGCAATTAACATCAGTTCAAACTTTTAGTCAAATCTGCTTAAATTTAATTGAAACCAGGGCCTTGGAATTCTAGCCCAGTGGTCATGCTCAGGGTCCAGAAGGCTCCATGCACTGAAACGAGCCCCTTGGCATGGCTGGTGTGTCCGCGTGCCACACTGCTGCTTTCTCCTGGAGGCAATGAGAACTGACCACGCTTCCTGGTCTTTACCACCTTTTAGCCTGTGTCTCATGCCCTCACACCACAGTGATGGATTGGCTCATGGATAGTGGGGTATAAGGAACTGAAGCATCTGGGTGGTAGAATTGATCCACTGTGAAATATATATGCACACAGCATGCAGACTCATTAGAGCATGTTCGGGGTGTGTGTGTCATCCCACATGCATAAAATCAATTAGAGCATTTCATTGTTTAACCCTGCCTGAGTCTAATTATTACCCAACCCTGAGTCTTACATAATCAGTCCAATCACTGCTTCATTTCACATTATTTTATGGTGCCTTGAGACTTGCTTTCAGATACTTCTTTGGAGCGGATCTCTGTAGAAGTTAAACCATCTCATCTATAATTCTGGTTTCAAAGGGAGATGTTTAAAGCCAGATGATGGGGTGAAGAACATGACCGGACATGGACATATCCTAGATGCAAAGGGGGATGCTGTTTCTGAATGATATTTCTCCTGTTTCTTCTTTCTGTAGCGTAGCATGTAAGCAGCAATGTGTTGTCTTTAGGAATTAACAGTGTTTTACTGGTCAAGCTGGTGTGGCTTGTCTGACTCCTCTGCCAACTAGATGCCTTTCTCTGGGACTTATGGATTACAGGCCTCCTCAGATCAGATCGCAGCACACTCTCACAGTGACACTGCCAGAGTTATCCCATGTATTGATCTCCATGTTGTGCCTGGCTTCCCCTCTCAGGTGTAGAAGTGGGGAGGACCACGCACATTCTCCAAGGCAACCAGAAAATCAAATGCTGCTTGGAGCAGAGCCCAATGTATGAGAACAGCAGCCAGTAAAACAGAGTCATGGGCTGGATCCAGTGCATGGAATTGTGAGAAACATCTCTTCTGTGCCTGTCCAACCTGGTCCTACATCTCTGTCCTAACCTCACAGTTCTCCAGTTGAGTGAATCTAAGACCTATTTGACTGCATTCTCCCCTTAGAGGAAGAAGCAGAGTGCTTTTAGCATGGACAGCCTGCAAGAGCCCTATCTAGGGGGTCCAGAGGCTGGCTTCTCAACCTTGTCACCCACTAGCTGTGTGGCACTGGGCAAGATGTCTGCCTTTTCTGTTTCCACATTTGCAGAATGACCCGGCTGTACACATATGCGATGACTCTTCGTTACACTGTAGGTAGAAGCATTAGACCACCAGAGCTGATTTTGTGCACTGGTAATTGGGGTAATTTCTGTTCTGCTTATTTACCATCACTTTAAAAACAAATCTAAGTATCTTTCTCACCACATTCTAGTGCTGCAATGGTATCCAAATGCTGTGATGAGCTGAGGCAATGCCAAGTACCTGGAACTAGCTGAAAATCTTCTGGGATTTGCAGCTGCTAAACCCGTCCCTTCCTGGGGCAGCAAGAGGAATAGGACACAAGATGTTATTCCCCACCCTCAACTACTATGGCTAAATTAGATAAGCTTAATTTACTCTCCACCCTTTTTATTGACTCCTGGACAAGGACTCTTGTGAGGCTTAACTTCACTGCATTTGCTTCAGATAAAGTCAGTACTTTGATTTTCCACCAGCCAATAGTCAGACTGACAGGCAAGTCATCTCTGCTGGGCTCAACCAGGGGTTTCTTGGGCCAACCATACACCACAGAGCATTTGTAGATTGCTCTTAATTAAAACAACAAAGAGGGCCAAAGTACAGTGGCCTGATATGACTCACTCTCCTCATCTCCCATTAAAGAGCCAAAGCACATTTTCATCTTAGAAGTGAGAAATGTATGGAGGGGCCTTTCCTGTAGAATATTTCAGTATGATATCAGAGGAAAAAAAAATCTTTTTTTGAAGGTTGGTGTAGGATGTATATGGAAGAAGAAATGTGTTTGGTAGAGGCATAATAGTTGCTGTTTTCCCAAGCACCTTCTGTTCAGTTGGGAATAATTTAAATCATTAATTCACAGTTCTTACTGCTCATGAACCAGGGTTCCCTGCACATTTTTAGGTGTCCTCTTATGGGCTCCGAGTTTCTGTACACTGATTTTTGGGCTCTTGATCTATGCTGATTTCTATATGTTTTAAAAAAATAGCAATTTTTGTGAGACATACAAAAATGATGTTTCTAGTCTTTGTCACTGGGCTTATATCTCTGAGAGGCAGCTGCTGGTTCAGATAGGTAGCTTCCTTAGTTTGTTAGTCCTCTACCAGTCAGGAAGCTGTTTTTCCTCTTGTATGTGATCAGAGTCATCAGGTCACACAGAGAATACCAAAGGCCCTGGAGGGTGTGTCCTATCAAGGCAGCCTTTCTAAGATTAAATCCACCCCCTCCTGACTTACTCTGTGTGAATGGCAGAGCTGGTATCAGAAGCACACGTCCAACTTTCACAAGGTTTAGGCAGATACATTCTCAGACCTACCTATTCACAGCAGGAAGGTGTGTTGTCAAGCTGGAGGTATTCTGATTGCTCCAATTCACCCGTGCACACGTGTGTGTGCACGTATGTGTGTGCATGCAAGCCCACAGACTGACTGCCTGCATTTTTTTGGGGCACATAAAAAAAACAGTGGTTTTCCATTGACGAGAACTAGATTTTCAAGTCCTTGCTGTCAGCTTTATGTCTCAATCCTCCTATTTACATAGCACCTGGCATATTATCTGACACATAGCAGGTGATTGTTAAGTGTCTATTGAATAAATAAGCATAAAGGACTAGGGCCAAACTGAAGTAATAATGTTTAGGCTCAGTGATTAATGATAGCTAGGAAGACCTCAATGCTATTTCTGCTCTGCACCCCCCTTATCCCTTCTCTCCCACCCACCAGATGGTGCTGAAAATGCCATTATTAGAGTCCCTTCCTTAGGCTTTAAATACCAGTTTAAAATATAAATAGGCAAGGAGTAGCCGTTTACATTAGCAGCCACAAATGGCAAAAGATGCTCAAAATAAGAATGGGGGCAAGCTTTACTAAGAGGGGAGTAGACACAGTGGGAGTGGGTGAACTGTTAGCATTACCCACAGAGGAGTTTGATTGTCGGGGGAGATGGAAGGTAGCATATGGAGGATAGGTGTTAATCCCTTAGCAACCTTACGTAAAACTGGCCAGAAGAAATTAGGACCTTTTGGCTTGTGAACTGACATTGAGGATTTTATATCAAAGTTGATAGCAAAGAAGTTATCATTACAAGGAAGAAAAATCACTTTAGGCACCTTTACCATCATCTGAATCATCTGTGTCTAGGAGCCCCACCACCTTGACCACCTCCACTGGTGGGTTAGACCAGCTTAAGTGAGGAATGTCCAAAAAGGAGCTAAAATCAGTTATTAGCAGAGAGGTCAGCCTCCTGTTCCCAATAAGAAAGTTTCTTGAGCATTATAATTATACAAGTAATACACAAAAATTCTTTCTTTAAAAGTGAAGCATAGCAGAAGTAATCAAGACAGACAGATATATGCTCTCCTTTTCCCACCATGCTCTACAGTTCCACTCAATTCTTCTCTCCAGAGATAATCACTCTTAATGGCTTGGTACATATCTTTCCAGTCTTTTTTTTATGAATTTATATACATATATGATCATATAAAAATATACAAGACTTTCTTCCCTCTGTAATTGGGATTGTATTATATATATTGTTCAGCAACTTGGTATTTCGCTGAATAATACAGCCTACAGGTCTGCACCACCCCTGAGACCACCAATATAAAAACCAGTGGATTTAGACCTGTGTTCAAATTCTGCCAGTCATGTTTAGCTATGTGACCTTCAAGAGATCATACACTTTTTGGATCTTCGATTCTTGAGCTCTAAAATAGGATCATGGTGGGTACTCAGAAAAATTCCCTTTTTCCCTTTCACTTCTTGGTGAGAAATCCTTTTAGTTTGAAATGAAACAGAATTTTTTGTTTTCAAGACTTAACTTAGATTTGATTCGATTTTCTCTCTCATTCAACCAAGTCTTAATAATTAAGCTTTCCCAACCGTCTCCCTGGTTTATACTAGCGATGACATGAACAGCCCAAGGAAAGCCAGAAAACACTACCTTAAAAGAAAAAAAAAAAAAGGAGTATGACTGTTATTAATTATAAGCATTTGATAGCTTGGCCAGTGTGTGTTGAAAAGATTTGGTAAACGGACATGGAGGAGGGGAAAGAAGTAAGCAATGAAAGCCAGATGGCTGAGAATGAAGGAAATTCCAGGCAATTTCTGCAGCTTTGTTCTAACATACTTTTTAAACTAAACTTTTATTTCTGTGCAACAGAGAACAGCTGAGTGGTGTAGAATAGATAAACATTGAAGGGGGAAAAAAGCCCTTAATTCCAGGAACAGTGCTTGGTTTCTGCCCTTAGCCCCAACCCCAGTCACTTCTCTCAGACCTAGGGTGGCTTCTCGAACCAGCAAGAACTATAAAATAAGTTTGAGAATCCCAGTTCGAGACAAGAGAGTTAAGAAAAACGTCATAGAGGTCACAGAGTGTCCTCTTTAAAAGCAAACTTCAGAATGCCTATTTTATGGTATGCTAACAAAATCCATGCATACTAGCAGCAAATGATTTCCACTTTCTAATTTTCTTTTATTTGAGCCTGAAATGGCTGGAGCAGAATGTTGTCCTATGCAAACCATGTTTTAATTTGCTTTCTGGTGGAGCTTTCACAGCTTTGCAAGCACCTTCCCTTTGATAACTTGTTTTAAGGGTTACTGTTTCAACATGCTCTCTAAATATTGGTTTATCTGCTGCTGTGTTCCCAAAGTTTCCATACACTGCCTTTGGCTCTGTCCACAGTAACTGTTAAAAGCGTGCCAGAACTCACTGGCATCCATAGAAATTGAGTCCAGATTTGGAGGTCATTTTCAGGCGCCTTTGGAGAGCTAATGTTGTCACTATTGTCATCCTCCTTGGTAAATCCAGATGCATAATTACACTGTCTTTCCCTTTCTTCCACTGATAGACAAGTTACAACAGAGGAATCTGCCAAGACCTGTTTCTTAACTTTGGGACCTGATTGGCCCAATGGCAGGCTCTGTTATTTCTCTACCCAGGAATGTGTTGGCCCAGTGATGAGAATTGTTCCCAGCAGCATTTTGACATCAACAAGGGTAACGTCACATGTATGCTGGCCTCAAGGCTTCAATCTTCACTTCTCCTAAAGACTGCCCTTCCCATGTCACCTGTTATATCAACCTCAAACCTCTGGGAAATGAGCTTTGATGTTATTAAAAATTGTTTTGCATGCATAGATTTAGTTGTTGCATGAATATAGGGTAAAAAACTCAAGGGATTGGATCTACCATCCTGTCATGTCCCCTGAAAGCACAAATGACTTGTTCTGAAAAGACAGAAACATCAGCTTTAGGAAAATCCATTCAATTAAGCTCTGAGAGGGACATGTTCCCATTCTCTTAACGTCTCTGTAATTGGATAGTGCCTTAGACCTCATAATTCTGTTAGGACTCTGGGGAAGTCCTTATATAGACCACGGATTGAAGATAACCTTCTGCACAAAATAGGGCAGAACGTGTTTCCTATCTCAATTCAGTAAAACATTAGTGCACTGGGCATCTTCAGGTACAGCAGTCTGCTTGTATTTGGTCCTCAGAGATGCCTAGAGGACAAAGACACAACCCTATTCTAAAGGAGTTACAGTTACTAGTTAATGGAGGAAGATTTCAAAGCAGTAACTGCTGTGAATGAGGCAGGCACAGGCTTCAGTGGGAGCATGAGGCTGGCAGAAGGCTCTCTGGAGGAGGTGGTGCCTGTGCTGAATCGTTAAGGCATAAGTAAGGGTTGCCCAGGGGAAGAAGAGAGAAAAGAGATGTTGCAGGCAGAAGGAAAAGCATGAACACAATGGAAAGGACAAGAAATAGAAGCTAGGGTTAGAGGGTGAGTAGAGGCCAGATCCAGGATAGCCCAGTATGGTAAGTGAAGTTGTTTGGAGTTTATGTCCTATACGCAGTGGAGAGCCACTGAAAGGAGTTAAACAGGAGAGTGAAAAAGAATTACTTAGAGAAAGATGACTCTGGCTGCTCATCCACAGAGCTGAAGCATTAATGGTCACTAGTTTTTATATTATAGGCAATTTGCACTTTTTCTCATGTAGAGTCACAAATAAATAAAATGTTGTGTGAGATCTACACCATTATGTTTTCATTAAATAAACAAAGGCCTCTTGTTCTAGGGCTGTTAGCATTTTGCCTGCCCCCAGTAGGGTGTGGACTCAGCCAGTCTACCTGGCAGGAAGGGAGAACCCAAGTGAGGGCATCACAAAGGCCATGAAAAGAGGTGCGGCTGGACGCTTCCCGAGGCCCTTCCAGCTCTAACATTCAGTGACTTTCTGGACATAATGATAATTATCTGCAGAATTGAAGCTTCTCGGGAAAAAGAAAAAGTGAATTCTATGAGGAAAATACCTTGAATCGAATTTAAGTCCTGAAGACAGAGCACCTCTGTTAGTCCCAAAACAGGAACTGGCTTGAACTATAAATTAAGGGCCCATGAGAAGTCTACAGGGAGTAAGACGTACATTCCCATAAGGAAGGTTTAGGCAAGAGCATTCAGCAGCAAGGAGGGCGAAACACTGAAATGATGGCCGTTTTTATGGTGCGCTAGTGGTGTTTGTCCCTGCGTACAAGCTCCAAAGTATTCTGTGTCCCCCAACTTAGAATTGTATAGTGGCCTTTAAGATACCTAGAATTTCTCTTCATTCAACCTCATTGAACAAATATGTATTGAATGTCTACTTTGTGCCAGGCATGTGCTGGGGATACAGTGATGAATAAACCCACTTTGTTTCTTGGAACAGGTAGCCAGAGTTTGGGGAATGGTCCTGGAGAAGCTATTACGTTTTTTATCTTGGATCTTTAAGTGCTGCCCTTCTAAAGATAATTATTAAACTAAACAACATCCAGCACTCTTCACTGCTCCAAGAGCTGACATATCTGTACCAGTCATCAATCCCATTGTTCATAAGCACTGTGGGGTGGAAATATCACCACCCGATAGCTTTCTGCTGTGGATATAGTGTTGAAACATTGGCGTTTTGCAGTTCAAAAGCCCTCCAGCTTACAGTCAGTCAAAAGTGGAGTATGGACTCCCAAAGTAAATCTTTTCTTTCCTTTTTTTTTTTTTTTTTTTTTTTTTTTGCCTTTCACTATAATCCAGTGTTTGTAAAGACCTGAAGTAGTAATTTAAGGGCAAGCAATGATTTGGCTGTAGCTTCAAAATGAGAATTATTATTGCCTAAGTGTACCCGATGCCTTCTTTGGAAATTGTGAAGGAAGGCCTTATGCTCAATTTGAGATGAAGAGCTTTTCTATGACCATAGTGTTAGAAATCTGTTCTGTAACTATGTTCCTTACACTGGGAAAACAAAGGAGTAAAGAAAACACATGAGAAAAAGAGATGTTTAAGTCACATAAAAATAAAGACATGAAAAAAAGACTTCTCTGACTTGTCCCCAATAACCCGAAGGATGCAGTTCAGAAACAGTTCATCCTACTAAACACATTCCTGTGATGGCGCCAGCCCAAGGGCAGGCAGGCCTTAGCTTATCCGTCATAGCTACAGAAAGATCTGTCAGAGATCAGAACCCACCAACTACTGCTGTCCTGCCTGTGGTGAATTGGTGTGCCCCCTTCCATTTTATCTTTACCGTTCCTTTGTTCTCTTCATCATTTTGTCTAATTATCTTTACCAGGGCTGCAGGGAATTTGGTGTTGTATTCAGGACATAAGAAGCCTAGGATGATTGTCATTGGATTAACACAGCTCCCGGACCCACCAGATGCTCACTGCTTTCTCATGGGGCTTCTAATTTCACTCGTGGAGTGACTTGTCCTTAAGGCCAAGACAGGCGCAAACACAGGCCATAGGCTGCACGCTGGAACTGCTAAGCTGGCATGTTCTAACTACTGCTGGCGATGCTCGTTCCTGGGTGGGTGGGCAGAGCCGCTTCCTGGCTGGCCAGGATATGCACAGCCTGACACTGACCCCACTGTTCATGGTCAGTGCCGAAGCCTTGGTCTGTATGGCTCTGCGAGAGAGAGCCCATTATCATCTCAGCATAGTTTTTTTTTGTCAGACATCGTATTTTTCGCAATCAGAATCTTAGCAACAATCAGGAGAGGGATGACTTCAGGACAAGAACCAAAAGGAGATGTGGCAATACCAAAGCTGAATATTCCCCACTGGGGACAGGGAAGCTACCGGGGAAAAGGGAGAAGATGTGGGTTTTGAGGTCAAACAGATATGGACTCCCTCATTTGCTTTGTGATCTTATGCTGGCCATTTCAACCTCCCTAAGACTCAGTTGTCCTGAACTGTAAAACAAACAAACAAAAATTGGTCACACCACAGAGGGGAAATTATAAGGATGATCATGTATATAAAACACTCAACCAGGTCCTACCTCATATAATAGATCCTCAAAAAAATAGAGGTCCGCCATCCTTCTTAGTTCCCTATGCAGAAAACCATATGGTATAAGAAGACCTTCATGTTTATTTTATGGTCATTGCAGTTTATTGCTAAAATTTCCTGAACCAGCTAGTATGGGAGCAGAGTGAATGGGAAAGTGTAGATAGAACCTAGTTTCAGAGCAGTCTTTGCTGGATCTCTTAGGAAGTTCTAGAAAAGGAAGCAAAGCAGCTGGTTCTCACAGATTCCACCATGCCTGCAAAGGGTAGCAGTTGCTGGGCTATTCCATTTGACTTTCACACCTAATCCGATAGGTGTGTTTTTTTAAGAACAGTAGTGAGGTGATGAAGTGGGAATAGGAGAGACAAAGTCCAAATATTCCTGAAAAGTTAATCTCCTATGTGACGTGACTGAAGGAAGTGAGGCCAGTGGGCAGGTGAGGTGTGAGTCCCGGAAATGAACAGCTGTGTCCTGATGGTCCGAAAAGCCTGTGGTGAGTCAGAAAGAAATCGGGAAGCTTCTATAATTACGTTATTCCTAGCCAGTTGTCAACTCAAATACTTGTGGGAGACAGAAGGAAAGGGAAGAAGGAAGGAAATGAAAGTAAAAGTAAAGGAGAGAGAAGTTGTCAAGTTTAACCCAGGGCATCTTGCCCCCACATCCTTGCCAACTGTCACCGGCCATTTTTCAGCAAGGTAGGATTTCCCTAGTAGCTTCCATTTAGTGGGGGCTTACAATATGCCAGGCATTGTACTCATTACTTTACATGCATTATTTTGTTCCTCACAGTTTGAATGAATATTTAGTATTCTAACTTTACAGTTGAGGTGATAGTCTTTAGAAGAATCACGTAACTAGTGAGTGGCAGGTTCAAATTTGGAACAAGGTATGTTTAATTCCAAGGTCATTACTAAAGAGCTATGGTTCAGTCTTCGCCCCATTAATGATATTTATACATCCTCCTTTTCTTCTTCCCTTTCTGTCCCTCTGTCCCTCCATCCCTGCATCCATCTTTCCCCTGTCCTATTCTAGACACTCTGCTCTAAGCATGGGAATTATCACAGCGAAAAGAACCAGCCCTTCCTAGCCCCAGAATAGCTTATAACCTAGTGAAGATCACAAACAAGTTAACAGGCTCTTCTTTTTTTATCTCCAGCAGAAAATCTTCATCTCATACTCTCAGTTGTCAAGGTTAGAACTAGACTCTTGATGAAAGCTAGTGCTTAAGGGATAGTGACAAATTCTTAGAGCCCACTCTGCTCAGGCAAAGCCGAACTGTAGGAAATGAACCTGTGAACAAAGACACTGATTAGATCTACAGTGAGTGAATGGCTTCAAACCCAGCACGGAGTCATTGGACAAAGCACACAGTTCCTAAGCAAACATTTTTATAAAGAAATACTAAGTCAACCAGAGAGGTGCAGCCAGGCCCACAAATCTGGAAGACACTGGTGGCTGTCCTGGGGCTGTGCGTCTTTGTTCTGCCACTGCTAACGACTGCTGACTTAGTTTATGCTTAGCTGATGGCCTGTTCATGTAAATTATTAACACCATTGCCTTCTTACACACACACACACACACACTCACACACTCACACACTCACACACACACACACACACTTTTCCTTCTCTTTCCCCAGTGCAACCCTGGGTCCTTGCCTCTTTTTCTGTGCTGTTCTCTTCTCTCTTTCCTAGTGCCTCTTTCCTCTCTTCTCCTGAGACTTAATCCTAATTACCTTGCTGTCTGACTACTCAAATTCCCAGGTGGCCACTTGTGCAGGGCCCCAATTCTTTCAACCCTTTTCTCCCACTCCCTCCACCATTCATTCAGTTCAACTCAACTAAGAAAGCAAAACTACCTAAGCTAATTCACACTGAGATGTATGTGACTGCTCCTAACTCCTTCATTCCAGCCTTAAAGAGCATGGCTTGGGAGTCATACAAATGTGGGATAAAATCCAGTTCACACAACTTGCTCATTGGCCTTAGGCTGATGGGTTTAGCTTTTCATAGCTTCAATTTCTTCATCTTTGACTCATTGATATTTGTTGTGAGGATATGTATGTTATGTGCTCTGCATGGTATCTAGCACATATTACACACTCAGTAAATAACAGGTATTAGCTATGTTTTTTTATGTATCTCTGTAAGAAGTCATGCCTTGGTTGGAGGATGTGGGTGGTTTGTCTGCCCTTTAGGAAACAGGGGCTCTCATCTTTTGTTCTGAAGGAAGGAGGGACAAGCTCTGGTACAGAGGAAAGGGACTGCCCAGTCGATGCCAAGAATGCCTGGCCCCTGATTATCTCCTATACACTCTAGCCCCTGGGGAGTGGGCATTTTCTGCTGGTTAAAGGAAAATCCAGCCTAGTTCAGCCAACATTTATTAAATTCTTGCTGTGTTTTAGGTCTCTGAAGAAATGCATAAGTCTAAGACATGGACCCTGGTTCAAGGCACTAACAGCTTATCGGGAGGCCAGGGCACAGACATCACATTACAATGCACAGTCATAAGGGCCATAGTAGATGTATGAATGACTGTCTTCTGGGAGCGCTGAGACGAATCACCTGATCCAGATCAGGAAAGGCGACCACTGAGCTGAGTCTCTTGTTCTTATAGATATCAAAGTATTTTTTCCCAAAATTGTAATTCAAACATATTATGGATAAACTATGTAGATATTCCCCACAAGGTCCCAATTCAGGCATTTCAAAATTCAGCTTTGTGTCCTGCCTTCTGTCACCTTTCAGTCTCCCAGATGAGCCTAAAAATGCTTAATTATAAGAGTATCTCTGATTGCTCTCAATTAACTACCAGGGAGCTGATAACATTTATGTCCCATAACCACATAATGGAATAGTGATTATGCCAACTATTTTAAATGGGCCAGATTAATCTATTACCAGTTTTATTGAATCTCCATCCCTAAGGGCAATGTTGGGACTTGAAGCCTGATCATTTGTCTATATATCCCATGTACTCTCAAAGATACTATGCCCCCCTCAGATAGTTCTGATGGCTCAGGAGACTGAGAGAAGAACCTACAGAGGAATGTATTTGTGACTCATCTTCCAGCACTGGTAGGTGGAGAATTTCAGAAAACAGGAGGACCTTGGTTCTTACAGCCCCAGCATCCTGCCATTTCCCTCAGATGTAAACTCAGGGCCATGAGCTCTTGGCTTAGACAGTTTTGCAAAGTTCTCTGAGCTCTGTGAAACTTGGTGTTATGTAAACACAAAACATTGACTTATTATTCCCTCTTTCTTCTTTTAAGTCACTGCTTCATCTCTTGCCATGTGAGCTATTTTAGAGGGTTGGTTTTCAGGGCCCCGCTATCTAATCAGCCCTCCAAATCCTTGCTTATTGTGTAGATGTCATTGGAAGATCTGCTCGGCTCCCAGAGACAGCAGTATTACAGAGAAATCTCAGTTTGGGAACTGACACTCAAGTTATTTTAAAGTGTAAGGAGTGAACAAAAAGGAAATTTATACTCTGGCCATGGTAAAACTCCACAACCCAAACATGGACCTCTTCTTTATTAGAGTCACAAGTGTAGTGAGAGGACTCTGCAAATCACCGCTGACTATGTCCAGGATGCTCCTTGAGAAACTGAATTAAAGTTCTTAATGATAGAAAATGAAACTAATGCATTGCTGATGCATTTACTAGGAGAATTTCCTGGAATTAAAATTAAAAAACCTCTGTGGGCGGTCTTTTGCCCACTCTACCCCCACAATACTTCTCCTGCCTCAGCTCCTTCCCCAGACTAATAAGCTAGCAAAATCAAAGATGGTAATACCCAGAGCTTGTACAATTTCAAGCTTCGTCAAGCTATGGAAAATCACAGAAGAAAACTGTTATAACCAAGGTATTTATTGATGTAAAACCCACCACAACCAGACAGATACTATTTATCAATGCTCTTTTTGTGAGGAAAATGGTGCCAGAACTCTGATGAGAGGGAGAGGCTGATAGTGGAGCCAGATCTTCCTTACAAGATGTACCCCAATGTCAAGCTCAATTTTGTGGCTATTTTTTTTTGGCACTAATCGGCCATTTGTGTGCACCTGGAGGAGACAGTAAGGTGACAGTTTGAGAGCCAGGGAAGCTTCCATTTCTCTCGTCTTCATTCTGTTACCTGCTCGACACTTCCACGTATCTTCTGAAAGCACGTCCCAGGTGCACCTACAAACACCTTATACAAAAATGGGCACCATCATGTACTTCATCTTTAATTTGGTGGAGGTTGACTATCTAACTGACCCACGGTGGAGTGAAGTGAAACCACATGTGGGCTGGATTGACCCTCTCTTGATGTAGAAAGAAAAATGTTGTTTTCCAGCTCACCCTTGCCTACTTAACTCCTCCAGGAGGGTAGTTCTGCAGAACAAGGTTGGCAAGAGATGGATTGCTTTTCTCCACACGTGGGCCTATGGCTTGTATTCCTTTCCCTTGATATATGGAAAGGGACTATGTTGAAATCGTATGTACTTGATTATGATATCTTGTTGCATCTTTTGATCCTCAAATGTATAAAATTCCCTTTCCATTGCCTCTCTGGGCACAGGTAAACTCTAAATGTAAACCTATCCCAACATTTATGCCAGTTCCCTAATTGCTTAATTGTTTGCTACTTATTGCATATGAAAGCCCAGACCCTCCTCTATGGACAAACTAGTATCTGAAATGGATGGGTTTTCTGAGCATCAAATGTACCCATTTATTCACAAAGAACTCTCTCTACCTGAGAAGCCAATTTGGAAGGTGAAGCATGGGGTGGGTTTCCACTCTGAACCCCTACACGCATGCCTGTGCTGATGGCAGGTGAATGCTGATGGATCAAGAGGCTTCACTGTGAGTCCATACTCCTTAAGTACTGTTGGGAATCCCTATTTGGGGCAATGATTTTGAAAACCAGTTACTAGAAGCTGGATGCTTTCACCTCTGGTGGTTGAAGGATTGTAGTCACAGGAAGAACTTGGTGGACATTGAATTCTTATCACTTCCCAGTCAGCTCGCTCAGAACTGTTAGTACCATTGCTACCAAAATACCACAGGGCTTCATTCCTTACACTCTAAAAAGCCAGAGAGAAGCAAGAAGCTTAGCTGACAGACTTGTCTAGAATCTAAAACTTTGAAAAAGAAGTCTCTTTCAGTAACTGGGGTTATAGAATCCCAGAATGCAATTTGGGCCAATTCTCTCATTTATTGGTGAAGAACAAGAGGCCAGTGGTATTAAGTGAGTTGCCCAAGTGACCATGGCTAGCAGAGCTTTAACTAAAGCCTGAAAAATGTTTCCCAACTTTGAGCTCAGTGTTTATCACAAACAGGTAGACTCCAAAAACGTGTGTAATTAATCAGAATTTAGGATCTAGAGCCAGACTCCTTGAGTTCAAGTTCTGGCTCTGCCACTTATCAGCTGTGTGTCCTTGACCAAGCCCTTAGCCCTTACTCATGTGTAAGGCAAGGATGAAATAAAGCCTACCTCATAGGGGTTCTGTGCAGATTACTGAGTTATCACTTATGTCAGCACCTAGTTATTGAAGAGTAGGTTCTGTGTAAAAGTTTTCCAGTGCTGCAGATGCACTAAGAGCTGGAATTGGGTGACAGGATAGGAGACCCAGCTGGTCAAAGGTGGACACAGTATACTCTTAACTAGGATAAGAAAGGATTTTCTTACCAAACTACTGAAAGAATTTTTTATCCTTTCTCTATACCTCATTAATACTATAAAAACTGATTGACTATTTGATGGACTAAAAAGATACCAGTTGCCCCAGGTAGAAATCTTTTATCTTTCTGAAGATATGCATATTTATTAATAAAAAAAATTCTTTACTTTTTGAGAGTGAAGAGTAGAGGGTAAAAGGTCAAGTGGAACATGAAAGGGAGAGAAAGAAAATAGCCACATTTGTAGGGCATGAGGATTTTTCTAGTTATTTAATATGAGTGAATGATAGTCAAGAACTTGAAGTTCAGTTGACCTCCATGTGGCAGGGGGTAGAAACCCTCTTCATGGATTTTTTTGGAAGTCATATGGGTTCCAATTCTCATTCAGAATTTAGTTACTGGGTTGCCCCACTCTTTCTCTTTTTCTAACTGGAAAAATGGATACTATGCTCTGAGGATCAGAGGGCAGCTAGAAAGTTCTCTGTGGCCTGGGGAATGTTGGGCTGCATGAAGCTGAACTGTTAATTATTGTAAGTGTGGGATAAAGCAAGTGAAATTGAATAGCAAAATAATTCCTCCAATTTGGGTGTAGTAATGGCAATAATTCCAACAAACCACAAACAGGCAAAAACTATAACAAGTAAAGGAACCCATTCTTCTTATTGGCCTCTCTTGTGTATGAGAAATAATATTGTCACAACAATGGCCACAGTTGTAATGATGGCAGCTACCACGTGGTATTTTGCTCCAGCACCTGTGCCAGCCACAGGCCAGCAGGTCAGAACTCTGGAGGCAGACCACTTAGGATTGAATCCTGGGTCTCTCACTGGCTAGCTATGAGACATTGGTCACACTACTGCAGTCCACCCATATATAAAATGGCATAATAATGGTACCTGTTTCTTAGGTGGCCATGGGGAGTAAGTCAATTAGTACATTTAAAGTTCTTAACAGTAGTACTTAGTACCTAACAAGCATCCCATTGCTATTGGAAGCTATTGTTGTAGTTGTCCCATTTTCAGGTAAAGAAGTTGACATTCAAAGTGGATAACTTCTCCAAGGTTACAACACAAGTGGAAGTAGATCCCAACCTGTTCAGCTGGAATCAAAGTTCGGTTCATTCTGATTCTTTGACGTCATGCTCCTGTGTCTCCTGCTTGATGAACGTAACCCAGGGATTTAGGGCATTTAACTCATCGGTGCTACTCAGATCCAAGGGATAATAATATTAGCAATAAACGAGCATCATGGATAATCAAAAACAAATGAGGGATTTAATAAGCCAATATAAATCCTAATATGAGGGTTTGAATTTATTCAGACTTTAGCCTGATAATAATAATCCCTTAACTCACTCCAAGATAACAAAACATCAAAGAGTAAAACATATATTCTACTTGAAGAGATCTTTGAACCTAACTTGAAAAATAATTGTAGGTCATTTTTGTGTGGTCAAATATGAAAACATTTGTGAAAGGCCTCACTCTTCCTGCTCAAGTCAACACCCTTCAGGGCTTGAGAGGGCCTGAGCTCCTGCTCTCCACGTCCTGTGGATAGAATGTCTGTGTGAATAGAAAAATTCCTGGTCTGCTAAGAGCAAGCACTGCCTGTAACTGTGTGTGTATGTGTGTGTGTGTGTGCACACGCGTGTGTGTGCGCACGTGCATGCATGTGCCTGCCCCACACTGATGGAATTAATCATAGCCTGAATCAATGCCTGGCTGCTTCCTCTCCTGACTCCTCACATAGCAAGCTCTGGACCCTGAGACAGGGAGCTCTCTCCAGGGGAAATGGCTCTATCTTTTGTTTTCCTCTGCCACACTGGGTTTGAATTGAATTTATGGTCTGACTAAACACAATGGAGGGCCCATTTAAAGCACCAAATCACCCTGTGCCAGGGGCCTGTTGGAATCCTCGCCCAGGCCTGATAGCCCTGGAATGGACAGAAAGGGACATGTGGGCACCCAACCCCTCAGCAGCCGGGGCAGGGAGCACACAGAGCATCCCAGGGGCCAGGAGTTAGACCTACAGTGAGCTACGTCCTGAGGCTTTGGCTGCCCGCAGTGCCTCTGGGTCCCAGGCTCCCTTACCCACCCCATGATTACACCAAAGACAGAGACTGTAGTTTTCAAGGACTTACTGAGCTTTCTATTCAGTATTCTTTGTAGCCCCAAGATGGAAATAGAGAAATCAGAGTTCCCCACATGCATCCTGCTTCCTTACACATTCTGCCTGCAATACCTTTTCTTTACTTCTGCCTTTGCGTGGCCACCTCCTACTCACCCTTCAAGACTGAGCCCAGACACCACCAGCTCCAGGAAGCTCCCATGACTTTCTCTTCCCTCCTGACTCCCAGGAGGGCTTCCTGAACCCCTCAGACTTGTCTGTCTCATAAACTAAACCCTGAGCCTCAAGGAAATAGGGTCTATGTCTGTCTCGTTTACTTTTCTGTTCCTATACATGGAGTCTAGCCACAAAAAACGCAATAAATACTAGTTGAATGAATTGCACATATTATGGTGCCTTATGGCTGTCTGTGAAAGCCCTTAAGATCAAGAAATTTTTTAAATCTCTGTGTCCCCATCATTCGACATAATATTTGTTGCATAGTAGGTCTTCAATAAATGAATGCACGGCTGTAGGCACACATACATATATGAATGGCCAAATTCCTGGGTGGAAGAAAAAATTAAGTCTACAAGACTGCAAAAAAACAATTAATGATGAAAGGAAGGAGGAGGCAGAATTTTGCAGGAGGGAAGAGTCATATCTGCAGATCCTAGCATGAAGGACTGACTTTCCCAGGCATTTCACTTACAGAGAAAACCCATGAGTATAAATGTCCAGAAAGGTTTTTGCCAACAACACAAATGAATGCATTATACATTAAAAACAGCTCAAGAGAACGAACTCAAGGCCGTGTATTGGTTTGCTAGGACTACTATAACAAAGTGCCACAAACTGGATATCACAGAACAGCAGACATTTATTCTTTCACAGTTCTGAAGGATAAAAGCCTGAAACCAAGTTGTTGGCAGGGCCGTGCTCTCGCTGAAACCTGTAGGGGAAAGATCCCTCCTGGCCTCTTTCTAGCTTCAGGTAGTTTGTGCAGTCTTCGGTGGTCATTGGCTTAGAGATGTATCCCTCTAATCCCTGGTCTTCACATGGTCATTTTCCCTCTCTGTCTCTGTGTCCAAATATCCCCTTTTGAAAAAGGACACTGGTCATACTGGATTGAGACTCACCCTGATGACCTCACCTTAACTTGATTATCTCTACAAAGCCTTCTTTCCAAAGCAGATCGCCTTCTGAGGAATTGGCAGTTAGGAATTCAACATATCTTTTGGGGAGGAGGACATTTTTAGCCAATTGCAAGAAGAGGGTTTGAGTGAGAAATAACACCTGCAAATCACCCAATGGATAGAGCTCTTGATTTGATGGATGCTAAACAATTCCCTTAACCCCAAAATGTTTGATCCCAAATCTTAAAAGCCTTATATTCTACTTGGGATGATAGCTGGAGAAAAATACTGAAGCAAATAGAATTGTGTAAATAAGATAGTCTAGCTGGCTTTGAAAAGCTATGTGGTCAGTATTGTACAATTCAAATGAGGGCCAAATGATAGTGATTTCAATAGAATTGCAAAGAGGTATGGTTGATAATGGGTTGGGATAGTGAGGGAAACCTTCCCAGACGAAGGGCTTGAATCAGACCTTGAGGTAGGAACATGGAGAACTTTTAGGCAGGAGAAGCTGGAAGTAGATTTGCAGATGTGAGAAAGAAAAATGGTATGTTGAGAAGCCAACAAATGGTCAAGCCTGGCACTCAGTCCATTTGAGGGAGGTAATTCTGGAAAAAGAAGGGAGCTCATTTCATGGAAGACATGCAGTGAGGATGCTAGTCAAGTAAGATGATACAGAGAAAAACTGGAATAAAAACAAAAGATAGTTAGGAGAAAAAGAAAAACAACAGATGCCACTTGTATTTATGATCTGAGTAATTCCTTCTTTGATCTGGACCACAACGCCAACAACTGTTTTTAATAGGAAATTCCCCCTAGAATCCTAAGTAACCAACTAAAATCTCAAACTGCTGAGGGCAAAAGTGATCTTGTAGGTCATCGAACCTACTGACCTGTTTATCAGAAAACTATATCTGAATTATCACAGGCAGCAGAAATTCTATCTCATTTTAATGTACTAATGAAGACAAGGTGATCCAAGAATGTGAAGCAGAATTTAGAAGTTTTAATTAAATCAAGCTGCACGTAGGTAAACAGGCCGGTGGGTATTTTTTGGACAAGGGAATGTCATAGAAAATCTTAAGGGATATCGGAGGGAAGGCTGAAGGTACTCTTTACAAATTTGGCCTGGTTTTGGTGCCACCCTGCTGTTTGATGCTTTGTGAAGCAAGTAGGCTTACAGCAAATGAGATGCTTGCAATGAGATAGTAAATGTATCTTGCTACAAGTGCCATTTTTTTTTTCAAGATCTATTCATTAATCTTTTTAAAGCAGAGAAGACTTGACAGGAGTCATTTGCAGTGTTGGTAACCTTAGTTTACTTTTTCATTTAGAAATGCATGGCTAAAACAGTCACTTCCGGCCACACTGTTCTCCAATGAAAATGAGTCCTTTGACATCTCAGGGGTTTGGTATCGTAACTGTAAATACACTTCGTGGAGCCAAACCTCATGTGAAGCCAGCTGACTTCCAAGAGAAGCATGGTTCTATCTCCTGTTTCTGAGCCTTGCAAGCTGCTCTATTATAGAGAGCTCTGATTCTCCTGGTGCTAGTTATTGTATGTGCTTTTGGTTAATTTTTGGCCTTCAAACTTATTTTTACTGTAATGTATAATGTTTCCTTTGATCTTTTCATTTGTTTTTCCTAGGCCCCTTGAGTTTTCTAAATACAGAGGTTGTATGTGAGGATAGCAAACCTGTCTGCTATGGAGTAGCTGCCTTTCTAATTTTGTCTGTCTTCCACTCTGTGAACCTTCATGTTTCCCTCCTCCATCCTTAGTGGCTTAGCAGGGTAAAAGAGATCAGCCGAGTTCCCTTCCCAGCTTTGGGGAAATCACTTGTTTCTCTAAGCCTCTGCTTGCTTGCCTGTAACACAGATATAGAAATGCCTGCTCTGCTTGCTTCGGGGTTAGGAGGATCCAACAAGATAACGTAGATGAACGACCTGGTGAATTGCAGTCATATAAATGCAAGTGGTTATAGGTGCTGCACTGCCTGTCTTCTGAAATTCTGCAGTACTCATGGTTCAGCCAAATAATTTAACAGTTAGCTCATTACTATGACCTAACATCGCTTGCCATGTCTCCTGGGCATTCATGCGTTCTCCCCATGTCGAAGGCGGTGAACACGTTTCGCGCTTCAGTGTCTGTCGCAGGGCTGAGCAGTGAATACTTAAATGATAAGTTAATGTGGGTAGGTCACAAATGTCCTTTTCCTCAGCCTCCATAACTGATGGCTACTTTGTCTGACTCACTCCAGGAAGAATTCTCAGTCTACTCATTTAACCTCCGTCCTCACAACAGTCATCCGTGCACGAAAACAAATATTTACTGAGCACCTAGTAGTAACAGTCTGCCTTAGCTAGTGTTTATAGAGCCCTTAATCTGTGCCAGGCTCTGTGCTTAAGCCCTTTAAATAGATGTTTTCATTTAAACCTCCTAGCTACCCTTTGAAGTGGGTATTGCTATTATTCCCTTTTTAAATATGAGTCAATTGCTAAGTAACTTGCCCAGGGTTATGCAGTTAGACGGTGGTAGGGACAGTCCAGTCACAGATGATCCAGTGCTGCAGCCCATGCTCTGCTCTGTTATGCCATGACGCTCCCTGGGGGCATCTGTGATGTGCCAGGCATTGTGGTAGGTGCTGCAGTGCACAGTCCGGTGAGACAGACAGACCAACAACCACAGTGTAATGAAGGGAGCTTGCTGATGATTGGAGAGAAGAGAGAGTAGCCTGCTGCGGAGGGCAAGTCTAGCCCGGCCTCGTGGGAGGGCTCAGAAGTGTTCAGCGAGGGCAGTGGTGTTTAGGATCCGGCCTGAGAGGCCGAGGAGTTGGCCAGCCAGAGGAGGCGGGCACTCTGCTGGGTACTCAGCAGAACCAACTATAGTGGTGACCTGAGATGAAACCAGAAGATATGTTCAGACTTCTTTGTGAAGCACATTAGAAACCAGCCAAGTATTTAAACCTTAGCTTGTGGGTAGCAGGAAACCAATGGATATTTTTTTTACAACCTTTATTTTGGAATAATTTCAGCTTAAAAAAATGTTGCAAAATAGTACACAGAGCTCCTTCTTACCAGTCCCCTCAATCCCAGGGTTCTTAACCTTTTGGGACCATTTGAGAATAATTTCATGTGATATTCCATTACATCTTAATACTTCTGTGTTTATTACCTAAGTTCAAGAATGCTCTCGAAAATAACCAGAGTATAACCATCAAAATCAAGAAATGACATTAATTCAGTATCACCATCACATCCATTCAAATTTTGCCCATTGTCCCAACAATGTCCTTTATAGGTCCAAGATCTAGTGTAGGGTTACACGTTGCATTTGGTTGTCATTTCCTTTTAGACTCCTTCCATCTGAGACAGTCTTTCCTTGTCTTTCATATCTCTTTTTTTCCTTTGAAGAGTACAGGTCTGTTTGTAAAATATCACTCCTTGTAGATTGGCTTGATGTTTCCTTATGATTTTTGGATTTTTGACAGAAATGCTACCAAGGTATACTATGTTGTTCTTAGTCCCTTGTATCTGGAGATGATGAATTGATGTTGTGTCCCACTCATTACCAATGATGTTAACTCTTATTACTTGGTTAAGATGATGCCAGTCAGGTTTTCCACTGAAAAATTAATAAGCATGTTGCAATTAATAGTAACAAAAAAGTATTGTTATGGGCAGATAATCTGAGACTA